>CM034546.1:36950488-37550488 GCA_020055645.1 Tomocerus qinae | reverse complement strand
CTTAAACCGAATCATAATCATATAAATTTTACTGACGTACTTTTCCATAAAAAGCTATACGATTAATATGCTAAATAAAGTCGAAATGACTTTTATTTCATTGAAGATTTTCATCATAAGTATACAATGCACTCAGGTTTCAAGTTCTTTGTATAATGCATGAGAACCACAACCGAGACGGAAAGCTATAAAACATTGGAATCTATACTTATATTTATAATTACATATTATGACGTTCAAGAAATGAACATTGCGTACGGAATCGGTAATTATCATCCAAAGCTACAAATTTTTCCTTTCAATAAATATTATTTAAAATTCATAGGCAGGTCTGAATTCATTTATCGATCGAATATAGCCCGTTCTCTGTATTTACAGATTCGATGTATACAATAGGTATTCACTGCATTATTTCTAAAGCGATGAAGAATGTCGGGATTTTATACCGGGATATACTCGAGTCTTGTATATGTATTATTATAATATTATTGTAAATACTTTTAAGCGGCATATTCCTGATTAATGCGTAGTGCAATAATAAATGTGTTATGGTAGGTGGTTTTATTTATTCATGAATATTTCCCAATTTGTAGTAAGTGTGTGAATTTATTGCTTTTCTTACAACTAAAATTATTTTTAAGCAACAGATTTCCTTCCCTCTTCTGACCTAAAGTGCTTTATATTCACTATAATTTTTATTTTTGCCGAGGTGAGATAAAGAATAAAATATTCTGGTATTGAAAAAAGTATTATTGTATTAATGGTAATACATGCATTAAAATCTTAAATGATTATTGTTTTTTTATTTTAACTCTACTTCAAAGTCAATTCAGTGTTTTATATTCCCCTGTTTTTCCTCTTATGTTTAATAAGGTATGGTTTCAAAACTTCTAAAATAAATTATTTTGAATGGTAAAAATTAATAATTATGCATAATATTGAATATTGAAAATCTCCCGTATATAGAATTTAGATGTAATGAGATTTATATTATTCAAAGTGCACCTTCATATATACAGCTGTCATCGAAATATTGTAATCCATGTTTCTACTCATTAATAAATTACCATTGCCCTATGTACAAAATAAATAAACCTGTATGCAAACTACCTAGTATGCAAGAAAAAGTCAAGAGTAGACTCATTTGTTTTATATTCGACAAACAAGCACCTAAATTATATATTTTCACAGTTCACATTGCAATTGCATGAAGCATCAACACTGCTTCGAACTGGCAATTCCTGATAAATAGCATTATGCTTATTATAAGGAGCATAGGTAAATTTTTATTTAACGTAGTAATTGTTCCCATGTAATAATGCTCTCATAATGTTAATGTCATGATTTACTCCAAACTAATTACATATCTACTAAAAATTTTCCTTTGCAAGTTTGGAAAAATTTGCTAAGCTAAGGGAATATTTATATGTTATTATAAAGCTCAACAAATGATTACATGGAAAGGGACAATACGAATTTCTCATTTTTCTTTAGGAAGCCACACTTTTGCTAATTTTACTATGTAATTTATTAAAACCATCATTAAAAGTTTCTAGTTAAGAATAATACCTATGCAACTTGTTGATTGATAATAATGTTGTGCAACTTCTGTATGTTTGTTCTTCTGTGGTCTTAAGAATGATAATAAAAACTAGACGCTGGGAAAGTTTAAGAAAATAAAGTTGAATTAACTATTTTTGTTCTTTAGGTACTCTTTAGGTAGACTTCTGCCTACTTTGCGTTGCAAAATTACTATTCGGTATTAAATTATTCATTAATTTAGGTTGATTACCTAAATTAATGAATAATTAGGTTCAAATACCTCTGAAAGTGTCCGACTTACAGTTTAAAGTGTAAATAAACTGCAAGGTTGAACATGTGTGATTGAACTCACAATTTTATTTGTTTATCGCGGATAACTCGGATAAGATAATCTGCGTTGAGCTCAGGATAAAAATTATTATCATAATATAATAAATCCCATCTAGAATCACGTATGTGTAGTTTTTCCCTATCTTTCGCTATTTGCTACTCCGTTTATTTGCCAATATACCTCTATTATTTATTCATTTTCCTTCCTTCTACCAATTGACCTTTGTTACCCAAAATGCATCCTGCCTACCTACATACATTCTTACATACATTTCTACATACATTCCTCCAACCATGCATCTCTACACTATTTAGCCTATTTCTCTTCATCTTATAATATAACACTTATTAATTATTCAGCATTGTTAATGCTGTGCTTCAATTTATAAATTTAATTTCGATATTGTAATATTCACATAGTCTACTTTAAAATCTGTTTTTTTTTTCAAACCTTTACAATTACTTTAATATTTCGACAAATACAATCAATTAGTAATTGTTTAACATCCAATATTATTAATGTATCGTTTATGATGGCGAAAATGGTCTTCAATGAAAGTCTGAACACAAAAGTGAGAATGTGTGTATCCTTTTTGCATACGTAAATTGACGTCGATGGACATCCCTTTGTTGGGATTTTCTTGCAGTCCTTTTAAAAGAGTTTGAGTTTTTAACATGTCTTTCAACATGTCGTCATCCGTTCCCTATAATAATAATAATTCATATACATAAACTTCTACTTTATGGATTGATTGCAAGGCGACTCTGTGTTTTATGATAACCGGTAGAAATATTGCTGTTTTTTGTCTTTATTTTATAGACACTTTATTTCTGCTGATTATCATTTATCATAACAAACAAGATAAAGATTAATTGATTAGATAAAGATTTAACATTAATTTATTATTATAAAATGTCACAATTACTTGATCGACTAAAATTTCTCTGTAAGGTCCGTCGTAACGTTTTATGACTTCAGAGCTGTCGTAAGTGTGCCACTTGTGGCGATTTTGAATACCTAGTAAAGCTGTATACGCCGGTTCAATAGGTTTTGTATTGCTAGGATTGCTCGTTGGAGCAATTGCAGAGATGGAAGAAAAAACGTCAGGGTTCCTTAAACCGGCAATTATCGCTCCTGAACCACCCATACTGAAAAATAATTTTCAAAAATCCTTAAAGCCCTTAAACAACTTTCCAAAATATAAATCAAGACAAAAAATAAATTACCTATGTCCACAAATTCCAAATTTTTCGGTTGTGTTGAAATGTTTATTAATTAATTCAGGAAGTTCTTTGGTAATGTAAGAGTACATCTTGTAATGCTTAGACCACGGTTCCATCAACGCATCTACATACCAACTGGCAGATTTCTAAAATCGAACAAAGATGATTACCTATCAGGACTTCATATTATTATACATTTCAAAATTAAGCTTTGTACATTACCCCTAAAAGCCAATGGTCATCTCCTGGAATGTCCACATGTCCTAAATAAATTATGGCAATTATAATCAGAGTTGCGAATGCTCCCATTTCCCACACCACTTTGTTGAACGTCCAGGAAATGCGAAAAACTGTGGTAAATGGGAAATAGTGGGAAATATGGGAAATAAAATCCAAAAATTTGAATTTTGGCGAAAATTTGGGTCCATTTCCCACACTATCCATAAATCATCCATTTCCCACTATTTCCCACATTATCCATTTTCCACTATTTCCCACATTATCTATTTCATACTATTTCCCACATTATCCATTTCCCACTATTTCCCACATTATCCATTTCCACATTATCCATTTTCCACTATTTCCCACATCATCCATTTCCCACTATTTCCCACATCATCCATTTCCCACTATTTCCCACATCATCCATTTCCCACTATTTCCCACATCATCCATTTCCCACTATTTCCCACATTTTCCATTTCCTAATCCATTTTGGTACCCACATTTCCTACTTGGGAAATGGGAAACTTCCCGTTAGTGGTATTTCCCAGTCGAAACCTTGATTTATAATTATTATTTATTTTATTTTTATTATTTTAAGTTTCGGTTTAAATATATTTACTTGGACTGGTGTCAGGGCCAACTAAAATGAATCGGTGATCTCGTGCGTATCTTTGAGGACAGAATTTCATGATAAAATTCTGTTCGTTGCATGTTGCTCCAGAAAGGAAGAATAGGACATCGAAACGTTCATCTCTTGTCTTCGGTTCCGGCTCGTACACCGACATTTGCATTTCGCAATTCAACACTTCACTTAGATGACCGTAACCCCGATGATAACCTCCGAAGCACCTCTCATTCCAAGTCTCTTTCAGAGTGCGTTTGGCCATTTTCTAATTTTAATAAATAGTAACCACTTGACTCAACCCTTGAGCTGACAAAAATTATTATTGTCGCACAGTAACTGAAAAGATAGACTTCAAGAAAAGAGATGTATAGAGGTATGTCTGGTAAGTGCCAAGGAAATTAAAATATTCTCAATTTAGTTTTATTACGGCTGAGAGTTGTTTATGAGAAATTAAATATTGATATACACTGAAAACTAGAATTATCTTTTAGATAGCTCTTACTGTCTTAAGGCAGTAAATGGGCAAGAAGGTCAGGTTTAGCATACCTACCCATATACTACTGCCATTTATAAATATCCATCCAGGAAAATAGAATCCCTTTCTGGCTGCATCTTTTTATGCTTTTCAATTATTGCATGCGATGTTATTACAATAAAAGATTTATTACGAAAAGATGATTTCCTTTTAAATGAAATTATACTTGGAGATTTTAACTCGTATCGTATACCAATTTCAATCTTATTAAGTAAAATAATTCCTGGTGTGAGCTATATACGAATATTGGGTTGGAATTATGAAACAAAAACGAAAGTAATTTTGTTTCCAAGGGTATACTGTCGCCGACTGGTGTTACTATTTCACCTCCAGAAGAAATGACAAATTTGACACTTAGGAAAAGAGAACAACAGGTGCGGCCTAAAATTTTAATATATGAGTATTTGAGTGCTATTGGCTATATTTAGGTCAAAGACACTGACGCTAAAAATTGATTTAAGTATGAACCTACTAGGTTCACAATAATAAAGTTCAACCTAGACTTTATTATTGTGCACATATATCTTAAAGACAAGAAAGTGCCAATGAATATAAAATGGAGCGAATAAATTGTCAAATAATGGCTTCTGACTTTATTTACTTGATTAATTGTGTGATTACTAAGTATTTAGAGAAATTACTTGCCGAAATATGTTAGTATTCTTATTGAAGAGATATTTCCTTGGAGACATGCTTATCCTTCCTTATAATATGAGGTAGCTAATTGCAGTGTGTTACATAAAACTGAATTCTTTGAAATTCACGTTCAATCCATAGATGTAAGTTTTAGGTAAAAGAGCTAAACCATCACATCCAACCCATCACCAACATCAAAAAACTTAAAACATCCCATCCAAAACATCCTAATATCCAGATAAGGTATTGGTTCTCTTCCAGCCCACCGAACTTACTCATCAAAGTTTTGAAGCTTAAAGGGTACTTTCATGATAAATCGCTACGTACAAGTTGCTTAATTTGTATTTGTGTGAACGCAAATTAGAAAAATAACATTTCATTTCCTGTGGTCGGTTATTTCGAACCCAATAGCTCTAAAAATAAGCTTCTTGAAAAGTATAGTTGCATTTTGTATACCTAAAGCACATCCGATCCACTCCAAAGGAAGAATGTGAAAACCAACCCTATCCCATCCAGCCCATCACCAACATACAAAAAAATTAAACCATCCCATCCAGCCCATCATAACCATCCAAGAAATTATCTCCATCCCATCCAGCACGTCATTACCGACATCCAATTAATTGTTCCCAATCCTTCCAGCCCATCCAAACATCCGGATAGGATAGTGGATGGGACGGGGATTTTGGGTAAAATGGATGGGATGTTTACATCTATGGTTCAATCGGTACATAGTCAAATAAATAGTCTATAAATAGTCACTACAAAGACCAACAGTGAAGAATAAGCTCATAACAGAATTTTACATACGTAAGTAAGAGAAGAACAGAGAATGTAACAATTGTAGATCGCAGCTTCGTCCATTGAATACAAGTAGTAGGTTTCCACTTTTTCGTTTTAGCACTGTTGTCTACCTATCGATACGAGACTGAAAATCACAGGTAATATTTGTCATGTATTGCAATATAGTTTTGCTTCCCCAACTCCATTAACTGTATGGAGATCTTATACATGATAGGTCTCTGATATTTTAGCAATATTTCAAATCTACTGCATCAAATTCTGTGAGTAATTATAGGACAGGTACTGCGAAACCATTTGTATAACTGCTCCTTGGGTAAAGTATCCAGTACAATTTTTTCACCTATTTATCCATTTCCATAATTCCTGCTTTACATAAACACACATACTAAATCCCCCTAGTTGCCTAATTTTACAATTGCAATTCTTTTGTCATTAATTCATAATAATGAAGGTATTTCAAAAGTCTCCCATTTATACTGAAATTTAGGATTGTCTATTCATCCAATACTAAAGTAGTCTAAATGTCTTTGCATTAGTAATTTATAACCAGAAACCAGCATCTTAATAGAGAAAAGAAGATAAAACTGGAAAAAGTAGAACAGAAAAAAGCGATACAAAATGTTAAAAGGATGACGTTTGTATTTTAGTATAATTGATAAGGTTTCAATAATTTTTACCACCTAGCCATTTATTATTTTTCAAAGGTACCAAGTGTATTATTCAAATACATTGGCATTGTCAGTTAGTTTAGCTAGATAATTTTGAATATTCTCTTTTAAAAATTGATCCGCTTGCTGTTGCGAAGAAAATAATGATTTGGGTCCAATGATTGTCATCTTAATTTCATTTGATATGGTGAAACCAACAAAAGTCAGTACTGCAAAAATACAAAACATTCAGCAATTATTTTATCTACTACATTACATTAACGGTATAATTACTTAATTATAATTAATTAGTCTTATAGGTTACTGATTGAAAATGATTTATGGCGTATCTAACGTCTATAAGCCCCAAAATAATTTTATATAAAAAACATAAAAATTTGAAGAAGGTGTTATAGAGTAGGAAATCTAGAAATCTACGATTTGTAAAAAATGTATATTTTGAAATACTGTACATTTTTGTTGAGCAGGTACCAAATAGCAGTTAATATCGCAGCATTCGATATCAAAGACTTTTGTATATTTCCCGTAACACATTAGATGTGCGAATACAGCAGTAATCTTTCCTTGGACTCTTTTGTTGAAGGCTTGTAGTAGATTGACTGGTAAAAGTGACATTGGTTTGAAGAAATGATATGCTGCTCTGTCGCAATATTGGTCATGAAAATCTTGAAAGATCTGGTTGATCTCTGTAATATTGTCTTGGCGAAGATTATTTTTGTTCTCTATTTTCAATGCTAGTTGCCCCGCCGTACTGAAAATTCACAAAAAACTGTTAGAAAAAATATAGTGTCCTCCAAGCAAAAGTAGAAACTATCAGAAAAATCTACCGCCTTGCAGAAAACCGTTATTAATTTATGTTATCATACAAATGATTGCAGAGTTCCTTTTGTGGATGATTTGGCCAAGGCAAGCTGGCCCATGCACATATTTTGTCCGGAATGTTTTCTTTATCAATTGCGCCGTTAATAACAGTATTGATGTAATTCAAAATTATATCGAGCATCACCGCTTGAAATCTAACATTTTTATTTTGGCGAATTTTTTTAATAAGGGACAGTGGAAGGGATACTTGTGTTAAAAATAAGTCATCCCCCTCTTTCAATTGATGTATTGGAGAACAGGGTACGGTTAATATGGTTTCCGTCAAATATTCAAAATATCTGAATGCCGCTCTGCTCAAAATCTTAAACTAATAATTATACACATAATTAATACTTTAAAATAACGTCTTTTCAATAGAATTATAATTAGAATTAAATATATTAGAATGAAATTTAATTTAATGACTTACACTTTCCCACTTCGTCTCCTGGTTATCTTGTACTGGATATTTGGAACGGGTGTTAGTGAGTAGTTCAACAATATGCGTGCAAGTTATACCATCTGCAAGTACATGATGTAATTTAAGGGTAAAAATTGTATCATCGCTCTCTTTTCTGTAAATTAATAAAATTCCCCACAACGGGCACTTTTTTATATCGTAACGAATTTTCAACCAATTGCAGATTTCTTCTTCATAGGAAATATTATCTCCCAAAGTAATACAAGTCACATGATCTTCGTATTTCAATTGATTTCTAAAAGTTTTGAAAAACCAGTAGCCCCCAAATCTTGAAATGCTTTGATGAAAACGGATATGTTCATGATTCCAAGGGATCTCTTTGCTGTAATCAATTTGTATTACATTTTCCTCAAACGCTCTGAAAAATTCTCGACCGTTTACTTTTCCTTTGAGTTTACAATAAATTCCTCCAGTACAATTGAAGATGTTCGATTTAGCATTACCTATTTCAGGATCCAATGCTGTGATTGTTACATAATCAATAAACGTCAACGGGGATAAATCTTGGTGGAAAATCGTGACCCATTGGGTGACGATAGATTTCCAAATGTATAGAAAAGTTAAAGGAAGTGAACTCAAAATAATAGTCAAAATAAAACACGTGTAAATGAGAATTTTTTTCAAAAGAGTAAACGCAGTTACTGTATTACTGTACATTATTTGTTAGAAAACAATTGCCGTTTAAGAGCAATAAAATGTTGCGGAGTAAATTTCTGACAATTGAAACAGAATGGAAGTCTGAAAAAGGTATAGTTCCTCATTCAAAGGTAACCTCAGGTGTGATATGTAAGCGAAATTAAGATTGTCTTGGTTTCTTGAGAGTTTTGAACAGCACCGTTAGGTTTTATATCGTAGGCAATTGATTTATATCCATTTATATCTATCCCATTCCCATTCTAATGTAATATTGCATTACAACATCAACAGAGGTATTCCAGTTCAAGGGCAATAAACATATAACATTAACGTGTAAACTGAAAGCTGTGTATACCTAATTTGTACTTTGGATTGTTGTGAATGATAAAATATTAAAGTGTATGGTGCAATTGTTAAACTGACTTAACCCTAGATTGGATAAGGATCTCTATCCATGTACTTTTTCACTTTGCATCGTCATTGCTTAGAGGTAGGCCATATAACATCAGTAGAGTCATAAGTTGTAGAGTTTATAATATATATAATAATGTTCGCGGGTATTTTCCGCCAGTAAAAGTAAACAAACGAAACTTCCAGTCTACTTTATATCTAACGTCTTTTATAATATCATGTTTTTTGTAATTGTCAAAACTTATTTGAAATTTTAAATTTTCTGAGCCCAAGTCCTAAATGTTCTCCTTACGCTACTTTTTTGAAATTTTTAAGAATTTTGGTAAATAAATGAGTGTTACACACTCTAATCCTAAGTAATACGACATAATTTGTATGTTCAAGTTATCCCGCTATTAACCACCCTTAACATTTAAGTTGTTTACCATAATTACAATTTTGGAATGTTGGATGTTATAGTTAATGAAATTACAGCCCTCTCCGCCATCCATATTATTTTTGTAATTATGATATAAATTAACAGTAAAGGTTATATATTTATGCCATGGTTGATGTATGGAAATATTAACTTTTTCCAGGCCATACACTTTCAATCAATTGCTCCAAATGATGATTTGTCATACAACTTTCAGTGATAGTGATGTGCACTACGGAATGATCCGTACAATACTAAGACTCCGTCATGATTATGATATAACAAATCATTAATATTAGATTGCTTTTACCTTTACAGGAATAGTTGATAATGAATGGTAGTGAAAAAGAAATAAATAAAGTTAATAAGCAGTCTACTAAAGGGGAAAGATTTTATCGCACACAGTAATAAATTTATGGAAACTGAAATGAAATAACACCTGTCTAAGATGTAACCTGTTTGAAGAAAATAAATGTTCTTTCGCCTACTGCTGTATTAGTGCTTACATTTGCTTGCGCATTCAATTTTTGCCTATAAGTAGTCGAAAACTGCGTGACTAGTAGGAAAACATGTACAACAAATGCAAAGGAGTTAAGTCTAAAAATATCTCTTGTTTAAAACAGAGACGATAATTATTAGTCACTTCCTTTGTTGCTTTCAAATTTTATATTTATTTTAAATTTATTAATTACATGAAAAACAATCTTCTAAGCCCGTAAAATATCATTTCATCTCACAGCCAGTGTGGTTATGCTTTATACACGGGTTTAATGTTTTAGTATGTTGGTCTAATCTAAGCATTACACATCATCTTCAATGATACTACCATAACGACGATGCTATTTTTAAAGATAGCATTTATAGTTATTCATCCAATGATTCCAATGCTCAAATAAAAGTGTTGGAATTTAAATACATAAGTCTTATCCCCAAACGCATTTTTAAATATTAACAAAGGTTATATGAGTCTAAATTTCAAAGGTTTAAAAATGTCTACCAATTTCAACGTTTCCCGATGTTTAGTGTCCTAAATTACTATGGAAATGGGTGTATAATTAGAAGTTATTCTTGACAAAAAAACCACTTGCGTCAGAAAACTGCAACATAACGTCAGGAATCAAGTATGCATAATAAATCATTGCGATTTTTATGCAGCCAAGTACATGGTTTGTGCATGTTTAAATGGTAACTCAGGTATTTACAGTTCTGCATGACGTCATTTAGTCAAAAAAGGAGTTAATAAGGAAAGTAGGAATTTCCTTTAGAGTAAGTAGATTTTCTCAACCACCAAACCCATTAAAATTCTATTGAACCGCTTTTTGTTATGGCTATATTTATAAACTTTATCACCAATAGTTCATTGTAAGCGATAATAGTTGCAAGGGTAATATTGAAATGTTGAGTATACTATAATATGATGTTTTCTTTTGCATCTAGAGCTTATACCATCGCGATTCCGACTTCCGTTGAATTTTTTGTTTTGTGTTATTCAGAGTTCTATATTAGCAGGCTTTTTAAATTTTGCCCACCCACCCGGGCAAAGGTCTAAATCGATAGTTCTTTACCTATGACCTAAAATAGATGTCGCATCGATGCTACGATGCTACTTACTATTATGCTTGCATAAAAATCTTTTTAGTGTTTAGTGAGTTATCTTTTAGTGCAAATTAATACTATTAAAGTCTCAATTCTCATTAATTATTTTAACATGGCTAACTATTTATTCTTTTTCAAAAGTGCGATGTGCAGTGCACTAATCAAAAACATTGGCATTTTCAAAGATTTCAGCAATATAATTTTGAATATTTTCTTTTAAAAATTTATCCGCTTGTCGTTGCGAAGAAAATAATGATTTGGGTCCAAGGATAGTCATCTTAATTTCATTGGATACGGTGAAACCAATAAAAGAGAGTACTGCAGTATACATAAAAACAAAAAATTCAATTTGACAACTGCCAAAAATAATATTAATAATAAATTTACAGTGTACATTGTCTATGATCAATCCAGGTACAGATATACATAACGAAAGAAAATCCTCAACGTAGGTTGAGTTTATACTATTAGGCCCTGCATAGACTAAACACAATTTTTTACCCACAGTAGATGTCCATCAAAAGTGTATTTGTTCAATACCTTATTGTAGATATTTTAGTTTATATTTTTATTTTTCTATCATTTTGGTTCTTTTAAAGAAAAGTAAAGTGATCCTTACATTTTTGTTGAGCAGGTACCAAATAGCCGTTAAGATCGCAGTATTCTATTCCCAATATTTTTGAATTTTTTTCATAACACATTAGATGGCCAAATACAGCAGTTAACTTTCCATAAAATCTTCTGTGGGCCACTTGTATGAGCTTCACTGGTAAAAGCGACATTGGCTTTAAGAAATGATGTGCTCCTCTGTCGCAATAGTTGTCGTGAAACTCTTGAAAGATCTCACTGATATCTGTTATCTCTTGACGAAGGTTATTTTTGCTCTCTATGTTAAATGTAAGTGGTGCCACCGTACTGGAATTTTACAAAAAATCATAAGAAAACAAAGTATAATACTACTTCGAAAAAGCAGCTTTTTTCTGATAGTAGGTCAAATATCAAATATATACCTCTAACTAACTTGAGATAAGCTGAAGGCATTGTGAGATTTAACCAGATCAACTTTTAATAGAAGTATTCGAAACCATGCATGGAAGTAATTTTAAGTAGAATTCATTATGTTAAAATAATAATAATATTATTATCTAAGTTATATTAGAATGCTTCAGATTTACACACATTCCTAATTCTTCATTAAACGCAAAGTACGTATTATCAATCCAACGAAAGTTTTCTTCTGTTGATACGATAACAAAAGGGATTTCGCGCTAGACTGAGCACGGACAAAGGAGACCATCTACTATCTACAAAGCTATTGTGTCCTCTTATCAGCAGAGGAATACTTTCGTTGGATTGGTAATACTATTAGATAGTCAAATTATTACTAATAAATACTAAACGTACAAATGGTTACAGAGACCCTTCCGTGGGTGATTAGGCCATGGTAAGCTTGTCCATGTGCATATTTTGTCCGGAATGACTTCCCGATCAATTTTGTCGTTAAATACAGAACTGATGTAATTGACAATTATATCAAGCATCACCGCTTGAAATCGAACTTTTGTCTTTTGGCGAATGGTTTTGATAAGTGAAACTGGAATGGATATTTGTGTTAAGAAAAGATCATCTTCCACTTTCAGTCGATGTATTGGAGAACTTTCTACGGTTAATATAGCTTCCGTCAAGTACTCGAAATAATTGAAAGCCGCCTTGATCAAAATCTTAAACTATACAATGAAATATTAAACAAAGAAATAGTAATTTACTAAATAATATTGTTGATAAAATAATAATTAATTAAATAAATATATCAATCGTGCCTTAAGTACTGAAAACCCTTAATTCCCTTTTCGTTGACACATTTCGTTGAATTTCCTAAATGTCAAACGACGTGTGAAACTTTAGATATTTTAAGTTAACAATTTCCTGTTTTTGATTTCGGAGGGGAGACATTGACCTCTGATGCCCTCCACATCAATACGGATTTAATTTCATGTACCAAACGAAAATTAAATTAGTAATTTCAGTACTTCAGGACGCAACGTAAGTTTGATAAAATTGAATAGATTACACTTTGCCACTTTGTCTCATGGACATCTTGCACCGGATATTTGATATGCGAGTTAGTAAGCAAATCATGAATTCGTGTTACAGAAATACCATCTGCAAGTACATGATGGATTTTGAGGGCAAAAATCGTGTCGCCACTCTCCCGTCGGCAAATTAATAAAAGTCCCCACAACGGACACTTCTTTATATCGTAGCGAATTTTCAACCAATTGCAGATTTCTTCTTCATGGGAAATATTATCTCCCAAAGTAATACAAGTCATATGATCTTCGTATTTCAATTGATTTCTAAAAGTTTTGAAAAACCAGTAGCCCCCAAATCTTGAAATGCTTTGATGAAAACGTATATGTTCATGATTCAGAGGAATCTCTTTAGTATAGTCAATCTGTATTACCTTTTCCTCAAACGCTTTAAAAAATCCTCGGCCGTTTACTTTTCCTTTGAGTTTATAATAAATCCCACCATTACTGTTGTAGCTATTTGATTTAGTGTTATCTATTTCAGTATCTAATGTGGTGACTGTTGCATAATCTACAAATGTCATTGGAGTCAAATCATGATAGAAAATATTGACCCAAAGGGTTATAATACATTTCCAAAAGTAAAGAAATGTTAAAGGAAGTAAACTTAAAATGATCACCAAAATGAAAGTGGGATATAAGATAATTGTTTTGAAATTATTAAACTTATTTGAGTTAGTATTGGACATTATGTATTAAAAACAATTGGATTTTAGGTAGCAATATGATGTTGAAAAATAAATTGTGTTTTACAAAAGACAGGAAGTCGGAAAAAGTTATGATTTACCAGTCAAAGGTTTTTATGTAATGGAAGTTGAGTTAGTCTGGGTTTCTTGTGAGTTTACTATTGTGACTGGTATTAGCTTTTATATATTGAGGTGGCATGAAATAAATTTTTTGCTGCATTTACCTACTTATTTCTTTACTCTGTGGTGAAATATTACATAATCATCAAAATGGGTTTTTAAGTTCAAGAGTAGATATTATTTTGTATGGCACAAAACTATAATTTGTATGTCTGGTAATTTTAAATAGTAATTAAAATTGTGTGGGATAAATCTTAAATTTCAATGTCATTGAAAATAACATGTAATGTAAACTCAATCAAAGAGTTACTTATGTATTTTGTTTTATAGTAAATTTTAAAATACTCATAAACTTATAATTAATATGCGGCATATGGGAAAGACTACTTTTAGGAATAATTTTCCTGTAAGATTCAATACCGGGCATTTATACACAATTAAGATAGTATTGACAATGATATTTCTGTTGGAGCAGTCTACTGCTCCAAATAATGTTTTCATAAAAGTTTCAGTTGTGCGGCTTTCAAGATAATTGGTACCCATATTAAAACCCACAATCATCATTTAGGTATAAAGGCAAACCTTGCACAACAGATAATACATCGTCGTCTTTACAAGCTAAGAGTCAATGATACCTAGGAGGAAGAAAGTAAAATTAATAAGCAGGCTACTTCACGGAAAAGATTTTATCACATGCAGAGATATATTTATTGAAAGTGAAATGCAGCAATACATGCGTTCAATGTAACCTGGATAACAAGAAAATAAAGTGGTCTTGTGTTCTTTGCTGTAGTGTACAAGTGCTAATATTTTATTTGTTTTTACACTCAGTTTTCATCTAATCACCAATTGCATACTCCTGGGAAAATATAATCGGCATTGCAAATCCAAAGGAGCACATAATTAGTTATAGAATTATTTCTGACGTAAAACTCTGCAATGGCAATTAATTTGTAGACATTTCCTCTACATAAAATATTACATCCAGTTTTTTATAATTGACGTGAGTGAATTAATTATTTGTCTATATTGAGCAACAACCTCTTCTGGGCACACCATTTTTTCCCACACACCGCCTTGCAAACTTCCTTGTATGCATTCGTTCTTTTAACCTATTAATAGTCAGGAATCAGTATCGACATCAAAGAATACATACCAATCCCAAAGATATCGTTTTCAATATTGTAGTATGTACAATAACGCCAGATTATTTGGAACTGTAATTTAAAAAAATGTTACTCTTACCATTTTTTCGCTTTAATTAGTATATTTAGCTTTAAAGTATGTTTAAATACGGATTTATTTTTCAGTACCCACATTATTCTGTAAATAAGTGACAAGCAAGCACTTTAGTATGTTATACAGAAGTAGTATGCTAAGCAATAATGTTTTTGGTCCCCAAACAGAACAAATTTAGAAAGAATTTTGGTATTTAAATTAGGGCATCCAACCCGGGTTCCAGACGGGTTGAAAACCCGGGTTATAACCTAGGTTTGAGTCAACTCAAACCCGGTTTTCAACATTGTAAAACCGGGTTCGAGTTATTACTTTCCGCCGGATAAAAGTGCAAGTGCAAGTCAAAATAGAAAGTGTAAAAATGTAGAATGTAGCCAGACTTCAAAAAGCATAATGCAGATATTTAATGTTATTTTCAAATGGATTAGGCCACTGCAGAATGTTTTCCAAAATAATCCATCATCATCGCAATGCGCATCATAATACGCTTCTTTCCAACTACTTCGTAAATTATGTAACTATTTGTTTATTTAGTAGTAGAATTATGCATTAATTCATTTAGTTAAATCTACAAATGTTTTGAAACATGCAACACCAGCTAAACCCGGACTTAACTTGTTAAATTGAATTTTTATGCAACTGAATTTATAATTTTTTCGAATATTTTAGTAGAAAAAAGGATGTTTTAGAACATTGATATGGAACCCGGGTTGGATGTGTCTCAACCCGGGTTAACTCAACACCCGGGTTTGAAAATACGGTCCGAGTTTGGATGCCCTAATTTAAATTCTACTAATGTTAGTAGACGTAGTAACTATTATCAACGTTATTTTTGTGCCAAAATAAGGTACGTCGGAAATGGATAAAGTGAAACCACTCTCGATTGCGTTAACAACCGGATCTATAGATATTACACAAGAGTATTAACAACATATTTGGACTTTTCAGTTCTCAAAAACCAGCTTTTTGCATATATAAATGATAATTCAGTTATCTAAAATATAATTAGGATGCACAATCAATTCAATCAAAAAGCATGGAAGAATAAAAGCTGTTTACATATGCAAGTAACTGTAGGTAGTTAGTCCCGTAACCAAAAACGCTGCTTGCCCCTACCCCTTCTTACACCTTCTTACATGGGTTGAATTTCCATGTCTCACTCATACAACAAAAATTATAATCATATTTGGTCAATAATAACAATATAATAATTTATTTGGAGCAATTAACTTATTTTCCTTGGTTGGATGATATTATTTTGTCATAATTGTACATGTAACTAACATGTTTTTTAACAAGGTAGGTCTTTAATAATCGAAGATAATATTTAAATCAATCTGTGTCGTTAATAATGAAAGATGAAATATGCACTTTTTCGTTGTGGAAATAATAACAACTGCATTCTGAATTTCATTGTTTCCTTTCCTGATTATGAAAAAATTTGGATTTTTATTTTTGGGGACAATTCTCGATGGAAAATATTTGCCCATAGAATAACAGTTGATCTCTAGAAAGTGTAGAAATGTTAGAAGTGTTATCAACGACCTAGTGAAAATAAAAGTTGTATAAATGAGAATTGTTAAAAAATTAAAAATAATTGATATAATATTATACAATATTAAGCATGGATACTTAAAATGTGAATTTTTAGCTTGAGAAGAAATTGTATCTTTTCTAAAGTCTAATAATCTGGCTTACGGTCTCGTGCTAACTGCTCTATCAGGTTCGTGCTTCGATTCTTGTATACAGGTGCATAATTGCACATCCATTTTTCATCAAATCATCTACTGCATGAGTTGTCTTGCTGAGTGCTGAGGAAACAAAAACCGGATAACATGCAAATGCAAACTAACATATCTAGAAATATATCTGAGTCTTAATACACAAAGTGGATAATTAATTTAAAGATACATATATATCTTCTTGTATTAACAAGTTTTTACAATTTACGCGTGTGAATTTGTTGTTCTTACTGAACAATAATTTTATGCAGTTTATTACTGTATTTTATCCTACAGACAACATATATGATATGAAAGTGAGTTTACTACCTTTTATTTTGGTCAGGAATTTTCGAGTAGGATATGAAAAAATAAGATATTTCTATGTTGGAATCAGAAAGCTACTTATATAGTCAAAGTGGGTAGTGGATGGGTAAATGTGAAATAATAAAAGGAGTCAAACAGGTGACCTAGTTTTCTAAAACTGGTTCATTTGACAAAAATAAAACTACAAATACGCATAACAGGCGATTAATGATACTTAACATATCCATAGAAGAAATGTAAATCCACATTCACTAAATTAATAAAATTGATTTGTTAATATTTATATTTACCGAAACAGACGCTAGAAATCCAAATTTATACAGCTTTATGAGTCTAAAAATTGAAACTGTACTTAGCCTTAACAAAATTTCCACCATAAGAAATATTAGATCAGATTTCCACAACCGCATGTAGCTAATATTAGTTTCCCAGTGTTTCCCACCCGAACAAAATTAAATTGCAAATTGAATACATTACAAAACCTTTCAGTTTGTTAGTACATAGAGGCAAATCCTGACTCCCAACAAAAGGTTTTTGGAACTTTTTATTTTCAAATATCAACTGCAAGCTTTTTGAAAATTTAAATAAATAATTATGCAAGTCATACTGTTGTGACCTAATATAATAAAAAAACAATGTGGCATAAAGAAGTTTCCATATCGTATCGGTAAAAGATCTTCTCATCCATGTTATAATTCCATCGATTAATAACTATTTTGGTAATTCTACATTTATTTTCACCACTGTGGTTGTAAAATACACTAAAAATGTTTAATTTCGTACACTGCATGCCATTAAGAAGGGCCTACATTGTATTTTGAAGAATCCGATTGACGTCAGCAAAGTTCTTCGTTTCTTGGAGCACAACCTTCCGAACAATAACACACGAGTATGGTATTATGAATATTTGATGACACTTCTCTCAGAAACATAGTCTATAGAATTAGTTCCTTAAATAAGAATTGGCATTTAATAAAGAGAAAAGGATTTGCTTGTGCCAGGACATCATTTATACTGTGGTTAACTTACATATTAGATCACAATTACTAAAGAGTACTGATTTATCTGCGGTCTTATAATCTAATTCCTCACAAACCTCCTTCTTTTACTGGGAACTGTGGAACCCATAATATATGCTGTATAGTTAAACGCCAGAAAAGTCTTTGCGTGACTTTCTCCTCGATATAACAATACCGTGGATGTCAAAATCTTTCTGCACTCTAGTTTTATGACTAATAAATCTGCTCCTTTACTTATATAATTCAAAATAAAACTTTCATGACTACCAAAAAGGATATTTTCCCATCCCAAAGTTCTGACAATCTAAGGCCATAAGTATAACAGGAATACACAATACATAACACAATCAAATTATTATTATTACTGCGCACATTCGATAAAAGAGTTGGTGTCGGGTTTTTTATGAATTGGGATATTTTGGCAAAAACCCCACCCCGCTTCACTAAAAAATCCATGGGATGAATTGGGATTTTTTCTGTTTTTTACAAACATATAATAATATAAACTATCTGGATAAACCAAACAAACTAATTTTGTCATATTTCTATTCAAAATTGTAAACAAATACAAATACACAATCAAGTGAAAACAAAATATAGCTTTTCCACAATTTTTACACTTTACACAACCCTACTTGCAATAAATGTCATGTGATGACTATATACTACTTTTATGTCTACTTTAGTCTGTGTGAAGATTGTTGCACACATATTTATGCTTAATTTTAGTTAATCACTTACATATTCATTATTGCACTGTTTGATAATTAAAGCTCCACATTAAAGAAGGAATAATTCATAAAGTCAATTTAATAAATAAAATATTATGATTCATAATTTGTCACCAGTTGTTATTAAACAGCAATAATATAGGTGTTCACTAAAAATATCGCGTGTTAGCTACGCTACATCGTGTGAAAATTAATGTTTTATGTGTTATTTTTTTTGTTTTCATAGGCGTAAATAATAGTAGTTACAAGATTACACTGTTAATGTCAACTGTAGTGTTCCTGTATGGTATAATGTAGGCTTGGATTGAATTAAACCTATGGTTATATAAAAACCTTGGATCGAGGGTTATTTCCTAAAAAACCCAGGTTTTTCGATTCCATGCATTCAATACAATATAAATATCGTCATTTAAGGAACGAAAAAGCCAATATCTATTTTTGGTTTGGTGCAGGAAATAGCCTAACTCCACAAACATGCGTAAAGATATAGGCTTTTTCGTGCACCAAACAAAAAATAGATATTGGCTTTTCCGTTCCTTAAACGACGATATACTTTGTGAATATAATGCAAGCAATAGAACGTCTCACTTCAGACTGAAGTCGGTTCAGACTATGGTAGATGATATCTTGATACTAATGGAAAACTAACTGATGGAAAACTGATGGATCTTGTCAAAAATGAAATTATATTGGAAAGGGAAATGGATATGTTATATTACTAGAAATATTGATTGTTTTTAACTCAAATTGTATTAGGATAGTGACCATAGAGGAGGAGCAGCCGCAGTAATATGTTAGCTGAGTTTTGATTGTGAATTGATTTTGCAGTTGAATATGTCTTTTTTGTCACTGTAATAAAACTAACTTTGAACTTTGAGATCCTCATATGAAAGAAAAAATAGTAGTAGGAACTATTTAGAATAATATGGTACACTTAATAGTTGACAGTCGCTGGTTGCTATTTTGCTATTAACTGCCAATCTTGGCTACCAAGTTGGGGACTCACTGGTTAGGTGTATTAAATTTAGTGCGATATGTTATTTAAAGCTAGATATTCGTTATCTTTATTCCAATCGTTATATAACAAGGGAAGACATAACTTACCAATATTCGTGTTAAAATGTATTCCATCTATCCAATTATAGCAATTGTAATTTCTGTAATGATGAACAACATCAACTGCTTTCGAAATTTGTCGTTCTATAGTAATTGTGATTTCAACATGATTACTTTCCATCAATCCGAATGGCAGACAGATTTTATCCTGTCCAACCAAAATAGTCAACCGTGGACGTTAGCAAATTGGGACTATAATAAAACTCTCTTTGGTCGTCATGAAGATAATCCACGGGATCTCTCTACAAGTTTCTGCACTGTGAATATTCTAATGGAGCCACACCCTGCTTTAATATATTTAGAATTCCTTTTCGGAAAAGAAATAAATCGTCCGGATTCGAGATTCATAATCATCATAAAAGATGAATTCAAATGGATGAACCCAAAGTGGCGATCAAACCTCGTTAAAGGTTTGGTGGCTCCTCTGTTTATATTGGCAATGCAAGTTGGAAATAAATATTCGGTTTACACTACAATCCTCTACAGTCCGAATAATAAATCTGTAATTCTTCATCCAATGAAACCAAAAGACTCGGAAGAAGAATGGGACAGAATTTGGAATACTTTAAACGGAAATCTTCATGGCATTCAAATTGGTGGTCTATTTGGCTTCTTTTTGTTCGACAGTTATAAAAAAATGCCACAATGTAATTCGGCTTCTTATTCAGTAGTAAAAACAAATAGTTTAAATCGTATTTGTCAAAATTCAGTGGAAGCTGTTGAATTTACGGCTGAAAGATTAAACTTCACTGCCATATATGCAAGGCGATATGAAAATCTAGAAAAAGATCATCGTCGATGTGGTTCTATTTCGATGTTGGGATCATACAGGGATACTTTTGTTGTGGAATGGTATGCAACTCTTTTCATTGAATACTTCCAAGAGTACATTCCATTTTACTGTGAAGCCAACCCTCGATTCGAGGACATCCCTTTGTCAGTTCTGATTCAAAATACATTTGATGATTATTGCTGGTGGCTGATATTTTCGCTTTTCCCGATTTCATTTTATGTTTTAGGCTTTAGAATTTCTACTTTCTACAAGAAATTAGAGTTTATTTTTGTATCCACAATAGCCGTCCTTTTAAATCAGGGAGTTTCAAATAAAAGGAGAAACATTTTGTATTTGGTAATTGTGTCCATGGGATTTGTAATTGCTAATCTATATGAAACTTGGATAACAAGCGAGATTATTGCTCCTCCAGACAGAAAACACTTTGTGGACTTTAAAGATCTCGTGGAAAATGGATATAAATTGTTGTTGCAGAAAGACATACGGCGGAATATTAACGAACAGAAGGACATATTTTTTGAAAAATATAAAATTCTGGATAAGGTGAATTCAAGTGTCTACCGATTTGATTGGCAATCTGATGCAACATCTGAAGACTTGAAAATAAACTTTGAAACATTTTCTTGGATCATGTTGACCAACTTCTCCTTGAAACTATTTAGTACTTATGATGCAAAGCAAAGTCAAAACACTGTACCCTTAATACCATCTAAAATATCTTCCGATGGAATTTGCATGACTGTAAAGGAAACAGATCTTGCTGATCCGATGTCTTATACATTCGTAGATTGTTACCGTTATAAATTCCAATCATATTTTCAGATCATGCTAGAGAAAGGTTTTCTAAAATACTTCAAGCAACAATGGGATTTCATTTCTGATTTAAAAGATACAATATCACATTCAAAACTGAAGCATAAAAAATCTGAGGCATTGCCTATAAGTCTGTCAATGAAAATCCATACAATATTCTTCGTTTGTGGATACTTTCTACTTGGAGCATTCATCACTCTTGTTTTGGAATGGTTTTGGCACTGTGGAATAATCTTTAAAATGCACGTCAATAATCTTATATGGAAACTAAAAACAGTCGATTTTAGAGGAGTAAATCGCGTTTGTCCGGCGGATGACGTAAGCATCAAATTGCGATGATCAAGGTTTCATACGTCCAGTTAAGGCCTTATTCAGTTAATTTTATATCCAGGTTAAAATTTTGTCGATATATTTGCAACCACAGAATCAAAATTAAAGTAAAAAGTAAATATTAGTATTATAGGATATAAATACCGAAACGTGAGCGTTTATGCCCCCGAAATATATAAAAGTTAACGGGGTTAATTTTTTTTAACTCTATTTATTAACTTTATTTTTTTAAAGTGACTAAAAAGGCTAAAAAATAGGATTGAATATTATTTCGTTACATAATATTTGAAGTCTATTTAAAGGTGGTCCATTTTTTGGATGGAGAGATTCGCCCCCATAAGTGGTGGGTTTTTGCAAATAATGCTACATGAAACACTTTCTTTTGGATGATATGACACCACCTTTAAAAATCAATTAATTGGCAATTAAATTAGTATACCCCCTTCCCAAATCAAATAATAATGATCAGTTATTAGGGGAATGTCTTTCAAAAACAGTAATAATAGCTTTATTTCAATTTCTTTCCGAATTTTAAATAAAATTTAACATTTAAGTATGAAATAACTTAGCAGCTGAAAGTTGTTACGACATAAAGTGTACCGGATAGTGTGCGTGAGTTCGTTAACCTAATACATACTCAGTAAAAGAAAAATCGTCACTGTTACTTGCCGATCCAATAATTAATTTTGATTAAAATGGACCGTTCATTGTTCACACGAAAGTATATAAATTGTCACATTGTACATCACAACCAACTAAATGAAGTTGCTTGTGCTGAATGAATAAAAATGTTGTTTACTTCACTGTGCTTGCACTAAACATTTAAATATAAATAATATAAATTCAATGTATCTTAGAAAAAATAGAACAATAAAACTTTTCCTTTTATGTGTGTAGTTTCATCAAGTAATTGTAATAAATTACCTTTTTTAACCAGTAATGCATTTTTACTTTTATGTGCATTTTTACCACTGTGATGGTAAAATACCTTGAAAAGTGGTAAATTTTATACATTGCCTGCTGTTAAGTAGGACCCACATTGTGTTTTGTAGAAATCGATTGACGTCAGAAGAGTTCTTCATTTCTTAGAAGCACAACCTGCCGAGCCACAATTATACAAGTGTGGTAATTGTAAATATTTGATGATACTTTTGTCCGAAACATAGTCCATAGAAAATGTTTCTAATAATAAAGAAAGGCAATTAATAAATGGTAAAGGATCATTTATTGTAAGGATATCTTTTATTATGTGGTATACTTACGTGTTATTTTTAATTACTGAAGAATTATGAAAATTTATCATCGATCATAATAATTCTCCATAACTCTTCTTCTTTCACTAGAAAGGAATCTGCATATTGTCAGAGTAAAATGCTTATGTCGGTACTGTTGTTGAATGTCTTATATAGTATTTTACATAGAATAGGATGTGCAAAATGAAAAGACGGTTCGTCGTAATGTACTTAAGTACTTAAGAAAGGGTAAGGAAGCCCATATGATTATTTTTGAAGTAAAGGGTAAAGCGACTGCATAATGTATTAGCGGCAGGAATAATTTTAAGAAATATTTTAATAAGTAATAATTAAATGGGAATATATAGATACTAAGAGCGGGAAGATGCTCTGTCCAAGTTGACAGACAAAAAGAGACATGAGAAAATGGTTGTCCGTTATTGCATAAAAAATCACAGGTTTATATAAATGATAATAATCACATTGTCATGTATGTTGTATTCTGTGCATGCAGCTTAGCAGAGACATCATGCACTTGCAGTACATGGCCAATCGTGGATATTGTGCTGGGGGAAAGTGAACTCTATCCAGCAAGGAATGGATATAATTTAAATTGGTATCATTGCTTGCTAGACATTTTGGGGATAAGATAAAATGCAATGAAATTGTATTCTCTCAATATTAATTTTATAAACCCAATTTACATCATTTTTTATTGATATTATATTACATGCTGCCGTGAATTGCTGGACCTTGGGTTATGCACGCTGACATATATACGTAATACAGTTGTGATTATTCGTGTCTGAATTTGTTTAAATAAGTTGTTTACCACAATGTCGTGGTTAGACCACATGAAGTAGTTTAAGTCTTTGCGTGACTTTTGCCTGGATAACAATACCGTGAATGCCAAAATCGCTTCAAACTCTAACTTTGTAATTATTAAATCTACTTCTTTACTCCTTAATATTTTTTAAAAACAATATTTAATAAATAACAAAAAAGTAAATCTTCCCTATTTCGATATTAACCGTCCCATGCTGATTGATTTAAAAGTAAGTATAAAATCTGCATTATCTCTATGAAAGGAAAGACAACAAGTCTTTCCTTTCATATTGTCAATCACCAACTTGGAGGAAAATAATTTTCTACTAATATTATTTCAAAGTAAAAATCGTGATTTTTACTTCAATTTATACAAATACTTGAAATATATTTCAACATAAACATTTTGTGCGTACATAATAAATGTAAATGTAAATTAGCAATGCAATTTACATCGGGCGGACGGGTCCTATGTTCGATTAATAAATGATGATGATGATAAAATCTGTATAAAATGCACCTAATAAATCCGTGTTTGAAAAAGCCCGGTTCTGCAGTTGTCTAAAATCATACTCGTAAAATTCAAATCTGCATAATCATACAAAAAGTTAGGTAAATTTTTATCAGTCTACTAGTATATTTTATAATAGGGTTTGGGCCATGTGAGAAGGCAATTTGACAAAATTGTACATTATTGACAAATACTGCACACGGTAGTGACAGATTTTATTTGATATATAAATGGTTTTCCAAATAGCTTCCAAAATGCCAATTTCCTCTCTCTACATTTGAGGAATGATAATAGGAATTCGGGAAAAATATCCTTTTTGATACTGTCAGTAGTTACATGAAAAAGACCTTTTAAAAAAGAAAGCAAAATAACTTTTGAATCCTAGGACGGATTTTAATGAGAGTTGATGTATAGACCCGCCATAAATATATCTCTAGAGGTTTTTGAAAGGGCCGTCGGAAGTTCTCAGTTTTTCAATTTCTAAAGACCCGGCAAAGTTTAAAAAGAGGTTTTTACGGACTTTTATCAAAAAAAGGTTTTTTCGAAATTCTGTTCTGTTCAAATTAAAGACATTATAAAACAACACTTTTTGGACATATCAAATATTTTAGTTTCGGTGACCCCTGCAGGGTGTCAAAGGTCAAACCTTGGTATTTTGAAGAATTTCACCGTCTGACGAATCAATCAAAAGCTGACAAGGACTCCGATGTCGCTAAAGGCATTATTTTGAGTAGGTAATAATGATCTCTAAAAGACTTCAAGAGTCATTATTTTCATTAACGTTTATGAACATTGACAAAATTGCGAAATAATTCCAAAAAACCGTGAATAATTCTGCATATGGAGACTTATGTGTCATCTAACATGTTTTTGGATGTCATTCGGACATCAAAAATGTACAGCGAACTATTTCGAATTCGCAAACTAGGGTTATTAATCACATATAATTGTGCAGCGACTCGTACGTAACCTGAATACGATCAAGAATACCACACGATTGCTTAATGAATGGAACAACATATATAAAGGCCGCGGTATTATAAATTGAAATTTCATTTCCAGCCGACTCGTATTGCTTTGCTAAAATTAAAATTACAGGATCTTTTTCAGCCCGGTATATATTAACTCAGAGTACTTTTAGTTAAGAAAGTTCACCACTCCCACCTGGCCATTGTCGAAAATGCTACAGATACAGCTAAAATGTCAATTTTTGTAGTTTTCATGTCTGTCTGCTAAGCGTTTTCATATTTTGACACCAAATTTTATTCAAAATTCTACACGAAGTTTAAATGAAAATATTTTTTAACATTTATACCACTACAATTTAGGTGTTGGTATTTAACGATACATACCATTAAAAACCACATGCCACTGGTAAGTGGTAAATGGTATTTTGTACACTGATTGAGATCCTTCTCGGCATAACAGAAAAATATTATGATAATAGTAGTGAGAACTATTCAGAATTTCATGGTATACTTTATAGTTGACAGACGCTGGTTTCTATTTTGCTATTAACTGCCAAACTTGACTATCAAGTTGGTGTCTCAGAAGTGGCTAGGTATACTACATTTAGTGCGACGTTATATAAAACTAGATATTCTTTCTCTTTATTCGAACCATCAAGAGGCGAAGACATTACTTACTGAAATTCTTGTTAAAATGTATTCCATGTATCTAATTGTAGCATTTTTTATTTCTATAATTATAAACAACATCAACTGCTTTCGAAATTTGTCGTTTTATAGTAATTGTGATTTTAACATGATTACTTTCCATCAATCCGAATGGGAGACAGATTTTATCCTGTCTAACCAAAATGGTCAACCGTGGACGTTAGCAAATTGGAACTATAATAAAACTCTCTTTGGTCGTCATGAAGATAATCCACGGGATCTCTCTACAAGTTTCTGCACTGTAAATATTCTAATGGAGCCACACCCTGCTTTAATATATTTAGAATTCCTTTTCGGAAAAGAAATAAATCGTCCGGATTCTAGATTCATAATCATCATAAAAGATGAATTGAAATGGATGAACCCAAAGTGGCGATCAAAACTCATTCAACAATTGGTTGCTCCTCTTTTTATATTGGCAATGCAAGTTGGAAATAAATATTCGGTTTACACTACAATCCTCTACAGTCCGAATAATAAGTCTTTAATTCTTCATCCAATGGAACCAAAAGACTCGGAAGAAGAATGGGAAAGAATTTGGAATACTTTAAACGGACATCTTCATGGCATTCAAATTGGGGGTCTATTTGGCTTCTTTTTGTTCGACAGTTATAGAAAAATGCCACAATGTAATTCGGCTTCTTATGCAGTAGTAAAAACAAATCGTTTAAATCGCATTTGTCAAAATTCAGTGGGCGCTGTTGAATTGATGTCTGAAAGATTGAACTTCACTGCCATATATTCAAGGCGATATGAAAATCTAGAAAAAGATCATCGTCGATGTGGTTCTATTTCGATGTTGGGATCATACAGGGATACTTTTGTTGTGGAATGGTATGCAACTCTTTTCATTGAATACTTTCAAGAGATTATTCCATACTACTGTGAAGCCAACCCTCGATTGTTGGACATTCCTTTGTCAGTTCTGATTCAAAATACATTTGATGATTATTGCTGGTGGCTGATATTTTCGCTTTTCCCGATTTCATTTTATGTTTTAGGCTTTAGAATTTCTACTTTCTACAAGAAATTAGAGTTTATTTTTGTATCCACAATTGCCGTCCTTTTATATCAGGATGTTTCCAATAAAAGGAGAAACATTTTGTATTTGGTAATTGTGTCGATGGGTTTTGTTGTTGCTTTTCTATATGAAACGTGGATAACAAGCGAGATTATTGCTCCACCAGACAGAAAGCAATTTAAAGATTTTAAGGATCTCGTTGATAATGGATATAAGTTGTTGTTACAGAAAAACAAATGGTGGAATATTGACGAACGGAAAGACAATTTTTTTGAAAAATATAAAATTCTGGACAAGATGAATACAAGTGTCTACCGATTTGATTGGCAATCTGATGGAACATCTGAAGACTTGAAAATAAACTTTGAAACATTTTCTTGGATCATGTTGACCAACTTCTCCTTGAAACTATTTAGTACTTATGATGCAAAGCAAAGTCAAAACACTGTACCCTTAATACCGTCTAAAGTATCTTCTGATGGAATTTGCATGACTGTAATGGAAACAAATCTTGCTGATCCGATGTCTTATACATTCGTAGATTGTTACCGTTATAAATTCAATTCATATTTTCAGATCATGCAACAGAGAGGCTTTTTAAAATATTTTAAGCAACAATGGGATTACATTGATGATTTAAAAGATACAATATCCCATTCAAAACTGAAACATAAAGAATCTGAGATATTGCCTATTAGTCTGTCAATGAAAATCCATACAATATTCTTCGTTTGTGGATACTTTCTACTTGGAGCATTAATCACTCTTCTTCTGGAATGGCTCTGGCACTGTAAATTAATGTTGACACTGCACGTCAATAATCTTATATACAAACTAAAAAACGTCCGTGTTCGAGGAGTAAATCGTGTGTTTCCGTTTCGCGCGGATGACGTCAGACGTAAGCACCGAAATGCGATAACCAATGTTCCATTTGTCCAGTGAAGGTCTCATACAGAAAATATTTCCAGGTTAAAATTTTGTGAATATATTTGCAACCAGAGAATCAAAAATTAAATTAATTAAAACATTTTGGATGGTGCATTATTTACTAATTTTTCTAAGAGGAATAATTTGTAAATATAGCTGTATTTGATTTCTGCATCTACCACAATCGTGTAGTTTTGGTATTGCAAAATACAACTTTGTTCAATGAAATCAGATTAAAAATTTCTGAGAGATACATGTTTTCAAGTCGTTCAAGTTCCTGCAGAAGTGAAAAAAGTTGATTTTTTAACTGAAAACTACCACACTGGCCAACCTGTTATACCTCCTAATTTCTACATTTATCTTGATTTTGACTCATATTACTATTCGTTGCCATGCGTGACGTATGAAATGACAGCTGACAGTTGTACTGTCAACTGTGTCAATTTGTGCTCGTGCTCACTTAAGTTTCGCTCTTCAAGTCAGTGTTACAACCCACAAGTTTTGTCCACATTTTTCCAAGACAAAAATGGACACAACTGATTCTTCCAGAAAAAAAACAAATTTTATTTGCTTTTATCCATACCTTCCTATCGGGGCACTGCAACCTTGATTCAAGCATTTGAATATTTAGCCACTTGGAGCACCTCGTTTTATTTTTACAGTATGTAGTGCATACTACGGAGGCACGTACCCTAGCAGAAATTTTGGTTGTTCAACTCAACTCGGCTGGTTGGGGTTGTAATTCACCTACAAATCCTTATTTTGGTCAAATTAACGTTGAAGTTAGGGTCGGCTGGACGTTATTATTTAACGTAAAGTTGACGTCAAATTGGGACGGTCAGCTAACGTCCCCATTTAGACGTCCTCAGAACGTTAAAAATTGACCAAAAATTTCCGTTATGAATATTACGTTGTAGATAGGTTATCGTAATGTCAGAATTTGACGTCAAAGTCTCACAAATATATATTAGTGGCTTGACGGTCATTTTTTGATCAAAACGATTCTACAACTAAATAACGAACACACAACGTTATTTCAACCAACACCTTCTGCTAGGGTATCTGGAAATTTTGTCAAGGGGGGCGCAAACAAAAATAATCCCAATAGTGGAACATTGTATTTTTGCAATTGTTGGCCTGTTTTGAGAAAATTTTTCTTTTTTTCTCAGATTTAGGGGGAGGGTGCTGCGCCCCTGTCGGGCGCTCCCCTACTGGATACGTGGTTGATACTATTACGCACCACTATGCACTAAGCATTCACTATTTATTATTATGCATTGAAGCAAACATAACCTTCTTCAAACGTACCGCCAACATCAGGCACGTATCCAGGAATTTGACCAAGGGGGGGCCATCAAAATATATTGGTAAAAATAAGACATATTCGCGCGAAGCGCGAAAATTTTTTGGATTTTTAACCTTTTTTGAAAAAAGAAATCGCCTTTTTCTGAAGATTTAGGGGGGGCCGGGCCCCCTCGGCCCCCCCTCTGGATACGTGCTTGGCCAACATTCTGTTGGCTATGTTGTATTTGTAGGGTGGCGGGGTGCTTGAGTTTCGGCTGTGTAAAGCAGTGCAGGTAGTTGGTTACGTGGTGCAAAGCAAACATTCAAATGCACGAGATATTAAACTTAATTCTGGATATTACTTTCTTTTGACTGTTCTGTTTGGATTTTGGATATTCTCCTGCCACATATGCAATAACCCAGAAGGTTCGCCGCGCGCAAATTGCGAAAACACAAAGGAAGTTGATTGTAATGCCAATGGAAGGACTGAAACTTATTGGTGCCAAGCAGTGATGGGCGGGAGCTCATCCCAAGTCAACTGAGACTAGTCTAGACTAAAGCCAGTTGACTTCTTTCGGGAAAAGACTAGTCTCATTCACGTGACTCGTTAAAAAGTCATCCCTAAAGTCATTTCTAGAATACGGTTCTTAAAAAGTCATCTCTTAAGTCATCCCAACCACATGATCTCTTAAAAAGTCATCCCTTAAGTCATTTCTAATATACGGTTCTTAAGAAGTCATCTCTTAAGTCATCCCAATCACATGATATCTAATAAAGTCATCCCTTAAGTCATCCCATTCACGTGATCTCTAAAAAAGTCACCCCTAAAGTCATCTCTAATATCCAACTCTCTTAAAGTCATCTCTTAAGTCATCTTAATCACATGTCTCGTTAAAAAGACATCTTTAAAGATATCTCCACCCTGTAAGTTTTACGAAGTAGTTTAGATCAAGGTATCAAAAAAATCCGGTTTTTTTAGGAAAAAACCCCCGACCCCGGGTTTTTTGGGTTTAAGGGTTTTTTTATATAATTATAGGCATAAATACAAGCCTATACTAAGTATACTATAGCATATATAGGAAAACTACAGCTGACAATAACAACAACCATGTAATCCTAAAACTACCATTATATACATCTATAAAATCAAAAAATTAAGGCATCAAAATTTAATTTTTAACATGTTTTAGCACAGTTAACACGCAATACTTTTCATGAGCACCTATATTAATTATTATACTGTTTGATAACAACTTGTGAAAAACTATGCATTATTACATATTAACGAATTGACTTTAAGAAATTCCTTCATTAATGTGGAGCTTAAAGCAGTACAGTAATAAATATGTACGTGATTAATTAAAATTCAGTATAATTAATGTTTCCACTTAATTCATTCATTGGCGATTTGTAAGTAAAAGTTAATTATATAAACCAATATCTTCACAGCGATTAAAATATACATAAAACAAATAATAATATATAGACATCATGATCGTGATTTCTTATATATTCAAGTGATTCACTCTACAGAATTACTGCAAGTACTAAAGTGTAAAAAAGCTATAATATTATTTTGTTTCCACCTGATTATGCATTTGTTTACATTTTCGAATTGAAATATGACAAAGTTAGTATGTTTTGCTTACATAGATGTAGCTTTAGTGTACATTATAGTATGTTTTGTAAAAAAACCCAATAAACTCCGGGTTTTTTAAGTGAAGCGGGATGGGTTTTTTGCCAAAAAACCCAAAAAACCTCAACCCATAAAAAACCCGACCCACAACCCTGGTTTAGATGAATCCGACAAAAAATTCATACTGCAGATAAAACTGTGTTAATAAAATTAGTCTATACATAACATGTCTTTTGATGTTAAGAGAAATCGGTTTTAATTATGGGCATTATTCTGAGCAACAGATTTAAAATAAATGATGATGTGGATTAAAATTACTGCTTACAGAAAATACTTTATTTCATCACATAAAATTCAATTAGATTATTGACGCTTTAATATATGATAAATACTAACTAATATAAAATTTAAGACAATTTTACATGCCACAATAATTAATTGGACATAATTATTAAGGAACAAACATTGAATTGGACAAAAACGTTTGTATAATTAAAGTGAATTACAATTGATATTTGATTTCCAGCAACGTTTACTCACTATTGTTTCCTACTGAAGTATGTCATTTATTAAATTATTTTGCATATCAAAATAAAAGAAGTCGGACCGTCCGACTTCTGATATACTTTTACACTATTAAAACTTTACACCTTTATTCCATTTGCAGCTTATTTTCTAATTGAGGCGTACGATAATCACTGTAGGTCAAAATGTCATTAAGAGTATTTATTTTTAGTCTATTTCTTCTGTGTCGCCTCATAGCCCCCGCTACCGAAAACAATCTTTCAACTGAACCAGAAGAAGCCGGTATTCCTAAATATTTTCTGGCTAATGAACTAGCAATCGGATATTTGGTCTTTTTAGATTGCCAGAACTGTAAAGGATCTGAATTTGAATTGCATTTCTCTTCATGAAATAGATAAGACTCGCATTCCGTGTTCAAGTTAGACGATCTATCTTCTGAAATATTTTGAACAAAATTAAATACTCCTGAACTGCTTGAGGGCATTGCTTTTGATGTTAGTTTTCTCTTTTTTGAGGTTGTTGTGAGAGATGCAGTGCTAGTACAAGGAATTTCGGATGTTTCTTTTGCTACGTATGTATCAAAAATGGTCTTAGCATAATTTTCGGAAGGCACATTTAAGCGAACAAGGAGCTTTCGTTCAGACGAATATTCAACCGTTTCAGGATGTCTTTCACATCCCACGAAAATAGATAATTTCATCCGAGGATCTAAAATGGTTGCAATAATAAAATTATCATTATTTATTACATTATCTTCAAATCGTTGCTTGATGTTTCCAAGAAGATCTCGTTTGAAGGACTCATAATGCTGGCATAGAGTATTTTTCGTATCCTGAAACAACTTTATAATACACGGGATGGCTAAAGAAGACGTTATATAGTCTCCTTGAAGTTCGTCAGTTGTGGTTTGCCAATGCTTTAAGAGCCTTACAAGTTCTAAAAGTTTTGTGCGATCAAGGTATTTTGGAGGTTCCAAATGAAAATTTTCTTTGGTCGTAGCGCTGTACTCCAAAATTAGTTGTTGCGCATGGACAAACATATTGGTCTACAAAGAAGCATTTATCAAAATGAAAAAAATGTCATTTGAAATTAAAATGAAATTTGACGTGAAATTTGAAATTGGACAGTCCAATTTTGTTAGTTAAGATAAATTGTACATTTATGAAAGTACCTTTACGTCTGTTAGGCGTTCCAAAGTTAACAAAATTGCATTCCATCTTGTATTTCCAATGTTTGGTAATCCTAGTCCTTTGCATTTTTCGCGTAATTTACTCATGTAATTAGGGCGGCGATGGAAAAACTTTACAATCTTTTGGGCATACAATACGATTTGGCTAACATCACGATCTTTCTTTATGGAATCATTTATAGCGAGTTGCAAAAGGTGAGCCATGCACCCAATTCGTTTCCATGTCCCAATATATGTTATGGAGCTGGCATCATTAGATTCAAAATTATTATCAATTGAATCGTCCTCTTCATTTTCCGTATCAAAATTATCATCATCTTCTCTATCCAGATCAAGCAAGGCACTGGACGATCCATTGTCTTCTAAAAGGAATTGAAGTTTAAAAGCTTTTTGCATATTAGATGCATTGTCCGCAACTATGAATCCAATTTGATTGGTTTTCAGACCCACCTTCTTTGCCACAGTCATTACTGTATTTTCAATGTTCGCGCCGGTATGCGACATATTGAACTCTTCAAATCCAATGGTTTTATTTACGTTTTCAAAAACACTGTTGATGTATTGAGTTTTTACTCCTAAAACTGAATAGCCATCCTTACTAGTCCATAGGTCAACAATTAGGTGAACGGATCCGGGAGGTTGACTTTTAATGTTAAGTTTCAAGTTGTCTTGAATAGCTGACATTTTATTATCTAAATGTCTCTTCACAGTTCTTCTACTACGTAAAGTTACTTGTGGCGACAGAACTTCAACTAATTTTTTAAAAGCCGATCCTTCCACTATTGAAAATGGCATGCCGTCTACAGCGACGACATCTAAAATAGCTTGTTCAAATTGTTTTTGTCTAGAAGATTCTAATGGCAGCTTTAGTGTAGCGGTCCCAAATGCTTGAATTTTAGTTTGTCCACCATTGCTGTCAATTGTTTCCGGCTCAATTTGGTGACTATTCTGTTAATTTTTTAATGTCATTAATTCTTTTGCTATGATATAATATCCTACCACAATTTGGACAAACCAAATTTATAGCTTGACATAATAACCGTTAAATCTTGTTTTTGTAATGTCGTTTTTTACCGAACTAATAATAGACGCGTTATCCGCTGATTGTAGAGTGCCCAAATTCATGGCAGGATAATACAATTTCTTACATTAATTTTTTAAACTTTTATTTCCGAATGACTACTCACCCTTAAATGCCGAAGGAAATTCCCTGTCTGTCTTTGGAACCCTGTGATTTTAGTTTGGCAATAAATACACTTATATTGCGGTTTACCTTCATCCCCCTTTTTAATTTCATTTGCTTCCAAAGGACGAAAATATTGAATTACTTGCGAAAATGACAAGGATTTAATATTTGTTCTTCTTCTGCGTGGAGTATAAACCTTTGATGAATAACCTTTAAGAATTAGCATTATTATCATTAGTAATTAAATTACAATAAAGATATTTGTCTTTTAAAAATAATATTAACTAATATGAATGATAACTAATATTTAGGCACTCCTAATATACCAATTCTTTCAACAGTAGAATTTAAATCGTTTTTAGGTTGCTCTCCTTCAACTAATGATGTCTTTATGTTCGTAGCATCGTCTTCCTTAGAAGTGCTGGCATCATTCGATTGCTCGATATCATTATTGCGTATATCCTGTTCTTCACTTTCTACTGTTATTTCGTTGTCTTCTGGAGGGCTTGAATATACAGCACTGTCATTATAATCAGTAATTAGGTCATTAAGCGAATCTTCATTTACAACAATTATATCGCAGCAGACATTATCCTCACTTTCAATGTCCTGCAAAATTTTACAACAGCATAATTTAGTATGCAAGTTACGTTTATAACTGTTCATAATCTTATTTCTTTCCCCTGAGTTTAGAGCATTGCATTGTGACATTGTGAATGTATTGCAATTTACTTACCATTGTATGTTGTGTTTCCAACTCCAAAACCAATGAATCGAAATCGACCCAACTTTCGGACAGTCCGAAAGTATAGTATCCTAAAATTACGGTAAGTTGACAGCCGGGGAATGGTACACAAATGACACAAAGATGTGATAATCTAGTTACTGTTTTGTTTATCAATGTTTTGCTGCAAATTGGTTTGGAAATCTTTATCTGCTATAAACTATTAGAAGTTTTGAATTGTCGGGGAATCGTCGGTAGTCAGTTCTTGGCACAGGACAGAAACTCAAAGTATGCTATCTACGCTACGCACAGTGTTGACAATACAACACTAAGATCAAAAACTGCGATGCGGTTTAAATCAAAATACGTATTGACTACACAAAGCAAAGCATGCGTTCAATTTCAATCATGTTTGTGTCGCGTGTTCTTATTTCTTATAGTTGTATTTGAGTTGGGGCTTGGTGCACATTAATTGATCGATAAATTATACACTGGATATATTGTCATCGATAACAATTCTACCACATCAATTACATTCTTTGGATGTAGAAATTGTTCAATTAAAAGTAGCCGGTGCTAGATTTTAGTATTTTAGCTTGCTATTCTGCATTACTGTTGCATTGTGTATCAGCCTGGAAAGGATTACAGTGACAAAGGTATGGCTGAAGAAACATCATTGGAATCTATCCGTATTGTTGTACAGGAGGGGCAAGATACAAAGTTTTCTGTACGAAATGGTAATTTTAATTCCAATACTTACGAAGCAAGCAATAAATAGACAGATACTGAATAAAAATTAAAACTAAATAAGTTGCGCATACGTGTACGATTTAACACTTAATTTGCGGTATTTTAATATTGATTTTAAGGTTACATTGATTCCTAGACATGACCGACTTGTTCCTCGATGGCTTGAAAATATATTTGAACACAATGAGATGACCGTTGATCAAGTAGTAATGATTTTAATGAGATTTCTTTTAACTGAAATCGAAAAAGCGTACGCCCGCAGGTAATGCTACCGCACATTCATATAAGCTGTATAATATAAGCAAGACTATAACCTGATCGGAAAACATTTGGACTATCCCATTATTGTTATGCATGAAATAACCTAATAAATATATTTATAATTATACTAGGTATGGAATCAAATTGTTAGAGATGGATATTGAGGATGCAGAAAAATTTGACTTTGTTATTGATACTCTTTGTTTCATGAATTTTACTTTTTTCACCTCGAGAATCATTTGCTGCCATCTGTAAGTATTTGAGAAAACAACAAACTTGGAATGATACCGAACCGGAAAATACGTATATTTATCCGGAAGAGTATATGAATCATGGACCTTGGCTTTTAACACCAGCAGACTTTGAAGTTGTGAGATCTGAGAGTAGCCAAGTTAACAATACTGAAGAATAAACAAAATACTAGATGGTCCAGTATTTCTAAACTTCCAGATGCATATAGTTGATGTAAAGCCTTTAATATAAATTGATATAATTAATTTGTTGAACGATTATTAATTTCGTAATTTTTGCCAATAAAATATAAAAACGTTTAAATTGTGAGAGAGTAAATCAGTGAATGATGCTAATACCTAAAAAGTAATTTATATTGTATATGTAATCGGAATGATCACATTTATATTGGCATAAACTTTATGCTTTTATATTTAAATGTCTGTTCAAAAATTTCGAGTTCGGCTATATTGAAGTGAAAAGTCTAGATGGATATTTATAGTAAGATCTAAACCTCTTGCCAAGGCTCTTGCAGTCTAAAAATGTGGCCCCATTTTAATGTATTAGTCTCAAAACTTATGCCAACCTTAAGCTGTGTGAGAGCAGAAGCATGAAGTTGAGCGCCTCGACAAATCCCAGTCGGGATTTCTCGGTGGTGGTTGCTTGATTTTGAAAAGTGAAAAATGGAAATAAAATTAAGTGGTAAAATAAATAAAAGGGATTGATGGCATTCATTTCACTATGGAAGTTAAATAACTTTAATTTTCCTTGGACATGACTTTTGTAAAATAAAGAAAAACTGTTAGAATATAGTCAGAGAAAAGTTTCAGAATAAAGTCTGAAATTGGAAACTCACAGATATCCTATTTGAAACATCAACAGATACTAATTTGGACATCCATATATGTTCAATTGGGCGTTCACAGATGTCTAATATGGACGTCCACAGATTTCTAATATGGACGTCCACAGATGTCCAGATTTGGACATCCATATATGTTCAATTTGGACGTCCACAGATTTCTAATATGGACGTCCACAGATTTCTAATATGGACGTCCACAGATTTCTAATATGGACGTCCACAGATGTCCAATTTGGACATCCATATATGTTCAATTTGGACGTCCACAGATGACCAATTTGGACGTCCACAGATGTCTAATATGGACGTCCACAGATTTCTAATATGGACGTCCACAGATGTCTAATATGGACGTCCACAGATGTCCAATTTGGACATCCATATATGTTCAATTTCGACGTCCACAGATGACCAATTTGGACGTCCACAGATGTCTAATATGGACGTCCACAGATTTCTAATATGGACGTCCACAAATGTCTAATATGGACGTCCACAGATGTCCAATTTGGACATCCATATATGTTCAATTTGGACGTCCACAGATGACCAATTTGGACGTCCACAGATGTCTAATATGGACGTCCACAGATTTCTAATATGGACGTCCACAGATTTCTAATATGGACGTCCACAGATGTCCAATTTGGACATCCATATATGTTCAATTTCGACGTCCACAGATGACCAATTTGGACGTCCACAGATGTCTAATATGGACGTCCACAGATTTCTAATATGGACGTCCACAAATGTCTAATATGGACGTCCACAGATGTCCAATTTGGACATCCATATATGTTCAATTTGGACGTCCACAGATGACCAATTTGGACGTCCACAGATGTCTAATATGGACGTCCACAGATTTCTAATATGGACGTCCACAGATTTCTAATATGGACGTCCACAGATGTCCAATATGGACGTCCACAGATGTCCAATTTGGACGTCCACAGATGTCCAATTTGGACGTCCACAAATGTCCAATTTGGACGTCCACAAATGTCCAATTTGGACGTCCACAAATGTCCAATTTGGACGTCCACAGATGTCCATTTTTGACGTCCACAAATGTCCGATTTGGACATCCACAAATGTCTGATTTGGACATCCACAAATATCCGATTTGGACATCCACAAATGTCTGATTTGGACATCCACAAATGTCTGATTTGGACATCCACAAATGTCCGATTTGGACATCCAAGATAGACACAAAGTGGCCAACAGAGGTCACTTAGGGAATAACCCAGGGGTTCTTTCAAAGCCTATCTGAACCCTCCTGATAAAGCAAAAAGAGAAACCAAAGAAAAAGCAAGCTATTTAAAGTTCCGGGCTAACTTAAATCTATAGTCGATTTGGAAGTGGGATAAGTCGAGATCTATAAACATTCTGGATTTTGAAAAACTAGCTTTTGGTTGGCATTGTTATAAACATTATTGTATTGAGTCTACGGCTGAATGCTATGCTTTGAAAGACTTTCTCAAAAATCAATCTTTCATATTTTTGGATTTGGAAGGACAGTCTCTGTATTCTTATACGGGGATTGTTTGCACAGTGCAAATTTCAACGCTCAAAAATACATTCGTTATAGACGCACTCAAGTTGCCACAGCAAATAAAAGATCATTTTAAATGTATTTTGGAAAGTGAAAACATCATATAAATAGTTCACGGGGGTGCAAACGACGTCTACAACAAGATTTCGACATTTTTTTACCCGTACATTGACACCCAAACAGTATATGCGGCTTTTAAAGAACAAGAAGATGTCGTTACCTATAATAAGACCATAGGATTCAAAGCTTTGGTGAAAGAATATTTGGGAATTGAAATTCCTTAACAGCAGTTGGCAGATTTTCGTAAAAGACCATTGCACGAGGGCCTTGATAAGTACTGCATACTTGATGTCAAGTTACTTCTTGGAGTGTGGTTGGAATTTTGCAAAACATTAGATACCGGACCGACCGGGATCTTCATTAACGAGTTAATCTTAATGTCAAGGAAGCTTATGCTAAATAATCTCTATTATGATAAACAGTACCCTTCGTTTGATAAAGAAGTTTCTGTATCTTCAACAAGAGTTGATATCAATACTGTTGCTAAAGAACTGTACAAGCTTTGCGACTATACCGCTCGTAAGCTAGACATCCCACCAAAAAGCGTACTGTCTACTGATTATCTTAAAAGAATAGCAGAAACAGGAAGGGTGCCAGCCAATCTGGCTCCTGGTTTAAAAGCTGCAATTGTAGACGTGCAAGAAAAAAAGAAATTTTTTCCTCCAACAAAGGCCTTTAATGGGATGTGTTATAGGTGTCACCAATTTGGTTATCAAGGTGTTAACTGCATACAAGGAAAACAACCCAAATCTAAAGCAGGAAAAGATTGGTACAATCAACATTCAAAAGAATGGGAAATAGAGAAAAAGCGTCTAAGGGAATAACAGAGGGAGAAGCGCCGAGCTTACAAAAACTGAACATCTAAGTGGAAAAAAATAATTTGACAATTAGAATGAAATTTAATGTCTATTTTATCGAAAATAATAATTGATAAGAATAAAATCTGTAGGATACGGTTCTTAAAAAGTCATCTCTTAAGTCGTCCCAATCACATGACCTTTTAAAAAATCATCCCTAAAGTCATCTTTAGTATACGGTTTTTATGAAGTCATCTCTAAAGTCATCCCGATTTCGTGTTCTCATAAAAAGTCATCCTTCAAGTCATCTTTGGTAAATTGTTCTTAAAAAGTCATCCCTAAAGTCATCCCGATCACGTGTTCTCTTAATAAGTCATCCCTAAAGTCATCTCTAATATTCAACTCTTATAAAGTAATCTCTTAAGTCATCTTAATCACATGGTTAGTTAAAAAGTCATCTCAGATGACTTCTAACATTGAAAAGACGAGAATGAGACTAGTCCCACACAAGTCATCTCTGACTCAGAGTAGTCTGGCCGCCCATCACTGGTGCCAAGATAGCTTCTCTGCTTACAAACGAGCACCCTCTGGTAGTCCACAATCATTTCTGTCGAAGTCTTGCGTTGGTGCTGCGAATCCTCAGGAAGGTTTAAGCTGCAAAAAGGATCCAGGGGAATGGGCAGACCAGTTTCGATGTTATTGCGACACGGATTTATGTAACGATGGATCAGGACTTCGTGGCATTGGTGAAGTTATTGAAGTTGAAGGCAGTAAGAATAAGAATGGAAAAAGTACTGGAACACTGGAAGTTTGAGAACCAGATCGGTATCTCTTGTTTCATTGATCAACCTCACCGGTTTTTTGTCATTTGTTGGATGATGTTCAGTCGTTAAATCAAACGTAATTATTATGTAATAATTATATTATGCTATTTCAAAGGATTTTCCCACTGTATTATACCTCCGCATAATTTAAAGTGACAAAGGTGATTCAATCAGCAAACAATGCTTTCAAAAACTATTTTATGACATGCAGTTAATTCTTCGCATTTTGTTTCCTTTAATATATGTATTATATGCATCATTAATATCAAATGTAAATTTTGGGGTGAATTAAACCAAATATAACCAATAAACGAAGGCTTTCAAAAATTGATTTCAACATTAATGAAGATTTGCCCCTAGTGTTGATCATATTCACAGTCCAGAAGAGCATAAATATTAAATTACAGATAGGGGATATCATAAACAGTTCGATCCCGGCTGTCTCCCAGATTTTCAGCCAGGCCACCCAGGATCAATAACAGACAGGCAATGCCCACCTCTGAGATCCTATGAAGTAAAGCACAGATACGAGGGCCAGAGGCCATCTTAACATCCTTAGACACCCTCAAATGTAAAAATCATATCCTTTTTTGATTATTATTATTTCACACTCACGATTAAGATATCCTACTGTATTATTTCCGTCAAACATTCAACATCGTTTGTAATAATTTTTATAAAGGAAACGCAGATACATATCTACATGTCATCTTCTTATTTTCTAGGTAGTTTCATGCTTTCATTGAATACCTCCCTGCTACTGTAACTTTATGTAATGTCAAGACAAACTAACAAACTTAATACATTGTGTAATTTCAAAACCTGTTTATATTATATTGATTTTCAGGTGTAAATATCTATTCGTATGTAAAAATAAGATTTAATCAGAGAATCTTCTCTGTACACGAATTCCGTCTGTCTTGTCTGTCTATTTGTCTGTATGTCTTCTAGGTTATCCCTGCGCACGATAACTTTCCAATGGATTAAGCTAGAGGGTTCAAATTTTCATGGTACATATGGTACATCTGCAGGTGAATAGGATGGCCGAGATGGTAAATGGGAAAAATTGGGAGGGATTCAAAAATTAAAAATCGTTAAAAGGAAATTGTGAACTTTGGTTCTACTATTCATTGTACAAGGTCGTGCGAATAGCTCGATTGAAAGCTAAAAAGGTCAATAAAATATACACTATTAAGTACTATTATTATTTATTACTTTATTACTTCGACTATGTTTTATCGTATGCCGTGGCTGATAGGTCAACAAGCAATGCTAAATAGGTTGCACGTATTCCCCTGACGGGCGAAGTGGGTAAAAAATTAAAAAGCTTAAACTTATCTGCCAATATATTTCCTGTTTTTGCAACATTTGTTTATTAATTTTTGAATTACTGATTATTCTTATATATGAAACAGCACAGTCAAAAAAGTATAATTTCATTTCTTGCTACCAAATGAAAAACAGATGGGCAATGTAATAAAACCAGTAATAAATAATAAAAAAGTAATAATATCCGTTTTATTATACATTTTGTAATAGCTATAGGCAACTAATTACTGTCTGGTAAAACATGAATTCCCACGGATAATTATATAACTAAACAAATATGGAATGTACACCAGACTGTACATTGCTACTGTGCTTTGCTACGACTGTTCCAGCATTACCCTACTCTGAATTGTGCACTACAGATAATGTATGTCGTCTATCTTCAATTTCAAAATTTCGTGAATATATTCCTGATTTGTTTTAAAAAATGTTTTCTACCTAGGTACTTAAGATTTAATATACTAGACAGGTTTAGGTTTAATTAAGTCGTCTAGATCTATGATTCCTGTCATCATGTCTATGTAATTTACCTAATAAGGTATGTAAAAATAATTTACGTTATGTCGAATTTTTACTGTAGTATGAGATTAGGGATGCAGTATTAGTAGTAGGTAATATTATACAACTGGTTTTTTGAGAAACTCTTTGCAACTTTCGTTATACTTAGAAAATAACAATATCCAGTTCTATTATTTAGTATGACGTAATGTATATTCATTGACTATACTTTCCTGTTTCTGTCTGTAAGCATTAACTATTGTTCCAAAGTTTTAAACAAATATTTATTTTCAATATGTATAATTTCACAAAATGTATTACTCAAACAATTGTGCATTCTCAGTGTGTTTAGCTAGATAATTTTGCATATTTTCTTTTAAAAATTGATCCGCCTGTTGTTGCGAAGAAAATAATGACTTGGGTCCAAGAATGGTCAACTTAATTTCATTTGATACGGTGAAACCAATAAAAGAGAGTACTGTCATAAACAGAGATAATATTAATTAAAGTATTAAATATATTTTATACACAACGGATACGTCGATTTGTACTCCCATAAAAAAGTCACCCCCAAACGTAAACGACGATGTTAGGCACACAGTAGATATATAATAATATGAGGCAATCTTAAATGTATATCCAGCCATCCAACGCATGTCCTGCCAGGGAACAAAAAAGGTACTCCTTTTTTACATTAAATGTAAAAAGTCCTATTTTATAAAAATCATTACTTTTTACAGTATTTACCTTATTTACATGTAAAGTGGAAGTAAATGGGGCACGCTGCTACATCAAAAAGGGGAAAAAAGAACTGCTTTTAAAAAATCTTACTCCTACTCCTACCTTTTTTAGAAAAATTGCAAAAATAGTCCTTTTTTGTTCCCTGTGTCCTAATATCAATTTTAACATTGGGTGAGTAAATTTTGATTCAATTATTCAAATATTACTTTTCTGTAGACTATTAACCATCATGTACATAGGAGTAACTTTCTTTATCAATAACGAAAAGCAAACAATAAGAAAAAATATGAAAATAAAATGAGAATCCATACATTTTGGTTGAGATGGGACCAAAAAGCCGTTAATGTCGCAGCATTCTATATCCAAAATTTTTGAATATTTTCCAGAGCTTATGAGATGTCCATATGCAGCACTTATCTTTCCATAAAGTCTTCTGTGGGCCGTTTGTATCATATTTACTGGTAAAAGTGACAAAGGTTTTACAGAATGGAATACTGCTCTGTCGCAATGGTTATCCGTGAAGTCTTCAAAAATTTTATCAATTTCTGTTATACTTTCTTCACGGCTGTTGTTTATGCTTTTTATCTTAAAAGCAAAGGGTGCTGTAGTACTATAAAAAATTTTAAAACCAAAATTTAATATTACTGAAATACTGCATGTAATTTTATACAATTGAAGAGATACATGGGCATATTGGCTGAATAAAATTAATTCCCGACGCGAAAGTTTTGCTCCGGAAATTATTACTGAATAATTAATATAAAAGACAGTATAAGTTTAAGTAATCTGTATTTAAATTAACGAATTTTATCGTACAAGTGGTTGCACAATTCCTTTTGTGGGTGATTAGGCCAAGGTAGACTTGTCCATGTGCATATTTTGTCCGGAATGTTTTCCTTCTTAACTGTATTATTAATAATAGACTTGACGTAATTCACAATTAAATCCAACATCACAGCCTGAAATCGAACTTTTTTCTTCTGGCGAATGTTTTTAATAAGTGATACTGGGATAGATACTTGTGTTAAGAAAAGGTCATCTTCCTCGTTTAGTGTCAGTCGATGTAACGGAGAAAAAGCCACAGTTAATATGGTCTTAGTTAAGTACTCGAAATATTTGAAGGCCGCCTTGATCAAACTTTTAAACTGAAAACAGAATTAAACAGTAAAAAATTTAAAAAACATCAATTTAAGTAATAAAATTAAAATCAATGGCTTTTACACTATTCCACATTGTCTCATGAACATCTTGAACTGGATATTTGGATTCGGCGTTGGCCAGTAAATCAATAATGTAGACTACACTAAAACCGTCTGCAAGAACATGGTGGATTTTGAAAGCAAAAATGGTATCGTTACTCTCTTTTCTGTAAATTAACAAAATACCCCACAGCGGACACTTTTTTATATTGTAGCGAATTTTCAACCAATTGCAGATTTCTTCTTCATAGGATATTTTATCTCCCAGGGTAGTACAAGTCACATGATCTTCACATTTCAATTTATTTGCAAAAGTTTTAAAAAACCAGTAACCCCCAAACTTGGAAATAGTTTGATGAAAACGGATATGTTTGTGATTCTGAGGAAATTCTTTAGTGTAATCAATTTTGATTACATTTTTCTCAAACGCTTTGAAAAATTTTCGACCATCTACCTTTCCTTTCAGTTTGCAATAAATTCCACCATTACTATTATAGGTGTTTGATTTACTTTTATCTATTTCATTATCTAATACTGTGACTGTCATATAATCGACAGGTTTCATTGGGGACAGATCTCGGTGGAAAATATTTACCCACAGAATTACAATAGAATTCCAGAAACATAGAAATATTAAAGGAAATAAACTCAGTGAAACAGTTAAAACAAAAGTTGTACAAATAAAGATAGTTTCAAAAAATTTTAAAATACTTGAAACTATATAAGACATGGTTTATTAAAATGTGAATTGATTGCTTGAGTAATGAATTCTATTTTGAAAACTGTTAATCTGGTTTATGGTTTGGTGATTCCTGCTCAATTGGACTCGTCGTGCTACTGCGTTAGTTATAATTGGATAGTTGCATATTATTATTCATTTTTTATCAAATCATCTACTGCAAGGTGCAAGAGTACTGAGAAAATCTAAACGGGGCAATTGCAAATGCAAACGAACATATGCGTAGCCTTTTCTAGAAACATCTGAGATTCAATACACGGAGTTGCTAATTAATTTTAAATTGCATAACTTCCTTCACTTAGACTGCACTTTCAAGTTTTTATAATTAACGCGTGTGAATTAGTTGCCTTTATTGAGTAACAAATTTGTACGGTTTATTATATTGCATTTCATCTTACAGACACCCTGCACGACTGTATAGACTGCAAAATTACACTGCCAAGGAAAGTGAGTTTTTTGTTGCTTCGATGTTATGCTTTTCATGTTGAATTTAACTTGTAACTATGGCAATGGGGCTAATAACAACATGTAGGCTTGGTTTTGAAAAATTGGAAAGGTTGTTACAATGGAAATTGGTCCAACGTGCCATATTCAATTTTCGTAAATTTTAAAATGGCACCTGGTCACAATTAGCGTCTTTTGAAACCTAACCTAATTAAAATTGATGGAAATTGAACATGGCACCATTTCACAATTACCATTTTTTAAAACCTAACCTAATTAAAATTGATGGAAATTGAACATGGCACCATTTCACAATTTCCATTTTTTTAAACCTAACCTAATTAAAATTGATGGAAATTGAACATGGCAACATTTCACAATTTCCACTTTTTAAAATCTAACCTAATTAAAATTGATGAAATTGAACATGGCACGATTTCACAATTTCCATTTTTTTAAACCTAACCTAATTAAAATTGATGGAAATTGAACATGGCACGATTTCACAATTACCATTTTTTAAAACCTAACCTAATTAAAATTGATGAAATTGAACATGGCACGAGATCACAATTTCCATTTTTTAAAACCTAACCAAATTAAAATTGATGGAAATTGGAGGTGGCACGATTTCATAATTTCCATTTTTTAAAACCTAACCTAATTATAAATTGATGGAAATTGAACATGGCACGATTTCACAATTTCCATTTTTTAAAACCTAACCTAATTAAAATTGATGAAATTGAACATGGCACGAGGTCACAATTTCCATATTTTAAAACCTAACCAAATTAAAATTGATGGAAATTGGAGGTGGCACGATTTCATAATTTCCATTTTTTAAAACCTAACCTAATTATAAATTGATGGAAATGGGAGGTGGCACGATTTCACAATTTCCATTTTTTAAAACCTAACCTAATTAAAATTAATGGAAATTGGACGTGGCACGATGTAACGATTTCCATTTTTAAAGTCTAACCTAATTAAAATTGATGGAAATTGAACATAGCCTGAATTTGAATTTATCGGTTGGCATTTAAATTTCAAGCTGAAATCTAAACCATATTATGGTTACCTAAAAAAATCTATGCAAAAATAATGAAAACACGCAACATAGTGCAATTCAGAATTTTGCAAAGACCAAGTCTACATGTTGTTATTAGCTACGTTGCCATAGTTACAAGTAAATTCACCATGAAAAGCAAAACAAAGATGTTTTAAAGAACTTGTAACTCTTCCTTTTCTGAAAAGATGGGTATCGAAATAGACACATTTTGAACTTTAACCGACCATAACTTTCTTATTTGGGGGGTTGCCCCAAAAACAAATACCATATTCGTTACGTACTCAATGAGATCTTTCGAATGAGCTATATATCGGTCCATTCCAAAGTGCGCCATTATACTAGGAATTAGCCAAGCATAAATATAAATATAAAATAAATATAAATATAAATCTACAGGCTTATTCGTCCACCAAACAAAAAATGGATTTAGGCTTATTCGTCCACCAAACAAAAAATAGATTTAGGCTTATTCGTCCACCAATCTGAAAGTGAATACAGGCTTTTTCGGTCCTTAAGGGACGATATTACTATTCGCTAAAAATGATTAAACATTTTCCAAATTATTTCACAACTATAAAAAATACATATAGCTCGAATAATGCAATTTTTTTGGAAATGCATTTCTCATTTAAGTTATGTACTGCATTATAAAATTGTAGAAAAACTTGAAGAAAAAGTTCCAAACAACTTCATTCGAAAATGTAAAGTTGCAAATGACACGTAATTGACCTAATGCTATATGATTTGGAAAGGCGTGGTAATAACAATAACTTATATTACATACGGACAAACAGAATAAAATAAATTTGTATGAGGATTAAAGTCAGTTTCTTCTACTCTTTGTTTGGCTATTCAACATTCGGTAAACCGAAATTGTGAATGATTCCGTCTGTATTTCAAACATTAAGATTGTAGTTGGTAGTTAAGTTTAGTTACATGGACAAAATTACTATTACAATTTTTATTCCTTAATCGTATACAACCTGAAAAAATGGGAAATGTAATTAAATTAAAAGGATGTTTACAACCAATCATCTAGGTTTAATTATGGCGTCGACCAAATAAATAAATGAGTCGCGTATCTTCTGCTTAAAAGTAATTTTCCTTCAATTGACAAAATAATTAGTATTTATTGATCTTATAAGATATCCGTTTTCATATCTATCAAATTTCAGTGTTATTTGAAGGTGATTGATAAATTATCAAAGGTTGTTTTAATTCTTTAAGGTACAAAGGCTATATGGTCGCTATAACCTTTGGTTGGGTTTAAAATTTTACTACACCAATTTTTTTATTTCGCTCTCCCTTCATGAAACTGTATCTATTAAGCATGAAAAAGACTTTAAATTGTATCGAAGGGTGCACAACAGTTCTACGGCTCCTCAATTACTGGCAGTGGTTGAAACGGATCCTGCACTAGGAAATATTGTGACAATTTGTTTGTATAGTTAGTAATAATGTCTATCAACAAAAGTAAATGCAGAGTAACATAGAGTAGTATAACTTTATGTGATTGGACAGTATTTATAATCCGATGATTGTCGTTTGTCTGCAGCAAAAGGTGGAAACTTATTTGTTTTGAGGTAGTAAACACGGCTGGAGCTATATTTAAGTAAAAGATTTTATATTTGCACAAATAATAGGACAAACAATGCGTAAATATCACACCAAATGTAGACAAGATTAAATTGACAATTTACTTTGAATTGCAATAATTATCCCTTGGCTGGTGGTAAGTAGTTTATGTTTCTTATTTCATATTCGAAATACAATCAGATTTAGTACCTGTTATTGACATCGGTGCATGAACCCATTAGAGATGTTTTTAATCCTCTACAAGCTCCTTGCCTAGCTTCGTGGTAGTCCTTGCAAAGTTTTCCTCTAAAAATTGTGTCACCCGTTGGCAGAATAGATTCCGCAAAATATATAATGGACAGGTAGTGACCACAGAATGGAGTAGCGATTCCTAAGCCTCTGCAAATAGGTTGGTATTCACCTTTATTTACGTAGAAATCCGCGTGACCAACTGGTTGCTCTATTCCTATCGGAAGTTTCATAAACCCGCGAAGACCAACAGCTAAAGGTAAAATCGACGTGTGAATAATATCAACAAAGTACGCGTCAGACCGATCAAGCCTTTCTGTTGGCCCTTTTCCCTCAAATAACGGCGAAGCAACATCAAGGCCTATTTCATAATTCCAAAGAGAATAATTAAAAACACTTTGTTAATTCAACCGGGGTTTTAGTAGTTCGTATTGACTACCACAAAGGTTTGGACACCTTGTCAAAGTTGATTCAATAGCGAAGAGAAATTAGAAATTAAGTAGAGACTGAAAAATTTGCATTTATATTATTTAAGTTCCTTTTTCAAGGAATTAATGGGCGCATCCCAGTCTACATCCTAGATATCTGTGACAACATTACAAAATCTTCAATACTACTTACCAGTAATCCTTGCAACCTTTTTTCCTCGTGTATTTAAAAAAACTTTTCCCGGCAAAAACCTGCAGCTTGGGCGCCAAGACTGTGACCAATGTGATGAATATCTTTCAGAGCAACGACATTTTCGTCCAATAGGAATTTTAGTAATAAAGCAGTTCGCTCGCCAACAAATTTTTGTAAATTCTGCAGGAATGTTATAACAGAGAATACTTGCGATTGATTGCCAATCCACTCCGATGATATTTACTGTTTCATTGAGCTGTAAATATTCTGTAATAAATAGTAATGCAGGTAATGGAATTTATATTTCGCATGAAAAATTACAACAAAATAATAATTTAGGTAATAAAAATAGATTTTCAATAGGGACTTTTAACAACCCATAAACGGCCCAAGCTTTAAAAAAATATATATTAATTTTTTGTACACAACGCATTCTATATTACTTCACTTACTTTTGTAATAGCACTTACAAACATAGTGACTTGAATCAACGATAGCCATGGATTATAACTTTAAGTGGTGCGTTTATGATAAATCCAGAATGATTTAAGGTGGCGGTGGTTGCCAACTTTTATTGTCTTGTAACCAAGTGGATTATTCCTATAGATAGGATACTAATTTGAAATGTTTATGCCAACAACAAAACAAAAGTATGGGCGGTACTTTATGCTATTATGGATAATGTACAAATCTGCTCTCAACTTGGAAAAATATAATATCTGACCCGTTTTACTTAAAAACTACATTTACATTGCTCGTTGCTGCTTTGTTACTCATTACTCTCTAAATATTGCATTAAAAATAAAAATTTCACTGTCATGTTATTGACGAAAATAATAATTACATTTAAAATATGTTTTTTTTGTCATGACAATGGCAAAACGTAAATCCCATTGATATCTGTAAATTTGGAGACGAGGATGTATTTTGCAAACTGATGTACGCATATAAATGGTGTCAGTAATTATATATGAAATTAAGCTCTTAAGATTAAAATTTCAAAATTTCACTGCGAATGGAAAAATGTTGGTCGGGTAATTTTTTAGGGGTATATATTCTTCCACTTGAAATCATGGCATAACGGAGTTTATTATGCTGTTAGTTGTTTTGGTTTAGGTAATAAGGCTTTACAAAATTACTTATTGAATACGAAAAAATTAACCACAAAACTGTCAATATATTGTCCGATGGCCGGTACTGGGCAATTTATAGCAATTAGGACAGGCTGTCCGTCAAATTTTAGCCACCATATAAGGTCATTCATAACATTGACGGCTGGAATTGAACATTTATCTGGAATAAAGAAATTTTTAATCATTTAAAAGAAGTAAAACTGTATAGTACAAGTATAAAACGCCCAAATTATTACTTCCGAAAGATGAACAGCAGAAGTATTTAAAACCGTGGACAGAATTGTGATAACATGCTTCTTTCATTCTCACTTTTGCAACTTCCGAACCGCATACTGCATTAGATGTATTAGTAGCATGTTTTTCAGAACAAGTAGACCAGAAACAGTCGGAAATTGGAGTAGATACCCCTAAGAGTTTAGCTACCGCTAGAAAAAACAGAAATAGAAAACTGGAACTGGAGAATGAAATTTTATTTCGAAATCGAAACCTCAGAGTTAACTGTGTGTACATTTTTGTCTATTTATACTGGGGGATAATTAAATACGGCAAGGATTCACTCACACTCTTATTAACTGTAACACTGTATTTTTATGACTGTTACTTACAATACCAAAACAGTAATAAAATATTGTTATAAAAATCAGCTTTAACGCATGCGCTTCTTTATGATTATGTATTTATCTATGCATGGATGGATTCACAAAAGATCTGCCTTACTTACCTACATAATATTATAATCAACCATTGTTAGTTTATGTAAAGTACCCTGAATATATTTTGATTGCAAATGTTGGAATAACATAGGTAAACCACGGTAATTAAACACATAATGGTCTATATTAAGGCTCTTATTACTTCCATTATGATCAGTTAAGGTTATTTATACGCAATTCATTTTTTTAGTTCAATGACATTCATAAAATATAGGTACAATATTGTTAATGGAAAAACATATGTAACATAATGTACTACGAAAAAGGGAATATGTTTACAAGTTATATAAGTGATTGCACATTGAATGCACTTCTATTGAACCCTATTATGACGTGTCTCTTCGTATTATTGATTAAACGATAAATGCTTCCGAATATTTCATCTAACTTTAGTAGTAATAACATCATTTTTACATCCTGCAGACTTATGGTTTACAGCTATCTCATAATATCTCAATAAAACCAATTAATACTTGCATGGGGTTTGTCCTTTAAATATGTTATAAAAGGTAGATGCAGGTAGCATAAATTACTTTGTGCAATTTTATAGGATATTAAATCACCTAATCAACATAATTATCTTAACGGAAAATGTTATTTTTCTGCTTTTTAAGTATGTCCCATAGAATGGTAACACAACTAGACTGCAAGCAACAAGCGAGCTTGACTTCTTGGATATGTACGCGTATGTACGGTGTGGCTTACATTGTAGCATTGCATGGTGGGTAAAATATTTAACGTGGCTTAAATACGAAGGTTTTTGGTTATCAAAGTTGCTATAAAGATTCTTGTGTGTAAAGGTATGAGCCGCTTTAAGAATTAGCGAGTTAGAAATGCAAGGAGAGAGGGTGATGTTACGGTTGAAACAAAGCATCGGGCATTTTCTAGCTGTTGGGAAGATTCTGAATGTTCAACGGAATGTTGAAAATGCTCGACGCTTGCTGATTGGTTAATCTCCTCTCAGGCTTTTGGTATAAATAGCGACCATTTTAAAAGCCCTGAGGAACCTCAGAGATGATTTGCTTCTCATAGCGAGAACTGGTCTGGAATTCTCTCTGAGAATGGACTTGCCGTGCTTAACACGTCTTGTATATACTAAAATTAACCGTGCCTATTTATTTGTCTGTATATTGCATTGAACATAAATAGAGAATATTCATTAAGTTATTACTATATCTAATCTATCGGCAGCCAAGGAATTCGGGATATAACCGATATATTATAGTAAGTAATACAAAATTATGAAGCAATGTTCTTCATATCACAACAAGAGCAAAACCTGCAGAGCAAAAACACACGTACACAAGTAGGGTGATATGAATATTTGATGATCACCTCGATACTTCTGTCAGAAACATTGTCTTATTGTCTATAGGATTAATAGCTCCTATCTGTTATAATAAGGAAGGGTTATTTAGTAAGTGTATAGTATTATTAATTGTGCCACAAGTCATGACATCCCGTATTATAGTGTACATGTTCAATGTTAGAGATCACTGAAGATTTATTTGCAATCTTGTAATTTAATTCCTCGCAAACCTTCTCCTTTTACTGGAAATAAATAATATTGATAAAATTTACACCAATCGTATATATATTGGTGCAATGTTAAATGATGCCATGTAATTGCAGGGCAACGAATTATACAAACTGCCTTTATCTTTATCTCATTGTATATCATATCGAGAGTAATCGTGTGTGAATTTGTGCCATGAATTAGTTCAAGTCTTTGCGTGACTTTTTGTCTGGACGACAATACCGTGAATGACAAAATCGTTCCGCACACAATCTATAGCTTTTTAGTAAGTCTAAAACTCAAATGACTATCAAACTACATAGTACTATTTTTTACATTTCTTCCAAAATCTGGTATAGTTCACATCCAATTTTATAATGTAGTACATGATTGAAATCAAAAACGCATTGTCTTGAGATTAAATAAAATAAAATAAAATATGAATAATCTTAGATTATTCCGTTAAATATGATTTTTTTGGTTGAAGTGAGACAGTAAGTTGCACAAAATACCTATCAACGTTATTGTTTTAAATCAGGTTAGAATTAGATCCCCTTGAAAGCGGGTTCCTAGTATGCCCTTTGTTCATGGTGGGATTTTTAAAATGTGCATACACTGTCCTACTTTACTTTTTCTCATTTTAGCCATGTACTGCATTAAAAAAGTCGCAGAAGAACTTTGACAGATGTGTAGAGAGAAAAATGTCAAGCATGTTCATGAAAAAATATACAAAGTTGCAAAATGATTCGTAATTGACCTGATGTTTTGGTCATACAAAACCCGACAGATTTAATTGATAAGATCAATAGAGATTGACAAATTGATCCCTTGATTTCCTTTCTACTTTATCAGGACAATCAGGAGGGTTCCAGTTTGTTTTTATTCAAGCGACAAAGATTGATAGCCACGGACTACCACCTCTCTTCTCCCACATAAAATTAAGAAATTATCTTTGCTAGGCACTCTGTATGGATACCTAATAGGACGTTTTCGCCCATTATCCAATTGTTGTCAATGACAACTGCTAGGATTTTTCGACCTACTCTCCAATTTGTCGACACTAAAATGTCAACAGGGCAAAATAAAATCGAAACCACCTTTTGTCAACACGATTTTATTTTTTGACAACAACAATTAGCTTTTTTGTCAACATAACTGTTATTGATGCTATACCTTAAAAATTGATTCTGACTAAATGATAAAAATGAGTATACTTGTACTAGATTAAATCAAACAATTAAATAATCCAAATAATCAGTACCAAGGAGCTTTAACTGGTTTGAAGGTATCCCTTGGTTTCTCTTTTGGCTGTTTTTTCATAAGGAGGGGTTCAGTTAGGCACTTTGCGTGAATATCTATAAGGGACGTTTTTCGTCCCTTATCCGATTTTTGCCAATGACAACTGGTAGGATTTGTCCCTTATAGATATTCATTGCGCTTTCCAAAGTGCCTAGCTGAACCCTCCTGTTGAAACTGTTGACACTCCTTGATCAGTACTAAGAAAAGTTTCCCGAATATTCTGAAGATTTTATAGTTTGTTAGCAATGATATATATCCCTCAGAGACTCATTTTTTGGTTAACTTTCGAATATTTTTTTAGTTTTAGAATGGCCTGAGGATCTTCTTTTGTCTGCTTAGGTTTGGGTCATAATTATTCCCTTGGATATAGACAAATAATTATAAATCATGTTTTGGTTACAACATATTATACATATGCACCACACAACTTACATGTGCAAATGTTGACAAAAAAGCTTACTATGCAGTGTTGACAAAAAGTGAGTTTCTACAAATAATTTGTTGACAAAATGGTGTTGACAAAAATGTGTAGTCCCAATTTTTAAAGCTTATAACGGTACTAACTTACAACGTGCCTAGTTGAACCCTTCTTAAATAGCTATTGAACACTCCTTAATGAATGTTATATAACATTAATTTACTTATTTGTTTTATTGCATTATGCAATAACACAAATAATAACTAACAATAACAATAACCAGTAAGAGTCATAAGTAAGGGATAGAGTGGAAGTTTACATTCACTCTTGTGTTATAACTTTTTTGTGGTAGAAATCCTCACGAAAGGGTGTAGATATACCTATAGACTGTGGAGTTTATATATATATAATAACGTTCGCGGGTATTTCTGCCAGTAGAAAGTAAACAAACGAAACTTCCACTCTACTTCTATTTAATGTCTTTTCAATAACCTTGTAATTTTTGTAGTGATAAAATTTGATAGGGTCTCTGACAGTGCAATTTTGCCTAGAGCCCTAAAGCGTAAGCTAGGGCTAACTGCCAAAGAGTACAACTTTGAGAAAGTCGAAAAAAAGTTTGGTGAAGTTGTGTCAAATAAAAATTGACATTTGAAGTTCTGATCATATAAGTGAATTATTGTAACAGAGATTTGGCAATTTAGCAATGCACTACAAAATCTCACTTAAATTAATCATTACAAATCATTCGTGTTGATACAATACCTACTTACTTTGTGTACTTCATGGAATAAAACGAATATAGGTCAATGTCAATTTGGCAAAAGCTTTTAAAAATAACCCCTATGGATAATTTGGCAAAATTACATATTGACGGTTCGGAGAGTTTGGCAAAAGGTTTTATAACCATAATTTTTAATCCAGTGTTGTATACTGTTGACCACTTTTTTGCATTTTGACCGGGCCACTGGTCATAATGGTCATAATGGTCAAAATGGCTAAAATGGACAAAATATCAGTATACAGTTACTTAGACTAGCAAATGAAATTGTAAAATATTTAGAGAATGGAAATGTAATGGCCTAAAACCAATGAAACACTATTCTACTCAACATCAGACTACAAAATGACACTCTAATCATTTTTTAGCTGCAATCTTTAGAAAGTTATATTCGTTGTTTACTGTTGCAGTAAAAGCTACCTTTTGATTTAAAATTTATTTTTGAGTTGAAGTAATTTGGTGAATGTGAGAAAGTTAATTTAATTTGGGAAATAATTTTCTGAGTTTATTTTGGACATTAGTTTATTTGTTTGAATTTATTTGAGAGTTTAATTTAATTTTGGAATTATTTGGTTGAAATGTGAATGTGTATAATTATGAGGGAATAAGTATAAAATGGTAATGATTGTTGTATGGTCAAGTAACACATACAAATACGGTATCCGAGTTGAAGAGAATTTTAAAAAGTTGATTTCGTTTTTGTTATTGAACTTGGAATGGAGGAAATTAATTGTTGAGATTTTGATTTTTTGTAGGAAAAGAGGGAGAAGAACTACGATATCGTAAAAGGGGCGACAACTATTCGTAAACTTCAGAGTATTAGTTATTACAGTACCAGCAGAGATGGGAGACCCCCTCGGGTGAAACTGAGATATTGAATTATCACCACCTGACGGAATCTTGTTGAGTTGCCATATAGCTAAGTTTAGTTGGGCAAGGGCAGTACTGACATAGACCCGGCCACAATTGGATATTAATTTATCGCGGCCGCGGGGTCATACTAACACTTTTTGAAGAAAGACAGTACTAACATCTTCGGTACGATTGAGTTGTTTAAATCGCAAATACCTACGAATGAAATTAGCTGGACTCGCAATGTATTAATTAAATGCACATAAATTAATGAAATGAATTTATTTTTGGTTTTGAGAGCTAATGTATGATAACGCCAATTGAAATAGAAATGTGAATAAATATGAAAGTAAGTATTTGCTATGGTTATTTAATTGAAATCCTAATTTACTTTTGAGTAAAGTAAAGGAATTTATGTTTTTGTTTTGTGGGAAGAAGTGCATATAGTTTTTTAAGGAACACTTCTATCTAGTCGGATTCTGAAACTTGAGGCTTTGAGGAATATCTACACGCTACTGTGAACTATTCTTGCTAAGTAGGATTTCTGCAGAAAAGATAGTAATTTATAGTTTAAATATGAGTATATCTGTGGGGTTGCCCGATTCGAAAGATGAAAAATGATTTAGGTTAAGGAATGAATTAAATTCCAATTCAGGGATTTATTATGATTGTTTAGTATTTAAGTGATTGAATTGAGGACCCTAGGAGTAATTCGGAGAGTTAGCTAGAGGTTACAAGTTGGGAGTTATTTGTATTCTTGGGAGAAACTGAGAGAGGGTTACCACAAAGTTACATACGAGATGGAGTAAACTGATGTACAAGGGTTTCCCCGGGTTGTTTGTGTATTTTTTGGGAATAATATCTGTGATTACTCTCTACTATCAAGGTAAGTATGGAAGTTTATGTGCCTGATGGTTGATGCCAGGTTTAGTAGTGTTAGTAGTGATGAATTTATGCCTGATGGTTGATTCCAGGTAATAGTGTTTGTGAAACACTGATGGTTGATTCCAGGTTATAGTGTTAAGTGAGACCTGATGGATGATTCCAGGTTATAATTATGATAGTAAGTTAGATTTAGGAAAGGTGTTTGAAGAAGTGCGATGCACTAATGAAATAATATTGTTTAATGTTGTATTGTTTTTGAGGTTTTGGAATTATTGTTTGATTTTTGAGTTGGATTTTGTTGATAATTATTGTTTGGTTTACTTTTATGAAATGTTTGATTGATTTTGTGAAAGAAAAGTAATAATAATAATTGGCAACTGGGCTTGATCACATCCCTAATGAAATCTGGGCGAACGCTCCTCCAGCTTTGGTCGAACAGCTTAGCGAACTTTTCCAAAGATGTCTGGACTCAGGAAAAGTTCCCGAAGGAAATGGGGCCGAATCGAGATTGTACCCCTGTTCAAAAAGGGCTCAAGATCTGACCCAATGAACTATCGACCGATTGCTCTACTACAATCAATTTTGAAACTATTTACAGCGATCCTCTCACGAAGACTTATCGCGAATGGAGCCATTGATAACGACAAATACTCTCATTTCCAAGCCCGCGTACAAAAAAGGCAGCGGTTGTGAAGACCACATCTTTAACCCTCCACACGACAATGCAACTCCAAATCAGCAAAGGCAAGAGAAGCTGTATTTATGTTTCGTCGACCTCACAAACGCATTCGGTTGCGTTTCCCATTCGCTACTGTGGAAAAAGCTATTTGACCACGGACTATCTACAAAATTCATCAGGGTGGTGAAAGACATCTACAAAAATGCTAAAGGCGTCAGTCAGAACCGCACTTTTGAAGGTCAATCCCAGCCTTTCCCGGTGCTCCGTTCAATCTTACAGGGCGAAACGATCTCACCAAATTTATTCTGCATATTTCGTAAACGATATCATCAAGAAAATGGACGAAAGTGGTATTCCTGGAATTCATCTACTAAACTCTGAGGAGAAAAATTTATACTACACATACTCCTGTTTTTCAGACGACAAAAAGTTCTTATAGCAAAATCTAAACATCACTTACAAGCAAAAATAAAACATACTTAAATCCTATTTCGAAGAACATAATCTGAAAGCCAACTTAGCAGAAAAACTAAAATCATGGTTGTGACAAAAGGTGGCAGAATTAATCGCAAAAGAAGAATTCCTGTGGGGCTCTGAGAGGATTTCTCGAAGTGGTAAAGAGCTACACCTATCTAGGTGTGATCTTTTTCTTCTTCAGGTCTCTCTCTAACCTACAGACAGAATCCGCAGTACAAAAAAGGGAAAGTAGCCAGCATCAACGTCCTTTCTATTGTATGGAAAGGGAAAAAATATCCTGTTCGGAATCCAGAGAAAAAATTTTTGAGTCAATCGGAAACTCCACGGTCCTTTACGCTTCGTCAATCTGGGCTCTACAACACACTGAAAAGCTGGAAAAAGTCCCTCAATTCTTTTATAAAAAATCCCTAAATCTCCCACCTTCCACTCCTAAGTACTTCACCCGTTTGGAAACTGGGAATACTAACATTAAACTTCTCGTTTTTAAAAACCTGCTAAATTTCCTGACCCGTATACTTAAAAAAACCTGATAACTCACTGGTAAAAACCTGCTATATAAATGCTCTGTAAGAATAATATAAATGATATAAGGTATAACTGGGCCGCCCAAGTTAGACATTATTTTTTGTAGATTATAAATATGGAACACATCTGGGATCAAGCAACGGCAGATAGCCTCCAATCCGAACCGAGGCGACTTAATTAGTAAATATAAGTCATACCTAGAGGAACTAGATCTAATTAGTGTAAACCAAGTCGCTGAAACCATCCATTGTATAAAAAGCGTTAAGTCCCTGTATTGGTGCAGAACATTACATCAGAATGTAACTTACCTACCATAGTCACATCTATACTAGCCCAAGGATTAGACTTAATAGAGATTCAGTGTATTTTAAAGGAAACACTTTTAAATTAGTATCTTGTAAATTCTGTAGTTGCGGAGAAATTGACTGGTATTACATATTCTATGCCTGTGAGGGCCTAAAAGAAATAAAGAGAAAAGTACGACATACTTACAAATTGTGAAGAAAGTGTTACAGAAACCTAAATTACCTATCAATGCTTATTTAATATTAATGACAGAATACAATATTTTAAAATATATAATTTTATATCTTATGTGTTTGCTAAATGACAATACCCTATATAGAATAGTACTAAATATACCTTGTATAATTATATATTGTAACTTCTTAATAAGGCATAACTATTTAAATTGTAACTAAAATTGTATCTTTGTTGGACGGGCGGGACCCATGTTCGACTAATAAATACATACATTACATTAATAATAATTATTTGATTTTGTGTTGAAACGTGTATGCCCATGACAGTAAGAAACAGTAGGGACTCAGTAAAAGAAATGTAAAATGTTTAAAAAGAGTTTTGGGGGTAAAAGTTTGGTTTAAGTGTTGATTTGAATTTTTTAGGAAATGTTCTTATTGAATTTTATTTGCTGAATTCTAGTTTTGTTGCGGTTTTGATGAGTCTAATTGAGTGACTACTTTTATGAGCGATAAGGCCAGAGCTGTTGAGCTTCAGTGGCAGTCGCATAAGCCCCGCGAGGGAGAAGTATAATGCCTCCTGGGAATTTTTGTCTCATCATGTGTGCCGTGCAGGAAATTCCGAGAAAGCTGTAAGAATTTATCGATTATATTATTTAATTTTTGAATTAGTGTTATTGTTTTTTGTGCTAAATGTTTATGATTTATTATTTGATGATTGGCTATGATGTGAAATTAAGGATACGTGTATTTTTGTATAGTGAAAATTTTTTTTTGATGTTATTTTTTGTGTACCTTTTAACACTTCTTTGTAAAATTCGGACGTTTACGTCTGAGGGACCAGATGCTCAGAAGTTGACGGGGTGTCGGGTAGAGGAGTAGGATATGGTGGAAGCTTATGTAGATAAATGTAACAATGTTAGCGGGGCTGTCGTGGCCAATCAACGAGAAGTAGCCCGTAGGCGGCTTCCGAGGGATTGACGGGACCAAGCCAGACTCGCAGAGTTGAGGAAAAAGATTGTGTTATGAGTGTGAGGTACACAGTCTGGATCACGCAGATCTTGGTGAGTCGGTTGGAGGATCTCCTGCGGGAGAGTCCTCAAATAAAGAGTGACAATGGAGATCTTGTCTTTGGTTCTGGAGTTACTGGCATCATGACATTGGCATCTTTGGGACTGACATGACACTGACCTGAAGGAAGGACATTCGGAGAAGACCTCTCCTGGTTAACCCGTCGGCATTACCTAAGAAGGCGCATCACCCTACAGAAAGGGCTTTTTCCTTACGACAATACATAAATGTGTAGCATCTGTAATTGCAGAGAAAAACAAAAAAGTAGCAGAAACTACGGAAAGAAACGATTGCCATTTTCTTGGAATTCATCATAATTATTACCATGCATTTGAAATGATTTGAATTACTTATTATGTTCATTGGTCTTTTAGGTTTTACATTACACATCCAATTGTATTGCTACCACCTAATAAAAATTAGTTGCATATACAAAAGTTCCTTTAGCCAATTTATCCACAGCGTTTTGGCCGAATTATACACAGGTCTTTTGCCAATATGTTCATGGAGTCATTTTCCAAATTGACGGGCATCCAATAAAACATATCACTTCAGATTGAAGTCAGACTGTGGTAAATGTTGCCTTGAGATGGAGATCCTTCTCCGGCTGACAGAAATACGCTAACAAGTTGTGAGGACTATTCCGAATTTCATGGTATGAAATATTGTTTGAGGTTATCATGGTTGTTTGTAGCTGGTTGCTATTTTAATTTGCTATTAACTTCCAGCCTTGACTACCTCGTTGGATTGCCTCACTGGCTAGATACACACAACATTTAGTACAATGTTCTTTTAAAAACTGAATATTGACATTTCTCTTTCTTGGCATTGTCCAGACACAACTGAGAAAAATTCGTGCTAAAATGTATTCCATGTATTCAATTGTACCATTTTTTTTAATTTCTTTTCGTTATAAACAACATCAACTGCTTTTCGAAATTTATCGTTCTATAGTAATTGTGATTTTAACATGATTACTTTCCATCCAATCCGAATGGCAGAACCAGATTTTATCTTGTCTAACCAAAATGGTCAACCATGGACCTTGGCAACATCAGACTATAATAAATCTCCTCTTCCGGTCGTCATGAAGATAATCCACGGGATCTCTCTAGAAGTTCCTGCACTGTCAATATTCTAATGGAGGCCTGACCCTGCTTTAACAACTCTTGTTCGACATTTTGGCAAAGTAATAAATCGTCGCGATTCGAGATTCATAATCGTCATCAAAGATGCGAATTGAGAATTGATGAACCCAAATTGGCAATCAAACCTCATTCAAGATTCTGTGGCTCCTATACTTTGTAATGGCAATGAAAGTTGGGAAAGCATATTTGATTTACACGACAACCCTCTACAAGTCTGAAGGGGAATTCATTAACTCTTCACCCAATGGTGAAACAGAAAACTCCGAAGCCGAATGGGAAAGAGTTTGGAGTACTTTAAACGGAAATCTTCATGGCATTCAAATTGGTGGAATATTTCGCCATTTTTTCTTCGATAGTGCTAGAGAACTGCCAGAATGGGTAAATTGGAGCTCTATTCAATAGTCAAAACTAATCGTTTTTAAATCGAAATTGTCAAGAAGTACTGTGAAAGCTGTTGAATTGATGGCTGAAAGATTGAACTTCACTGCTATATATTATGCAAGGCGATATGAAGATCTAAAACAAGAGCATCGCCGATGTGGATTCATTTTAATGTTGAAATGGAATCTAAAAACGTAATGTTTGGAAGATGGTATGAAACTCTTTTTACATTGAAATACTATCGAGAGGTGATTTCCATATTACTGTGAGGCCAATCCTCGATTCATGGACATCCCTTTGTCAGTTCTGATTCAAAATACATTTGATGATTATGTGCTGGTGGCTGATATTTTCGCTATTCCCGAATTTCATTTTATGCTTTAGGCTTTAGAATTTCTACTTTCTACAAGAAATTAGAGTTTATTTTTGTATCCACAATAGCCGTCCTTTTTTAAATCAGGATGTTTCCAATAAAAGGAGAAACATTTTGTATTTGGTAATTGTGTCCATGGGATTTGTAATTGCTACTCAATATGGAACTTGGATAACAAGCGAGATCATTGCTCCGCCAGACAGAAAGCAATTCAAAGATTTTAAAGATCTTCTAGAAAATGGATATAGGTTGATGTTACTGAAAGACAGGCGCCGGAATATAAACGGTGAGAGAATGGAGTTTTTTAAAAAATACAAAATTCTGGACAGGATGAACTCAAATGTCTTCAGATTCTGATTGGCAATCTAATGTAACGTCTGAAGACTTGAAAATGGACTCCAGGACATTTACTCTTGAAAATGTTGACCAATTTCTCAATGAAACTATTTAGTGTATTTCAAAAGGAGAGAAGTCAACATAGTGTGCCCTTAATACCATCTAAGGTATCTTCTGACGGAATTTGCATGACTGTACAGGAAACAGGTCTGTCTTATCCAATGTCTTACAGATTCAGTCAATGCTACCGTTATAAATTCCAATCGTATTTCCAAGTCATGCAAGAGAGAGGTTTTCTAAAATATTTCAAGCAACAATGGAGATTTCATGTATCATTTAAAAGATGTAATCTCCCATTCAAAACTGAAGAATAAAGAATCTCCAGGCATTGCCTATTAGTCTATCCATGAAAATCCATACTATTTTCTTCGTTTGTGGATACTTTCTCCTTGGATCATTCTTCACACTACTTCTGGAATGTTTGTGGCACTCAAGATTGATGCTGAAAACACTCATTTTAAAATCTTTTAAAAAAACTAAAAAACCGTCGCCGAAGTCGTTCAGAGAGGAAATCGTGTGCTACCGGTGGATGATGTAGCGTAAACATCAAATTGCAAACATCAAGATCAAGGTGTCCAGTATACCGTTAAATTAATCAATCACTAAGCTTTCATTGTCGTACACTTATTCCAAAGATGAAAAAAAGTCTATCTGATTTTAAATGGTTCTGAGGACATAAAGCCTCATCTCGATAACAATTGACATTTGACGGTATAAATGTAAATGCGATAGAATATTTGCTTATTCATTTAACGAGTTTTTACATATAAATTAATGCAATACCTTATAAGTTGTTATAAGCCAGCTAAATCTGATTGCTCGATTTCAACTTGAACCATCGCTACTCTTAATGGTAACCTGCCGTACAACAAGCTAGAGCTAAGACGGAAATATGAGTCAAGAGATTTTAGTTATCAAGCTTGCCGCTGCGCTACTATATGGGAAAGGAATATCCATATCCATTGCTCTAAACGCCACAACAAGTACACAAAATACATCGCTAAATGCCTGTATTTACATTGTGATACATTTTTTGGAACATAGATAATTGAATCGCTTCAATCTTATTTTCATTAAATAATTACATAATTTGCTGTTATTATTTAATTAATGTCATAATAAATAGAGAACGTGTTTAATTAACATATTTTCAAATATGAAAGATTTATTTGTTGCGCGTGCCATTGTGTGAATCTAAAAGGGGTGTAACACCCGGGATATCTTTCCACCAATTTCTAGTGACATCAATTCGAGAAAAGGAATGGATTACCAATATACATCGGTCGAAGTCAAAAAGCTGATCCAGAGAAAGTGGAGTCCTAACGATAAGTAAGTACTCAAAAATAAAAATAATATTTCATAATACCATGTAATTAAGTATACGTTTCAAGGTTATTACTTCTTCATTCTAAAAATCATTTTTAATTCTTAAATGATTAACACACTTCGTAGGGGGTACATTATGGAAATACTCTCCGTGTTGTACAATTCAGATAGACTGCAAGAATTCCTATTAATGACTTTGATACGCGTAGGTCATTGTTGATATTTATAACTGTTCATATAAAATTTCTTATTTTTCCAGTTCTTACGTCTGCAGTCTGCATTTCAATAGTACTGACTACAAAGAGGGCTTAAAAGCGTGCAATACGTCTTAAATCAACTTTGCAGTTCCAAAAGTGTGTTTAACAATTTTCCAGTGCATTTACCAAGCTCAGATTAAAAAAAAATTCACAGAAAAGGAAACAGCCCCACGATAGAGTATCTTCATCAAAGAAGATAAAATTACTGGTTCCTGGTATACAGAATGTCTGAATTTAGGGAGTGGGATATTGTTGCCCCTAGGTTAGCCACTTGACCTATTACATATATATTGCCCAGTTGCCTACAGTCACTATTTTTACTTAACATAATAAAAAGCAAACGAATTTATTGTTGCCACCTTACAAGTAACATCTTTAGGTAAGGCCAGAAAAGAGACCACAAAAAATAGTGACGGGGGCAACTGGGAAATCACGTAGTTGCTAACCTAGGGACAACGATGTCTCGCTTCCTAAATTCAGCATAAAGAACAGTTAACCCATAAAATTATTTTATTGCATGGTAATGTATCAACATTGACACCACAAATGATCTTATTAATATTAACCAAGTATATATATAAATTTATTACCAGAGGTGCCAGAAACAAATAATCTCCCGAAATTCCTAAGCCTTAAAAATTCGGAGCAAATTTATACTGATCAAAAAAAGACAAGAAGCATAAACTTTAAAAAGAAGTAGTGGAACAAAACTGAGATTCCTAATGCAGTTACAGTTTTGAATCGATACAGCAAAAGAAACGAACGATTACAAAATACAATCACCAAATCTTCAAAAAACAAATTCTACAGAATTGAAACGAAAAACCTACAGCAAGCCCTAACAGAAGCTCGCCTGATTAAAGGTTAACGTGTACATTAACATTTTGGTAGACGAAAAGTACTCGCATGTAGCACAAAACCGAGCGTACGGATTTTGATCAAACTTTCAGAATTGGGTCTTTATATATGTAGCTATGACATATTAAAAATTCAGACATTGATATTATAAGGAAACGAAGCTATATTATTTGAAAAATCAACAAGAAATCAAAATTGATTATTGTTGACTATGAAAATCAACAGATAATCAAATTTATTAATTTAGACTATGAAAATCAACAGATAATCAAAGTTGATTAATGTTGATTATGAAAATCAACAGAAAATCAAATTTGATTAATGTTGACTATGAAAATCAACAGAAAATCAAAATTAAATAATGTTGACTATGAAAATTAACAGAAAATCAAAATTGATTAATTTTGACTATGAAAATCAACAGAAAATCAAAATTGATTAATGTTGACAATACGAAAATCAATAAGAAAATCAAAATTGATAAATGTTGGCTATGAAAATTAACAGAAAATCAAAATTGAGTTAATATTGACTATCAAAATCAGCCTACAAAATCAAAATATATTAATATCGACTATCAAGATCAATGCATAAGAAAATATATTAATATTGACTATCTAAGTCAATACATAATGAAAATATATTAATATTGATTGTTAAATTCAAGACAAGCTTGAAACAGATTCGTTATTTTACTTTTGAAGGTAATTTTCCGTTTTTGTTAGTTTACTATAAAATTTCAGTTTTAGTAGAAGCGGCATGAAATATTTTATACTATCCCGCTAACAATTTATAGGAAACGCCATTCAACTTTTTAATGTCCATTTAATGCCAAATTTTCATTTTGACTAGACTTTACCAACCAATGGACCGATTTACCCCCAATTCAATAGGGATCGTCAGTGGTCCATAGGCATTGTTTTTGCCACGTTTGGTCAATATCCGTCATTGCTTTCGAAAGTTATCGTGGGGACGGACGTACGGACGTACGGACGGACGTACGGACAGACTGTGCGGTTCTATAAGCTGCCTTATTCAGGCGAGCTAAAACGAGCCCATTGACTCAAGTGTTGAAGAAGATTGAAGATGATGCTAAAGATTCGCATATTCGTGCAATGTTCATAATCGAGCAAATAAAAAATTACGAAAAGAAACGGATCATATGGACCGAGCCTATCATACGAACATGCGTAATTTGGCAATCCAAATCACCGAAAGGATACGGTCACGTTAGAAATGCTGGATTTCTTGAAGCTTCCCCACAAAACCGTTACGTTACGAAAATATGTTGGTTCCAGCGAATTGAAATGCGGCGTTACTGACCTCATTAAAGAACGTTTATCTTTTGAATATCAATCGCTAACATCCGTCGAGACATTTGCCAGTCTCCAGTTTGACGAAATGGCTGTCAAACCAATGGTAAAGTATGTAAAGCATGCTGATACCATTATTGGAAAAGAGGATTACTGTGGGGTGCTACCCAGTACGGAAAAAGTAGCCAACAAATTGCTCGCATTTCTACTGAAAGGATTGTCCACTGACTACATTATTCCTGTTGCTTACTTTTTTGTGAAATGCCTGACAAGTGAAAATCTTGCAAAATTGATAACGCATGTTGTCCGAAACGTAGAAGAAATAGGATTTAAAATTGTTCGTCTTGTGGGAGATAATAGTGCTGTAAATGTTGGCGCTTTTAAGGAATTGTGTCAGAGTAGTACTGTACAGCATTGCATTCCGCATATCTGTGATCCTGAACGGCCACTATTTTTAAGTTACGATTACAGCCACGTGATTAAAAATGTGAGAAATAATTTACTCGGAAGAAAAATGAAGAATCAAGGTCAAAATATCAACAAAGATTGTTTGGTGAAGCTAAGTGAGTTGCAACAGAAAATGACAGTAAAGCCAGTTCGTCGTCTCAACAGAAAAATGCTTTTCCCATCGTCGTTTGAAAAGATGAACATAAAAAGAGCAGTAAAGCTATTCTCTCCAGATGTGACATCATCGTTGCAATTAATGCAGGAACAAAAATGTCGAAGGATTTAAAGAAATAGGTGGCACTATCGAATTCATGAAAGTAATGAAAAAGTGGTGGAATGTAAGTAACCTGCATAGGCTTACTATAATTTTTCATTGGTAATTGTGTTAATTTTTATTGTTTTTAGTTTCATGACGTGAAAAATCGAACAGGCAACAGTAAAAGTCATACTGGAGACAAGGCTCACTATTGGTTCATTGAAGACAAACGTTTGGATTGGCTTGAAAAGGACTTCATTGAATATTTGGATGGTTGGAAGAGATCTATACCGGTTGTTCTCAATAAAAGGACTAAGAAACCTGTAAAGAATTCTATGCAGTATTTAACACCTAATACCGATGAAGCTTTGCGAATTACTACGCTTGCCACGTTTAATTGCATACGGTAAAGACATTTCATATGCATGTAATTATTATTTTATGCCATTTACCTAATATATAGCATTTCAAATCTAAATTTTGTTTCAATTCCTTAGATATTTATTAAATATCGGTTTTCACTTCGTTCTGCCTCGGAAATTTTCTAGCGATAGCATAGAATTTTTGTTCAGGTGTGTTCGCCAAATGAGTGGTTGCAACGACATGACAGACGTGGTTACAGCTCATTATTCCCTTCAAAAGATTTTAAAAGTGGGAAAAATTTCTGGATCAACCAACGCCAATGTCGATGTGGGAAAAATAGTACCAATGTCAAATAGAGACATTATTAACGAACAAGTAATTTTTCAAAGTTATCCCCATCAATGAAAGCCGATGTTTTTGCATTGCAGAATTTAACTAGTAAGTTTAAATCTAGTTTTAATATAATTATAAGAACATTACATTATCACAATGTTACATTACAATTATGTTATACTTAGTAATTTCAGAAATAAGCGTAGAAACTGCTGGGGCCTCGATGATAGCTGGATTTTGCGTAATGGCTATTAAAAAAAAGCATACATGCAGGTATGCGTGGACCAAACTTATTGATTCAGACAGGGAAAGTGACTTGAACAGGTTCATTAAGCTACAAGACAGAGGAGGATTAATGTACCCATCAAAGGATTTTCCCGCGCTCATTGCAGCGGGATGGAAGTTTTGTTTAATTCACGGGCTGAATTTTATTAATTTTAATAATTATTACGAGCCCCTGGGGGTGGAAGCTTACCGGAAATTAGTGGAAGGTAAAGGTAAATGGACCTCTTCAAATGGTAAGTTGAAGTTTTTGTCCTACTGGACTCTTCCACCAATTTATACTATTTTCTATTTTTGGCATACACTTAAGCATAATAATTTTGCAGCTGTGCACTTACGTACGGTTTATGCTGTGTATGCACTATCCTATGCACTGTACATTATGTACGTCGTTTCCAGTTTTGGTATAATATACCTTCTAATGGACATTATTTTTTTCATCTCATTTTTATATTATTCTAAGCATACTTTTTTTTCTCCACTTTTAAGTAACATTTATGGCACTCTTCCAATCTATTTTATTTCTAAATCAACAATTACAATAATTTTGCATTGGAACTCTATGATCAAATTTACTCTAACTCCCATTTTTAATATAAAATTTAATTGGCATTGGATGTCGTCACTTAATTTTAACTTAGGCGTTCGCCGAAATGAAGATATGGCGAGGCGGCGGCGATATTATTTTTTATGTCTGGCATTATAACACAGCAGCATACGCCGGCTACTGAAAATAGCGAGGCGGCTATTTCTCATAATATTGCAGTTACAGAAGAAGGTGGTCTTAGCAAACTCCGTTTTCTACAGATCAATTTGCAGCATTGCAAAGCTGCTACTGCTTTGATTGGTAATCATCAATTAGGAAACAATTTTGTCTTTTTTATTCAGGAACCGTATGCCTACAAAGGAAAGGTTTGTGGTCTATCACGAAAGGGAAAAGTACACGCTTTTGACGGTTCCGAAAATCCAAGGGCTTGCATTGTTACTTCAACTAACTTAGAAGTCTGGCCTCTTTGCTCCTATTGGAGTAGAGATTTGGTTGCCATTAAAATTAAAATTGATGAGAGCGATATTGTTCTGACATCAGCATACTTACCTGACAAGGAAAAAAATCCAATTTCGAATGAAGTTGACAGACTGGTGAACTTTTGCAACCAGTATTCTTTACCTATACTATTTGCAGGGGATGTCAATGCCCACAACATAGTATGGGGTAGCACAAACACAAATGGACGAGGCGAGGCCCTACTTGATTTCATAGTAGGGTCTAATCTTGAAATACTCAATCAGGGACATAAACCAACTTTTCGTGATGGTATGGGCAGAGAGGAGGTCCTAGACATCACGGTTTGTTCCGAAAATCTTTCACAGTATATCCGCAATTGGAGAGTTGAAAATGAAATCACTCTTTCAGACCACATGTATATTTCTTATGACCTAGAAATAAAGCCTCCAAAGCCAATTCAATTTAGAAATCCAAAAAAAGCCGACTGGTCCTTATATAGTAGGACAGTCAAGAAAAGCATAACTAATATATCTTGCATTCCAATTGCAACAGTTGATCAACTTGACGAACAAGTCAATATGGTCAATAAAATTATTATTGACGCCTTTCATAAAGCCTGCCCAATGAAGACCATAAGGAGTGGTGGCAAACTTGCTCCTTGGTGGAATCAAGAGCTAACTAGTCTTAGAAAAAAATTAAAGGTTGCTCTTAGGAAATTTAAATCTAAAAGAACCTTAGAATCAAAAGCAGAGTTAAGAGACATTCGTGTGCTTTTCAACAGTACCTTACGAAAAGCTAAAAGAGACTCATGGAGAGCCTTTTGCAATGAAATTGAAGAAGCTCAGCAAGCATCAAAGCTTGCAAAAATTCTCTTAAAAGACAGAAGTAGGACACTAGGTCCAATAGAAACTGCTGATGGTAGCTATACTTCAGACATGGATGAATCCTTAATTTACCTTCTGAAAATTCATTTTCCAAATGATCATCGAATTACTAATTCCACACCTGACTATAGTATCTGTGCTGATAGCTCTATTGCAGAGTTAATCACGTTAGAGAAAGTCCAAAGGGCTATTAGCTCTTTTGGACCATATAAAGCTGGCAGTTGCGACGGCGTTATGCCAGTTATGCTTCAAATGGCTAGGAGGGAATTAGCCCCTTATCTATGTAATATTCTTAAAGCTAGTCTTGACTTTGGATACATTCCAATAGCATGGCGGCAAACTAAAGTAATCTTCATACCAAAGCCGGGCAAGAGTAGTTATCAAAAAGCTAACTCTTGGCGACCGATATCACTTATTTCGACTTGTATGAAAATACTTGAACGTCTTATTGACTGGAGTATCAAAACTCCAGAACTTGAAAATAAAATGAAAGATGCAGGACAGTTTGCATATCTACGTGGTATTTCCACTGATGCAGCTCTTCATCAATACATTGCTCGCACTGAATGTGCCCTCAAGAGTAATCAAATGGCTCTCGGTATCTTCTTAGATATCGAGGGGGCTTTTAGCCATGCCACCTTCAAAACGATTCATTTGGCTCTGGAAAGAGAAGGAATAAATGTAGCCATTATTCGTTGGATAGAACGAATGCTAAGAGATCGTACCGTAAACGTTACCGTTGGTAGCGCCATTCAATGCACAAAAGTTGAACGAGGGTGCCCTCAAGGGGGGGTGCTGTCGCCATTATTATGGAATCTAGTCATTCACGAACTACTGGAGAAGCTCTCCAACGTCAGTTCTATCTACAGACAAGCATATGCAGATGATCTTGGCCTTCTTCAGGTTGGCATAGATGAAGCTACAATGAGAGCTCTGGGACAAAGAGCCCTCAGTATCATCGAAAATTGGTGCAGTCAGCGGGATCTTTCTATCCACCCTGACAAAATAGAAATTATTATATTTCATACACGGCATAAAAAACCCAAAATGAAACCTCTTAGATTGAGAGGTAAAGACATTGCATTTGTCAATAATGTTCGGTATCTGGGTGTCCATTTGGATAATGGACTGACTTGGACTACCCACTGTAATGTTAAAAGCGCTAAGGCAAAAGCAGCTCTTATGCAATGCAAAAGAGCTGTTGGCCAAACATGGGGCCTGTCCCCAAAAATCACATTGTGGCTCTACACAGCAGTAGTTAGACCCGCTTTATCATATGCAGCTTGTTCGTGGCTAACAGCTGTTCACAACAAATCCAGAATGACAGCTTTGGCCAGTGTTCAACGACTGGCCTGTCTTATGACTACTAGTGCTATGCATAGTACACCCTCTGCAGCATTAGAATGTATAGTAGGTATTGAGCCTATAGAACTATTTCTTACTAAAACTGCTATTACAACAGCGCATCGACTGCGCTGTACTGGAAAATGGCTTCCCTGGCACGGGAGAGGGAGCCTTAAAAGATTAACTCACGTTGATCTAATTACAAATAATCTGAAACAATTGCCTGAGTTAGAATTCCCTATGGATTCAATTCCCTTAACTGCCCTCATGGGTAAGAATTTTACTGTTTTGGACACAGAAAAACCCGTCATTCTTCAACCTTCAAACCAAAGACTGGTCTGTTACACAGACGGGTCAAAAATTGACAATTTAGCTGGATGTGCTGCAATCGTTCGTAGCACTGACAGCCACATCATCATACAACAATGCTTAGGAAAATATTCTACTGTGTTTCAAGCGGAACTGGTAGCTATTCTAATGGTTATCTTACGAATTACTGATCTGAACTGGAGAGATGAAGTAGTCATCTACAGTGATTCTCTCAGTTCTCTAAAAGCTCTTGAGGCTAATTACACAGAGTCGGCCTTGATTCTCGAATGCTTCAAAGCCTTGCATATACTTTCCAATAACGCATCCGTTACCCTTCAATGGGTTCCCAGTCATACTGGGATCATAGGAAACGAAGAGGCGGATTCACTAGCGAAAGAGTCCACAAAAATGGAAGTTTTTGGTCCTGAACCAATACTGCCTTTCTCAGCACAATGTGCAAAAACTGTCATCTCAAAATATTTCAACAAATTGACTATTCAAAATTGGAAAAAACGTACGGATTGTAAAAATGCAAAATTATTCTTGCCTTCACCTTCACACATCAAAAGCATATATTTCACAAGTTTGAGTAGAAGAACGCTCAGGGTCTTCACTCATTTAATTACAGGTTTCTCCTCCTTGGCCAAGCATCAGAATCAATTGGGGAATCATTCGTCTCCGCTATGCCCTCTGTGCGCAATAAGCGTCGAGACGTCGGTCCACCATGCAGCTGAATGCCCAGCTTTGAGCGAGTTGAGATTCAAACACCTGAGCAAGTTTCTCATTCATGTGGATGAGTTACCGGGGTTGCCCTTGTCGTCTCTGCTTTCATTTTGTATGTCTGCAGGACGAATGAGTGGCTTCTCCGAACAGTAAAGCTGTTCAGGGAGTAACTGCAAGTAAGTCCTCGCGGCTTGAGCGGTAGTGTGTCTTTGCTAATCAATAGTATTGATCATACTCTCCCACTAACACACACACACACCCATCAAATGAATTGTTTTCACTCGTGGTTTATATAATTAATTTTATGGACAATCATTGGGAAATCATTAAGAAATGGCAGAATTATGTGCCATCGTTGGAAGCTTTACTAATATCGCATATAAAAACTTGTGGCATTACTGTTTGTGGATGTGGTGACGAAAAACATTCCGAAAATGTTCAATTTGTATTAAGACAAATAGTTAAAATATTTTGCGTTAACAAGACAAATCAGATTAATGATGCAGAGGATAGTAAAGCAAAGGTAGAATACAAGCCAAGCAGCCGAAAAGTGTTGAAATTGTGAGAAAGTTATTTAAATTTTATAAATAAAATGCTTTTAAAAACATGCAAATACGTACTCTTTGTATACAATGTAAGCTAAAATTGCCCCATATAGCAGCGCCACGCGGCACTAGGGAAACTAATTTCCTCTTGACAGGGAAGACAAAGGGAAATTTGAACTAAGCTCTAGCTTGTAGTACAACAGGCTACCATTAAGAGTAGCGATGCTTGAACGGATATAGGGATATTTATTCCTACTACTGCATATGACTGTTGTAATACAATTTTAAAATTGTATTAGGTTATTATATCATAACTCTACATTATGTTTATTAGCTTGCCTGACGAGCTATATAGAATCCCACATTCTGCCCGTCCGCGCGATGAAACTACACCAAGTTTGTCCCGATAACTCCCGAAGGAATTGACAGAATTTAACGAAACTTGTCAAAAACATCGTCTATGGATAGTTAATATTGGTTTTGATAGTTAATATTTGTTTATTTTGATTAGCTGTTGGTTTTGATTGTTAATATGTGTTTATTTTGATTTGCTGTTCGTTTTTATATTGAATTATTATAAATTATATTAATCTAGTTTGAATTAGTGCTTACTTTAATAATCAAAATGTATTTATTTCTATTATTGTTACAACCAAAATGTGTACACGGTCCCATTTACTCAGACGAGCTTCTGTTACGGTTTGTTGTAGGTTTTAAATCCTGTTATTGTATTATTCAAATTTGTCCTACAGGCAAGTATAAATATATGTGGGTAAATTTTTCTAAGTCTACGATTATATTATAGATAATTCCATGACTTAGTGCTATTTCAGTGTAATTTACGACATCCTTATTCAAAAATAAAATTCAATTAAAACCCTTGTTTAAAATTGTTGTTTTTCATGTATCCTTAAAATTTTGACTGTAAAAAATGTTTTGTATGGCGATAAAGCACTAGGAAATATTGTGACTAATTATTAGTATTGTTACTAACAAAATTGAACGACAAAAGTTAGCTGACTCTTTTGTGATGAAGTGGAGGTAAAAGAATTAAAACTTTATGTGATAGGACAGTATTTATAATCCGATGGTTGTCGTTTGTCTGCAGCAAAAGGTGGAAGCTTATTTGTTTTCAGGTAGTAGACAAGGCTGGAGCTGTATTTAAAAAATATAATTAGATATCTATGTTACCATTTTAACACCATCAAACAAAACTATCATTGGCTATTTATTTTCTATGAAGGTATTAAAATGAAATATTAACTTAATTGAGATTTTATGTTTGCATAGATAATTAGCCAAACACTGTGTAAATATCACACAAGAGTAGACAGGAGATTTTTCAGGCACGTATCCAGAGGGGTAATCTAGCTCCCCCTAAATTCCCAGAAAAGATGATTTTTTTGGCAGAAATGGTAAAAATTCCAAAATTTTTTGCGTGAATATGACGCAAATTTACCAATATATGTTGGTCTGCCCCCTTGGTCAAATTTTTGGTTACGTTCCTGACATTTTTATTCGTCAGTCTACTTTGTATTACAATTAAAAATTATTATTTCTTGGCTGGTGGTTTTACATTGTTTATCTGGTATTCGAGATATAATCAGATAATTTAGTACCTATTATTGAGATCGGTGCATGAACCCATTAGAGATGTTTTTGAGTCCCCTACAAGCTCCTTGCCTAGCTTCTTGGTAGTCTTTGCAAAGTTGTCCTCTAAAAACTGTGTCTCCCGTTGGCATAATAGATTCCGCATAATATATAATGGACAGGAAGTGATTACAGTATGGAGTGGCGACTCCTAAGCCTCTGCAAATGGGTTGGTATTCACCTTTATTTACGTAGAAATCCGCGTGACCAACTGGTTTCTCTATTCCTACCCGAATTTTTGTAAAAGCGCCAGGAGCAACAGCTAAAGGTAAAATCGACGTGTGAATAATATCAACAAAGTATGCGTCAGACCGATCAAGCCTTTCTGTTGGTCCTTTTCCCTCAAATAACGGCGAAGCAACATCAAGGCCTATTTCATAATTAAAAAGAGAGTATTAAAAACACTTTCTAATTCAACCGGGGTTTTCGCAGTTTGTATGCCTTACCACGAAAGGCTTTGGGCACCTTATGGAAGTTCCTAATTCTTTAAAAAGTGAAATCAATCCACAGTTATTTCATGTGGAAAATTCATATGTATTAGAATAATATGCAATATATGGTAACACCATTTTCATTTTTAAAAAATATTCACGAATTTAATGAATTCTGGGAAATTTAATTCCAAAAAGTTAATATTATTTCCTCAATAATAAGAGAGAGCTTTCTTTACCAGATTTCCTTTTTAGAAGGTGAAAGGAATATAATGGCAAATATGATAAATGGAGATGTCCATAGTAAATATTATAATGACTTAATTAATAATAATTTTCTAATACCATATCAACGGCAATGGAACTTCGAAATTAAACAAAGACTAAAAATATTTCCATTTCTATTATTTAAACTATTTTTCATGGAATTAATGGGTGCATCTCAATCTAAACCCTATATATCTGTGACAGCATTACAAAATCTTCAATACTACTTACCAGTAATTCTTGCAACCTTTGTTCCTGTTAATTTAAAAAATCGTTTCCCGGCAAAACTTGCAACTTGAGCGCCAAGACTGTGACCGATGAGATGAATATCTTTCAGAGCAACGACATTTTGGTCCAATAGGAATTTTAGTAATAAAGCAGTTCGCTCACCAACAAACTTTGCAAATTCTGCAGGAATATTGTAGCAGAGAATATTTGCGATTGTCTGCCAATCCACTCCGATAATATTTACTGTTTCATTGAGCTGTAAATATTCTGTAATAAATAGTAATGGAGGTATTGGGAATTATATTTTGCATGAAAAGTTACAACAAAATGACAAGTTAGAATTCCACAATAAAAATGTATTTAGAGTAAAGGAATATTGACGAAAAGCCACAAGGTTTCTACAGTTATAAAATAATTAATTTTTCACACACCACGCACGCGCACGTATTCTTTATTAATAATTCATGCACAGCTGGTACTTACTTTTTGTTATAGGACTTACAAACATGTGACTTGTATCAACGAAGCCATGGATTATAACCTTAAGTGGTGCGTTTTTGATAAATCCTGACTTATTTATGGTCTTCGTTTTTCCCACTTTTATTGTCTTATAACCAAGCGGATTATTCCTATAAATAGAATAATAGTTTTAATTTATAATTACAAAACAAAAGTATAGGTATTTTAAAATGTTATAAATCATTTAGGAATTTTATCAACTTGGAGAAATATAATATCTGATCCGTTTTACTTAAAAACCACATTTTGATCGCTTGTGCAAATTTTTGTGGTTCATTATTTCCCAAATATTGCAGATTTCACTCCCTTGCCTTATTTTTTTAAATTTCACTGTTAATGTCGAAAAGGGTAATCACATATTAAATGTGTGCTACGTTTTGTGCTATGAAAAAACTTGAACCCCACCCAATATATCTTTAAATCCGAAATTGAGAATATATTTTGAACCTAATGCATATAATTGACGTCAGTATATTTAATTTAAAAATTTTAAATTTTAGTATTTCAAGACAAATGCTGATAACTTTTAGAAGGATAATTTTTAGGGGCATATATTTTTCCACTTGAAAATTAATTCATGCCATAACGGAGTATATAATATTAATTACTTTCTAATTGATAATAAGGCTTTCAAAAATTACTTATTGAATACGAAAAAGTTAACCACAAATTTGCCAATATATTGTCCGATAGGAGGTACTGGGCAAGATATACCGATTAGGATAGGCTCTCCGTCAAATGTTTGCCACCATATAAAGCCACTCATAGAATTGACTACCGGAATTGACATTGAACATTTATCTGGAAAAAATAAAATTTTTAATTATTTAAACAAAATGAAAACAGTATAAATTTAAATCACCTATACACAAAAATAAATTTTACATACTAAATACTTACTTTTGAAATATGGACAGCAAAAGTGTTTTAAACCGTGGACGGAGTTGTTATAACATGCTTCTTTCATTCTAACTTTTGCAACTTCCGCACCGCATACAGCATTAGTAGAAGTATTGGTGGCATGTTTCTCGGAACAAGTAGACCAGAAACAGTCGGAAATTGGAGTAGATACCCCTAAGAGTTTAGCTACCGCTAGAAAAAAACAGAAATACAAAACTCGAACTGGAGAACGAATTTTTATTTCGAAATCGAAACTCGAAGAGTTAATTGTGTGTACATTTTTGTGTATTAATACTGGCGATAATTAAATATTGCAAGAATTCACTCGCACTCTTATTAACTGTAACACTGTATTTTTATGACTGTAACAATACCTAAATAGTAATAAAATATTTTCACAAAAATGAGATTTACCGCCTGTACTTTATGAATATTTATTTATTTATTCATGAACGATTTGCCTTACTTACCTACATAATATTATAATCAACCATTGTTAGTTTATTTAAAGTACCTTGAATATATTTTGATGGCAAATGTTGGAATAACATAGGTATACCACGGTAATTAAACTTATAATCGTTTATACTGAAGGTTCTTACTTCCATTATTCTCATTAAAGATTGTGAGCACGCCATCGATTTTTTCAGTTCAATGACATTCATAAAAAGCAGGTAACCAAATCTGTTTGTTATGGGGTGATGCTGAACTACAATATTAATGGGAAAACATATGTAACATAATATTATACTACGAAAAAGTGAATGTTAACATGTGTGATTGCACATTTAATGCACTTCTACTAAACCTTATTATGACGTGTATCTTTGTTTTATCCATTAAGTGATAATTGCTTGCAGAATATTTCATCTAACTTTTGTAGTAATAGCTTCACCTTTACATCTTGCAGACTTATGGTTTACAGCTATCTGATAATATCTCAATAAAGCCAATTAATACTTACATGGGTTTTGCCCTTTAAATATATTATAAAAGGTTGATGGAGGTAGCACAAATTACTATGTGCAATTTTAAAGGATATTAAATCAGATAATTATTAATCTTTCATCCATAAAATATATATTTACCTGCCTGGAACGCCATAGTTATTAATAATGGCAGTCATATTATTTTATCCAAGCTGTGGAGGACTAATAAAGTATTTTTTCGGCAGAGGGAGAGAAGGGAGTTTTATTTAGCTTGCCTATTCCATCAGCGGCTAACCTTATATCAAAAGAATCTCTATATCAATCTTGTATTGTTATTGCTACTTCCAATGTAGCGATAGCTATATATTTTTTATCACGGTGAATTACAATAGGGAAAAAGTGTTAAACAACGAAGCTAACCTCATTTTTTTTACAAAATTAAATTTTAAAAAAGAAGAAAATTTGAGAAGTTATCATTGTGTAAAACGAAACTTTTATAACAAGGAGAACATCAAAACAAATTTCCATATATGAGCGTTTATACGTCCGTCACAAAATAAATTGACTGAAGAAAATACCATCAATTAACGCACGCTATTCGTTGAATGCTATGGATTAAAAATGAGAGGAATGACTTTTTCGTCTAACTCTATATAACTATATTCTGATATATATTGTAAGAAAGATAATGTGAATACCTGTATTCACAATCGTATGACTCTTCCTAAGTCTTCCCTCATTTCCTACATGCACATGTAGTTTAATGGTCAGAATACTTTTCCGGATTGCGAGAGGTGCAGGTGATAGCTTCGATACTAGCCGTGTGTGTTTACTTCGCATTTTATTTGACCACCTAACCTACCTACCTATTCTAAATTATTCCCCTACCGTTCCTATCTCTAAATCTATATCCTTCGTGGAGATATTTGTATTCTCTCAATATGTATGATCATTTATCGCACTACTATAATACATACAACTATAATATGGACCGTAAAGTTCATACCAAACTTTGACATTTTCAGTAAACTTTATTGAAAAAATTAAAATACCAATTTTGTGAAATTATTATTTCAAGTGCCTATTTGAAATTATTTATTGAATGTTTAGCCAATTGCTCCACACCAGGAAAAATTCGTTAAACGGAAAATAAATCCCAAATATATTTATTCTCTGCATGAAATTTAAACATTTTTATTCCAAAAAGTTAAGCAGTTGTTTAAACAACTTCATAAGCCAAACAAAAACCTTTGTTCATTACGTCTAATGCACGCGGCATAAAAGAACAACTTCCATCAGGATAATCTACTAAAATATAATTGGAAAAGTAGGTGGGGTCAAATGTTGAGCATGTTTGTGGTGAATTTGGCAAAGCAGGAGGAACCGTCTGTAACTCTCTGTCGTCCATCTTCACACGAACCCAAAAACTTTCGGCTACGAATACAATATAATATTTATAGTGATATCATTTTCAGGTTTTATAAAATGTAAATAAACATGTGCATTTTTTATTTACTTGTTATTGTAGGTGACCTCCAAAATTGACTAATGCCGCAGTACCGAAATAATTCTGAGCCTGGAATTTCTATGTAATCTGTGTCACATACTTGGTTTGCGCTTGGGAAAACAATGCAATCATCTCCTTGCAAACACATATCATCGCTCCTCATTGGAGGTTGTGTAGGATCAGTATAGTTACACAGCGACCACTACATTTAAATAATAATTCTATATTTATATACATACATTCAAGGCTTGTCTCCACATAAGTATTAAATATGTTTGACCTAGAAGTTTTAAATGTTTATCAATAGCAGGACTCATGGTAAAGCTTAACATTTTAAAAACGATGACGATAAACAGGAAAAGCAGGAAGAGTGACAAATGTGAACACAGAGCTTGTCCTGCATTATTTGACATTTGAGAACGTAGAAAAACCGCTATTTTTAAAATAATAATAGTAACTTTTCATTAAGTTAGCCAAATAATTTAAAATAAAAACTATATAAAAAAGATGATTACAGAAAAGCTCAAGTCACAGTTTGTCATATAGAAAGAGATATATTATACCCAAAGAAGCATATGTTGACAGTTGTCAACACGCGGGGCGCTTCAGGGGTTAAAACGATTAATATGTTAAATATTTCTATACCCGAATGCGATCCCCAGGAAAACGTTTCTCTACACAAACTTTGTAATTTTCTGAGTTGAGCTGTTGCTGGGCATAGTTAAAACTTGAGACAATTCCAGAAGGTCCTTTGTAATACTGCAGGCAATCTTGGGGAACTGAGTTGTCAGAAACAAAGTTAAATTTATCAGTGACCGAGTAAGTTTAAGTAACAACGAGTGTGAAAAATGATTTCTGACAAAATCATGATTTACCTCTTTTTTCAGAATCACACATGATTTGCGTGACGAAGATTTCGTAACCATACGTAATAATATCCATAGTTCCAGATGTTTTTATCCTTATTTTGATTGAGTTTTGGGAAGAACCATAGTCAAGATAGACTGAAAAATACAATTAAATTAATTTCAATACAACTGAGTTTTGACTTACGCTTCGACGATTTAAAATGTGATATTACTGTGATTGGCTGAAGAAGCACCAGTTCCACAAATATCTAACTCATTTACTGTAACTGATCCTGTAATTGACATGGAGTCGTTTACACAGTTTCCATTTCGTTTCGGGTTGTTCAAGTTGAACTTCGGAAAGTCTAACCTAAGTTGGCATACTCCAGGTTGCTATGTAACAGATAAACTTTTAATAATGAATAATAGTGAATTTATTATGTAAGTATACACTTGGCGTTAAATTATCAGCAATCATGCTTTCTTAAATTTTACGAATGAAAACCTTCACGCTACAAACTAACTTATCCATTTCATTTACAAACATGTTTACTAGAAGCACTTCCTTACCCTTGGAAAATCAAAAATACATGTTTTTGGAAGACTCGTTGGAGTGATCAAAGTCGTCCCGTTGTGAGTAACGGTAACGAGGTCGCCTGTTGTACATTGTGCAGTGACTAGATAAAATAATTTTGCAAATATAGACCTGTAATTATTCCGAAGGTTTAACCATTGCAATAAGATACTTTTTATAGTAACTGCTTAATTAAATATTTAGATAGTACTTTTGAGCAAATATAATGACATTTTAAACTATAAAGACCATAGATGAAAGTTAGCAGATAAAAATACATGTAATAACTAATAATGAATAGAAACTTCTAATTATCTGAGGAAAAAGTGACAACTATATTTTGTCAGATGTGAATGTTTGTCAATAAATGATATGAAGTTCACTGACGCTTTATAGATTAAATAATCTAAGAGTCCAAACTCCGTTGTCACTAATTTCGCCTCTTTGTCTTACCTTTTTGACAATTTTTTACACCACGAACTTCTGAAAGGTGGCAATTTGAAATTGTAATTATTGCCACAAGGACGAACAAACAGAAAAAATATCGTTTCATCATTTTTCGATGAAAAGAATTAATAAATGTTCAACTTTTACTGATACTTTGGTCATGTAAAATTAAGTCATATTTGTCGGCCGCAGATGAATTTATACAACTTTCAAATCAGTCAATATTTGATAAATAATAAAATGAGCTGAGCTAATCTAAGTCCTCTAAATAGAAAGAATGGTAATAATATAAATTGCATGAATTAACACTTTATTTTTATTATGTTCTTTGCCGGGTACAGATTATCTTAAAGCAGTAACAAACTTTCACGCCAATTGCCAATTCCTGCCATTTAGGTCAGCTTTTTAGTTACCTTGTTTATTGACAGACTGCTGGACAGACAAATTGGTCCTTCTTATAAGTGCGGATAAACTCCAATATTTATTGACATGGCAGGAAAAGATAAAACAAACTTTTGTAATTGTATTGATGAACTTGTGAACGTAATTGTAAAAGAAACTTTAAACTGTATTTTGCAATTATGACGTTATCAGGCGTTATTTGAATGCCGCACATTCAGAACTACCATAATTGATAATAATTAATGGTCATTTCTCAACTAATCCAGCTACGCCGTAATCAGAGTTTTATTTTAACTCACTTAGTTATTATTTGAATGGTTTCTGTCGGCATGTAGCATTCAAGCAATGGTGATAAACTTGTTTTTTGCAGAGTATTAATCCCATTGCATTTCCTTGTACATCATTTTAAATGATTCATTTAAAGACATAGGTTAACATTGTCACGCCGTATACCGTGACTTAGTTAAGCACCCTTTTAAGACAAAAATTATGTTAAATTAGTAAATAAATGTTAGTATAATTAGTGTTAAATCAGTAAAGCATCATACAATAAATTGTTGGAATAACTTACCTTTCAAGGACGTATTTAGGGGGGGTGCTAGGGTGCTTAAGCACCCCCTACATATTTTGAAAACACACTAGATATTATCGCGTTTTCACCACTTATTTACTATTTAAGTATTTAATTCCAAATTGGAGGAAACATATTTTCGTTTTCATATGACACAATAACATAAATTTTATTTTCGAGCATTTTCGAAAATGTTTGAACATTTTCGAATCCTTTTTTCCCTGTATTGAACCTTAGGATCTGAGATTACCTTATATTATATTGTTACAAAATGGAAATGTGCTTAGCAATTGACCACTTCTGAAATGAGGTTTTCTGTTTAAAACATCTAAAACTAAATCGGTGGAACTGGGTGGGTGATGACAGATAAATCACATATTTAGAAGGGTACTGCTCCCAGCCCCTAAATCTAGATATAAAATGAATTTTTTTGACAAAGATCAAAAATCATAATTTTTTCCCGCTTCGCGCGTATATTTCTTCTTTTTTACTGAATGTTGCAAAGACGTATTGAGGGATGGGCTTTACCAACATGAAAGAAAGTGGGCATTTTTTCTCACAATCACAAAAATTTCGCGCTCCGCGCAATTATTTCCTTTTTAGGCCTTTTTTTACTCATTTCCTTCAAAAAAATCCAAACATTTTCGCGCTACGCGCGAAAATTAAAATTGAATCATTAAAATATCTATTGGAATAAGCCCCTTCCGAAACTCAGTTCTGTATACGTGTTTGTAATGATGGTTCTAATTGCTTGATTTATGTAATACTCATTTTTAGAAATTAGCACCCCCTAGATCCAATTTCTAGATACGCCCTTGTTACCTTTAGAATTGAATCAATGTAAAATGTCAACATTGACATTCAATAATAAATTATCTGAATATATATCCTATATAATAGGGAAAATGAATATGTATACTAATTTTAAGTAATTCGGGCAGTAACCCTCTAACCTACTATAAAAAATGTTAAAATTTGAAAATTGCGGATGTATTTGTGGGAACGACTCGGACTGTCTAATGGAGTAAAGTAAGTAACAATTTATGCTGATGTATCGATGTATGTATCCGAATTGTTAAATACTTGGTTAATTGCCTGCAATGAGAGAGCAGTATTGTTGTAATATTGAGTTGTAATTTTGGCACTTTAAATAAATTGAACATTGAACACCAAAGTTAGATACATAATTTTAAAAAAACTTTCAACCCATTAACGTGATACGTGCAATAGTAGTCGAAAGCAAATTAACTTATTAGGTATGCATAATTTAACTTTATTATAGTAATGCAATATCGTATATTTATTGAAACGTTAACTTTGTGTATAATATCTACCATATTATACTTTGTTTGTTATCAGGATAAAAAACAATAACACTGTCACATATCAAACACTTTCACCTCGTTGATAATTTCATTATCAATTATGACTAAACATGAATACAAATGATAAATATTAACACAGATTATTAGGTTTGCAGAGTATAGGTGGCAATGGCATATTAATTGAATTATTTTCGATGAGAATAAATGTGTTGGTGGGAACACAAAATATAAGTATAAGCCGGAAAAATTAACATTGTTCGTCAATAAAATAAATTAACTAAAATTTAATAAAATCATGTTCTCTTCAGGGAATTTGACTATGTCCAAATGTCGTTGTTTATGCCAATAGCAACAGCAATATACAGCAATCACGGTTAAGTCGACATAATATGTTGCACAAAATCCTATTTGTTATTGTTTTATTTTATTATGCTTTTAAATAAGTTCATCACAATAATTTATAAGATCAAAAACTTTAGTACCATAAAAATGTTGTCATTTTAGTTTTACAAAACAAATTTTGCTCAAAGTGTTACAATGTAACACATATTTTGGTTGTGTTATATGTATTATAATGATAATATTATAACTGCTTTCTCAATTGTATGTTCACCATTCCAATAAATGCATGAATGTGATTTACAAACTATAAACGTTTGAGTCACTTTAAAATAAGACATTCCTTTACAAATGTTACAATACGGCGTATGTCAAACAGAAGCCACTGTTCATAATGTCGACACCACGAGGCGAAAAAGAACACCCACCCTCATTAGTGGGAACCAGCATATAGTTAGAGAACATGGTAGCATCAAAATTACTACAAGGTAGTTGTGAGTCAGGTATCGGCGGGGCCATATTTTGGCGTTCAATTTCGTCAAAATGAACCAGCATCCAAAAAGTTTTCGGCTGAAAAACAAATTTTAAAATATTATCTATTCAATAAGAATTTATTTTAACATTCTTTGAGTCATAAAGGGTTATATTATTGTTTATACAACTTTCACACACCTATTCGGTAAGCAATAAAAAAGTGAAAACTTAATGGCCTTTTATTGACCAATTTTCTAATAAATTCTGTTATTTCTACCTTGACCTCTTTTCTGTTTCGTTTCCCTACATAAACTACAGAAAACTATATGGATATATCCGTCATAAGTTAATGTATTCATTTGTGGCAAAGTTCATTTCAAGTTATGTTCATTTCAAAATTAATATTACATATCTTGCTGGGTAGATACTGTATTTTGTCTTCCAGCATATTATAATCGTTCCTGAAGGATGCAGAAGACCTTAATCCACTTTTCGTTTTGCAGTTACAAGGACCTCAATCCAAAGTATGCAAATTGAGGTCTTAGTTATTTGGAGTAAGTGGATTAAGGTCTTTCGTATTTTTAAGGGACGATATGGCGATAATAATACTATTCTCAACAATTTTCAAAAAATTGTTCAAAAAAACTAAGATTTTATAAGCAATTTGGTAACTTTCAGAAAAGTAGAAAATGCAGAATCCGTTTGTGTTACCAATAGTCATTCAAAAGACACAACTCGAAATTGAATCTTAGATTTACTATTTTTAAGTTTTTTAATGCCTTAAAATCCTTATTTTGAACAGTATTGCTTCAGTAGTTTTGAAAACCTTCGGGAAAGGTTTATTTTCTTACAAGCTGTAAAATGCAAACCCTTTGAAATCTGTGAATGTATAGCTTTTGTTTCTATAAATATTTCAAAATATGTGGTTCTGTTTAATTTAATTTAACTGATTAAAACAAAACTCGATGTACAATTGTTGTAATTCATATTCGGAGCTAAGTACTCATACTTCGTTGATTATCCGTAAAATATGATCAAGTAATTTCTGAACGGAATAAATAATTAAATCCTTAAACTTGTAATGTTAAAAAGGATTACATGTTACAGCCGCAGGGAATGGATGTTTGCAGTAACGATTCCTGGGCATGGCACCAGGAATTTCAATGTAGTCCAAATCACATCCCACCCTTGGCTGTAGGCCACATCCCTCACCTTCCAAGCACATATTTTTCGGGTCGTTATATGTAGATTCTGGAAGATTGGTTCCGTTGCAAAGTGTCCACTGAAATAACCAGTTCAGTAAAGTTATTTGAAGAATTTTGAATATAGTTCTTCAAATGCCAAGTTAGAGTAAAGTTTTAAGTAATTTTCAAAACCCCAAGATTCTTATTTTACAATGGCTTTTTTCTTTTTTCAAAGGTAATTATACCAACTGATAAAAGCATTTTAATCCCATTTTCTATTTTAAAAAATGTTGTGGTTTGCTTCATGTATTTGAAAACCGTTTCTAAATGTAATTAGTTTCTGGTTATTAATGAAATCCTTTCGAATTAAAAAAAAATTGAATATTAGATTTTTACCATCAACTACATGGTTTACTACCAATCTGAAACTTTAAATCTTTATATTCCATACACAAAATTGAGAAAAGGTTAGTAAATTTGGCGTAAAATTAAATGGTCAAAAATTACTGGAAATTAAGAATCAAAAAATAGCCAATTGCAAGTGTGTTTTGTTACAAAAAGCGTTTAGATTGGACTTTCGTGGAACTTTTTAGAATTCTGGGAAAACTAATTTTAGATTTTTTCTATTAATAAGGCAAAATAAAAGAATTTAACCATAAAAATGCTCTGCCCTTTTTAATTAGAGTTGGACGTGATCATTGTCTTAAGATCCAAACTATTTATAACACGTTGTCACACCTGAATTGTTTTAGGTATCTAGGTGGCCACCAGTGTTTTATTTTATCCGGCTTTTTTACATTTTAGCCAGCCAGGAGGCCATTTTATCAAGATAAAATGGATAGTGGCTAAAATGGCCATAGTCAAATTTACATGTGTTTTCATTTTATCCACTGGCCAAAAGTCATTTTAGCCTGGATAAAACCATTTTATCCACTATCATTTTATCCACTAGCCGGTGGCTAGTCAAACACTGGTGGCCACTGGCCATTTCTGATTTTCCATGTATTCATAATTGCTAGAAAAAAATAGTAAATAGTTAACTATCAAAAAACCGTTGACCAACAAAAAAAAACTATTCATATAAGCAAACAAAAATATCTATTTAAATGCAGGAAAAACAGTTTTGCAAGTCAATTAATCAAGGAATTAAAGTTTTGAATTTAAATTTTAGATAGTGGTCATTGTGACATAATATATTAAACCAAATCCAGCAATTAAACAATAATGTATGTTGTCAAAATGTTAGTTAACATTGTCATAACTCATAAATATTAATTTCTTAACACATGTCTTACCTGAATGCGATCTCCTGGAGACTGCTTTTCTATACAAACTCTGTAATTTTCATTATTCAGCTGCTGTCTAGGATAGTTATAGTTTGTAACAACTCCTGTTCGATCAGTATAGTACTGAAGGCAATCTTGGGGAACTACGAGCAAATGTAAAATACACCAATTAAAAATTTCTAACAACAACTAGTTTATTTTCTGCATTGAATAACAAATATTACATTTCAAATGCTTTATTATTTAATTACAATGGATTGATGTAAATGAGTTTACCTCGTTTTGCAGAGTTGCAATTAATCTGAGTCACACGGATTTCATAGCCATACAAATTAATATCCATTCCAAGTGTTCTTAATCGAATTTGAATGTTGTCTGAAGAACCATAGTCTAGATACACTAAAATTTACAACAAGAACAATCAAATTTTAATGTTGAATACGACATGATTTCCAGAATATAAGATTTTCATTATACTGTGATTGGCAGCAGCAGCTCCAGTTCCACAAATATTTAATTGGTTCACTGTAACTGATCCCATAATTGACATTGAATCCTTAACGCAGTTCCCATTTGGCTCCGCGTCATTTAAATTCAACTTGAGAAAATCCAATCGTAGCTGACATACTCCAGGTTGCTATTTCAAAAATTTGTCAATTATTTTCAATTTTCAATAGGATAGGAATATCGTGTATTTATTGCGCTAGGAAGCTAAATGCGGGAGTACAAATCGCAAACTATTATTTGAAGCCTTTACAGAAATAATTGTTAAATAAAAGAAATAATTCCAAAATTACCCTTGGTAAAGAAAACGTACATGTCTTCGGCAAGACCGTTGGAGTGACCAGGGTTGTTAAATTTCGAGTAACAATCACGCTATCCTCGTTGGCGTTACATTTAGCTGTGACTATTTAGGTTTACAGAATTAATGTAGGATTAAGAAACAAATTGTAAATGTATATTCACATATAGTATGCATAGGTAATCCCTAAAAGAGTTCTATTACCGAAAATCTAAATTTTGATTTGTAACAATTTTAAACCACCTAATTTAAAACAATTCAATTTACCTGAAAGTATATCGTCCCTTAAGGATCGAAAAAGCCTCTATCCACTTTCAGATTGGTGGACGAATAAGCCTATATCCATTTTTTGTTTGGTGGACGAATAACCCTATATCCATTTTTTGTTTGGTGGACGAATAAGCCTATATCCCATTTTCGTTTGGTGCAGGAAATAGCCTCTATCCTCTTGCACCTTTGCTTGTAAAGTTAAAGGGGCGAAGTGATACATAGTTAATATGGGCGGCGGAAATATTGAACTTTTATTCTTGCTTACAGCCAGTTCAGTTTTATCCAATACTAGTGAACCCAGCTAAGGCGCAAGCCTTGCACTCAAGAGAAATTCGGCAGGCTACGGAACATAGTACTTTATAAAACAATTTCGAACAGATCCCGTATAGTTAATTGTGTTAACATTGTAATTACAAAGTATATTTAAATTAATATACTTTTATTTTCGACAGTGGTTGGAAAAATTTGCTGCAGCCCTAACTTCCTGATAAAAAGAAATTTCCTAAACCAAAATAATAACTGTAGATCGTAGCATCAGTTGAAACAGTTGAAAGATACATTTTTGAAAAAAAATCCACAAAGTCATCAAAAAGCTCTCTTTTAAAATCAGAAAAATAAGAATCCCATAAGCGGGGATGCAAAAACTAAAGTATCCTAGTATCCAGGATACTTTGGAATTTTTTACATTAACACATGTAATAAAGCGGTACTAGCCCAAACTCACCCCCTTAGGGGGCGGGTTTGGCTACACACACACGTGACTTTGTCGTAAGTGGCGAAAAGTGAGGGGCAAAAAGCGAAAAATGAGGCGGAAAGGCTAAAAATGAGGCGCAAAAGCCAAAAATGAGGCGCAAAAGGAAAAAAATGAGGCGCAAAAGCAAAAAAACGAGGCGCAAAAGCAAAAAAATGAGGTTCAAAATGCGGAAACCGAGAGACAAAAGGCGAAAATTGAGGCGGAAAGGCGGAAAATTAGTCAGCAGACTCGACACAGAGAAGGTGAAAATACAAGAAAGACAACAAATAAAACAAAGAGAAAAAAGAGGTCTTTTCATTTGCATTCAGGTTTTGAAGGTATGAGGGATTAAATTGCTCTGCGCATCGTCGAGGCAGTATTAACTGCAACCCAACAAATATTTCCAATTCCATTTAAATCTAAAAGTTCATATTTTACTGATAATTAATTGTCCAATTGCTCTATAGAATTCATACATTTAATTAGAATTTTTAAAAATTATTATTACTTTTTCATTATAACATTTTCAATGTCATAATTTGATTAAGACTAAATATAAAATGGAAAATTTCGACCGATTAGTAAACAAAAAAACGTCTATAGGTTTCATACTTGAATCCTGAAGTTTTAAAAATTCGTCCACTGCTGAAAGACAATTGTTTCACAAAGATTTTAGGGAATAAAAAATATTTTAAAAATGTAAGATATGTGATTACGAAACCAATAGCCATAGCCTATAGTTGTTCATTAAATAAGAGCCCATACATAAGGTTTAGACTTTGCTTCCACAAAAGGCGAACTTATTACCAATGCCGATTGTCCAAATAATGGTGACGCACTGACGCCAAGCCACCAGGAGTAATTTCGTAAAACGCAATGTTGTACTTTCAGCAGTTTTGGAAATTTCATGCATTTCCCCAGTCTCACTGAGATCAAAAAATAATAAAAATGTCCACTGTTGCCGCCGTTTGTTTATAAAAATTGAGAAAATATGGCATGCCAGTGTTTGCTGCAGTACAATTTGGACATGTTTAAGTCTTACGATTTCATCCTTTCATGTAAAGGCAGAGGAATTAATATAGAAAATCTAGGTCAAAATGTATCAATTTTGATATTTTCTTATTATATTTTCAATAAAACTTAAAGGCTTATAGTAATTAAAGCAAGCCGTAACAGAAGCTCGCCTGAGTAAAGGAGACCGTGTCCACATTGTTGGCATATCAATTGTAGGAATAATTATGATTTTGGTTACTTAAGTGAACATCAATTCAAATTACATTAGTATAATTCATAATCCAAAATAAAAATTATCAAAACCAACAGAAAATCAAAAAAAATTAATATTGACTATCAAAATCAACAGAAAATCACATTAGATTATTTATGACTATTAAAATCGACAGGATACCAAAACAGATTATTGTTTACTATCAAAATCAACAGAAAATCAAAACAGATTAATGTTGACTATCAAAATCTACATAAAATCAAGATAGATTAATGTTGATAATCAAAACAATCTTAATCGAATTTCTGATTATCAAAACCAACAGAAAATCAAAACATTAATGCTGACTATGAAAATCAACAGAAATTCAAATTTGATTTATAGTGATTATCAAAATAACAGAAAATCAAAATAGATTAATGTTGACTATAAGAGGCAATAAAAAGTCAAAATTAATTGGTTCAATCCTGAACATGAACCTAGGCAGCCAAAAGTTGATTCATATTTAAAGATATCATCATCAAGTGAAAGTGACGAAGCAAAGTCACCTGAATCTTCCTTTCTTTCACCTACGTCTCCATCTGCACCAAAGTCAGCTTTATCTCCAAGAATTTTGTTTGCAGAGGTAATTAAATGAAATTGTCATTATTTTGTTAAATTCAAAGTTTCCCAATTCCCACGGTGCTGTCAAAATGGAATTGGAAATGTGTGAAATATTGGGAAATAGATAGTAAAATATGCCAAGATAATAATTTACATTTTTTGTATTCATTTCCCACATTTCCCGTATTCCCCGAGCATCCAAGAAAGTGGAGTCTGAAATGAGGATATTCGAAACCTTGATTAAATTCTCAATTTTATTAAATATCCACATTCTGTAACAAAGTGTATTTTGTCTTTAAAAGTTGCAAGTCATAAGTAATATTTGTTATTACAGCCTAAACCAAAAACAAAAGATTCAGTATCTTTGACTACGCCGAGACTTCAACGCAGGTAAGAAATATTAAAATCTAAGGATTTTAAATTCGACACTAAGGCCTACTTTTACCAAAGTACTCAGTCCTGTTGTTAGTATCTACATGTTGGCGGTAAACAGTTACTCCCTGCAATAAAATGAATGTATGTAAGTTATTCAAAACCATTATTTCATACTCAAAATTTGGAAGATCAATTACGTATGTTGATAAATAAGAAATAAATAGAGATATCGTTGATAAGTCATAGTCATCGCTGATTTTTCGTTGGCGACGGTAAAATCGTTGAAAATTCCAACCTCTATTTTTGCCCTCTTATCTAGTTTTGTCAGTTAATTCCTGGCTATTCCAAATCATTTTTGGCCAGCTAAAAAGGAATTCGGAAGAGAATATGAGATTTAAAGATTGTAGTATTATATTCAAGTATTAAAATTTACTATTAATTACTGTACAACGGATAAATACATTTAATATGGTTTTCCCCAATAGGCAAACATTTTTCTACAAACTATCTTTATATTAATTTAAATCCATGGAATTTTTCCATTCTTAATTGAATTTGGCAATAAATTATTGTGAACATGATTTTTTGAATGTGATTGAAAACAGATGTAAAGATTAAAAATAAGACCCTAAAACTCTATATTATCGCTACGGAGGCATTTTAGCATTTGAATATTTTTATTCCTTTTATTTATCAAAAACTTTTTCCTGCTTAAAAGCAACGACTAATGGAAAATTAATTTTCTACAAATACTGCAATTTTGTAGTTTTGGTATCGAAAATTAATTTTCTACAAATACTGCAATTTTGTAGTTTTGGTATCGAAAATTGCAACAAATTTGTTGATCAAAATCGGAAGTCACCAGTGCCACCAGATGATTTTAAAGTTTCAACAATGTAAATTTGATAGAAGCGGTATACTTTTCTTTTGCAAATTGTTCTGCGGTAAAGCTGTAAAATTTAAGGTTGTAAATATATTTTATCACACCAAAACTAATATTTCTGAAGTAAAATCAAGATAAACAATTTTTTTCTTGTCAAAGCTCTGTGCGAGGCCCATAGTTCATCCTTTGGCGTACCTTTTCCACACACGGCCCACCAAAAGGTGAAATATAATTATCTATTTATGTAGAAGCCATTAAAAATGGGCCATTATGTTATAAATTCCTTTATATATTATATGCGACTATGTGATCAAAACTACTACCAACGACCAAGGTTAGCATAGACTGTCGAATGTGCCGTAAATTCCTCATGTCGTTAATTGCCGTAAATGCCGTTAACAAGTTTTGAGCTACAAAATGCCGTCAAATGTAAATATATATTCAAAATTTAATGCTTTATTTGTCATTCTTATTACTACTACAAGAAATCGAAATCGTTCATATAAATTCTGTTCTATTCATTATTTCGATTTTAATCTTTGAAAATAGTAATCAAAAAATATAGATGTAATTTTTAAAACTGAAAAGTCATTTATTGAGCTATATTAGTGTACTTATAACTTATAATAGTAGTTAACGGGAAGCGGCTTTGAAAAATAATTTACGGCATGCCGATTTTATTCTCTGTACGTTACATTAAATATTCACCATACATAAGAAACGGAAATTTTTCCTCATGAAAGATTACGATTGGACGCAATGCATAATAATGTCAAAGTTATTTTACCAAAGAGTGAAGAAATATTGGGAAGTATTCAACAAAAATCCCTGTAACGCATTTGAAAGCATAAAAAAATTTGTGAAGACTCTATTGATACAAGCTAACTAATTCAATATAGAAGATTCAATTGTTGCATCATGTCATAAGTGTCATAAAGCCAAATTATGTTCCAGCTAAAGTTAAAAGAGATGGAAATTGCTGGTATTCTGCAATTGCAATGGCCTGATTTGGAGATGAAAAAATTCATTCTATTATACGCTTGGGAATTTTGCAACAGGTAGTAGAAAATGAAGAAAAGTTATCGTCTGCAGTAAGTCTGCAGAAACGTTAGAGCTACTGAGCTACATATGGCGAGGATTTTAAGTTCTTGTTCATGGAGTCGCCACAAACAACCAATGGTCGTTTAAAATTGTAAATTTAATTACCAGTGAAGCTATTAACCGGCCGATGATTTTATTTGAAAAATTCGATACCAACAACTCAGAGGCGGCCTTAGCACTGGGCGGACTGGGCAGTTGCCCAGGGTCCCACGTTATGGGGGCCTCGCGCAGAGATTAAACAAAGAAAAAGTGTCAATTTGTTGAGTTCACTTCAGAAATACTTACTGGTTTGGTTTAGGTTGTAAGTTTTTGTTAACTAAATTTACTGACTAAAATTTTTACAGCTTTATCACAGAAAACAATTTAAAATAATCCAAGTAAGAAAAGTATTACTTTTATAAATTTTACAATGTTGAAACTTTAAGGCACTCGTAAAAAGACATTGGTGACCTAAAAACAATAGCTCTAAGAAACTTTTATTATACGATTTCAATCAACAAATTTGTTGAATTTTGCGATAACAAAACTGCACAATTGCAGTAGATGTAGACAATTAAGTTTCCATTAGTCGTTGTTTTTAAATAAGGAAGAAATTTTTATAAAAGGAATAAAAATTTTCGATTGCCAAAATGCTTTGATAATGCTTACATGCTCTTTAACAGAGTTTTAGATTCTTATTTTGAAAAAAACTGGTTTTCAACAACTTTCCAAAAATCAAAAATTTTTCACTCTAATTTTTATGCCAAATTCAGTTAAAAACGGAAAATTCCATAGATTTGAATTAATATGATGATCTTAATCCATCTCTTCTTATTCTATTTTAGCTGGCTAAAACTGATTTTGAATAACCAGAAATACCTGACTTAGTTAGCAAAATAAAATGTTATTTGAATTTTCAACTAAATCAATGATGAATTTCTTAGTACTCTAGCCCTATTTATTTCTAATTTTGGCAATAGAAATGTTATTTTATTTTGGAGCCAAAAACAGACTTTTTGTCATTTTAATCTTCATTTTAACATTCACCAGTTAAAATTAGCACCAAATAAATTAGAGCTTCCAGTAACAGTTGATTAGCTGGCTTCACTTGTTGTTAACACGAAATCAACCCTCATTAGAAAAATAGAAATGCTAGAAACAGAAATATCAGAATTAAAAAAGAGAAGCAAAAGCCATTGAAAACCAAACTGTCGCCTGAGGAAGAAGAGATAGCGGTCGCAGCAAAATGGCATTCAAGCTAAGTGATGTACTTCCTGTTTTTCTTTCAAATATGTAGAAACCGTAGGTGTTGATGAACCAGGGTGTAGCTAGGATGAAGGGATACCGAATTATTGTGAAGCAACGTGCATATGCTGCGTTGCGTGATTATGATTAACGAAATTCCAACCAATTTGTCAAAATTTCCTGGAATTTTGAGGTTCAAATTAACTAAGGGTAGTACTGAAATGGCCAAAGAAAAAAAAGAATTGGCAAAGTATAATTACATTGCTGAGAAAGCTGTATGTAGGCCAAATTGCGTAAAAATCCGCAAGGAAATTCTCTGACTTTGAAAGGTTGTTGCAGTTGCAGGCCTCTATCGGAACCAGTATTGGACACATTAATCATAGTAGGGAATTTTGTGCAGCTTTGCAAAATCAATTTTACGATATTTTAAGAAATCAATTATCATTGGACCTAAAAGCTGAAATTCCTGCCAGGGAATACTAACCTCTGTATCCGTTATTGCAGACAAAAAGACAACAAACGAACCGGACATTATGGAATTAAGTTTTACAGCTAAATTCGAAAAATTCGACTTAACTTCTATCACTACAGTGCTGTTAAAGACCATATTGGAAAGGTTATAGCTCAACAAGTCCGTACATCCCTGGCAGCAGATTTGCCTGACAATTCAGAGTCAAAAGCAAGGTCAGTAATCAGTGTACAACATATTATTCACCATTTACCAGTGGTAAGTAGTTTTTAATGATATTTCACGTTAAATACCACTGCCTAAAAATTAGCAGTTAAAATGGTAAAAATTGTTTCGCTTAAATTTTGTTTTTACATTTTGAATAAAATTCGGTGCCAAAGTATGAAACAGCTTAGCAGCTGATGATTACTGTTACAAATTGATAATTTTTCACCAATCAGAGTTGGATTCAACCAATATGGGCATCAATAGCCTTTATTTACCGATTGAGAAATTGATTACAATTAAATAGCCTTCATAGCAATTTTAATTTGGCGATACCAAATGCAATCTTGGTTTTAGTAACATTTTTTATAAATTTCGTTGAGCAATCAAGAAAGTAGGATTAATTTGATTAATTAATAATAAGATAATTGGAAATGTCTTAAAAGTTTTAAATTTATATTTTAGTTATTAATTAAATTCACTTCTATCAAATATTTAATATTTGTCATTATGATGATTGCGATTTTACTTCATTGATAAGTAGGTACATTTGACTTTGACGCATCGGATTCAGTTTATTTTAATTTAATATTATTTAGGCTCGTTGGAATCGCAAAGGGTGGCCAGATTGTCCATTTGAAAGTTATGGATCATTTATTACACATCATTTATTACATAATATGAACATTACTGATGGACAAGATTGGTTTAGTTTATGGTGGGACATGTATTGGAACTTGCAGAACAAGATGCACACAAAGTCAAAGGAAATATAGCGACAAAAAGTAAACGACTAATTTCAGAAAATAATTCGACGTTCAATGGAAGGGCTTTTAGAATTATCCGAAAATTCAGCTATGAAGCCAATACAATTTTCGGACACTCTTTTTGCAACTTACAGTTACATAGTGTGCAAATTTTTTCACACAACTATGAATTATAATTACTACGCATATTTCAGTCAACAGTAAACTAGAAATGAAACGATGATTAGAGAATTGGAAGCAGCAAAATTTGTATATGGGGTTACTGCTTTGTATGATGTTTATGAGCATATAAATTTTCTTTCCAAGACTTTTTAGAAGGTAGCGTTGCTTCCGTGGCAATTAGCAAAAGTTTTTAACAAAGGTATACATGATTTAGATACCATGAAAACCAGACTACTTTCAATAAATGACATAAAGTCTTTGGATGAAAGTGACGGGAAAAAGGACTCTTTAAGTTTAACGACCCTTGTCCTTGTCCGTAAAAACTGAGTTAGAATCACAGCCCAATATAAGAGAAAGGGCATTTTATTTCAAAAGAATGTGATCCGATGAACATATAGAAGCATTGCATCACAATCAGTAGTGGCATCTGAGACAACGCAAGATAGTTTTAAAGTAATTAGAGAGGCAGGCTGCCAAAAGACTAGTTCGGAAGTTGCTAAATTCATTGCCTCATTTGCAAATCATCTTCGAGATCGATTTATTAAAAGCCAACCGAAACTTGTTTAAATGCCACAAGAAATCGTTGACATTCAATCGGTTTACAAACAGCATATACTTTCGTCAGTTCCAACTGAAGTATAGGGAATTTACGAAAAGAATTTCAGTTGCTCTTATTGATTCGGAACCCACTAAAAAGAAGCAAAAATTTCTTAAACTAGTAGCAGAAATTGGTAGAAAAGAAGCAGAAAAAGGAAAAGAAAACATGCTCAATGAATATATTGAAATAGATAGGGAGTTAGCTATGTATTATGACTTTTGCAATAGCGTTGAAAACAGAGCAATAGAAAATATTTCAGTTGTTAATTCCAAGTTTACAAGTATGTTGCGTACTAACTGCGAAGCTGTAGTGGAAGGAATGGAAAGTGTGGTTTCTGAAAATGCTGAGTTCCGTCCTAAATTGCATATTGACAGTCTTAAAAACACGTTTGTAAAATGGACTTACACTTTGGTATTCGCCAACAATGGAGATTTTTTCAAGTTGGAGAGTCACTAATAAAGTTAACTACCTCAAAGCTTGTCGATATACTAGAGCAGACCGAAAGTCCTATAAATATTAACTTAAACTTTCCACCTTAAATCCATTGATCATAATATACTACACAGGGTCGTCACTTACATATTTTTATTCTCTGACATATTAATTAATTAGCCTAAAGACTAAGTAACAAAAATGTCTGTATACCATCCTGTAGAGCAGATAATCTACATTCTGCAGACAGAAATTATTTGAAATAGGAAAATTAAAAAAAAGTAGGTCTTCAGTGGACATTTTTAGTTCTGTTTTTCTGTGCACTTTTTTATTGTTAACTGACATCTTTGGTGAAAAAAATTCATTTTTCAGTATTTCAGGGCCTATGTGAAATAACACCAAAAAATCGGAATATGAAATAGCTCCGAAACTACCGGTCTGATTTGGATGAAACTTGGAACAGAATTAAACAATCGCGGTATCTCGGGGTGTTTTTTGAATTTGTGAAAAATTCGAATTTCTTCCCTTTCAAAATTACTAAAAAAATTTCGAAATAGGCAGTTTTTCATATACGGAATTGTTTCATCAAAATTCTGCCCGATTAAAAATAAAGCCCTAATAAAGTTATGGTTTATAGAGGAAAAAAATATTTCAAAATTGTTGACCTCTACAAGATGTCAGACGTCAAATTTTATTTTTCGTCAAAATATGCTTATGTAAGGTGTCGTTTGCCAGCTAAAGTTATAGTAAAGACTAAATAAGTAACTATTTTGGCAACCTAGGGCTCCATACAGAGGTCAAAGGTCATAACTATAAAAATGGAAATGTCTGATGCACAAGCTATACGGCGGTAGTGCATCTGGCATTTTAGTACTTACTAGCCATATAACCCATTTTTAACATAGGCTTGTGTCTGCTTCAGTGCCTACATAATACATGGCAAAGTTTATTTTGCCTTCCTGCTAATTTGTTAGTCCATATCCATATTAGTTGGCTTCTCTGTCAACATAATTTATGAATCAGGGCAGGGCCGCAGCAAGGGGGGGGGGAGCACCGGGGCCCGTGCCCAAATCGCTAAAAAAATGTCTCGGTGCCCCTCCTGAAATATTTCTCTCGCTGCGGCTCTAATAAGTGAAACTTGAAATGTTTTAAAGCCCAAAAAGTTCCTTTTGGAAAACAAAGTGTTAAAGTGCTAGTGACAAAAGTACTATTCGCATTCACAAGTCGCATTGTGGGTAAGTATTAAGAGAAAGTTCTATGATTTTTATTATGATATTTGACAATTATTCATCTCATCTTCTTCACTTCGATGTACTAAATGTTCTTATCCTCACCTTTCTATTAGCAATAGACATATCATTACGATGTAATACGTCAATTGCATTAGATTGCATTAGATGTCATAAGTGTTTAATTGGCAGGAAGGCAAAATAAACTTTGCCATGTATTATGTAGGCACTGAAGCAGACACAAGCCTATGTTAAAAATGGGTTATATGGCTAGTAAGTACTAAAATGCCAGATGCACTACCGCAGTATAGCTTGTGCATCAGACATTTCCATTTTTATAGTTATGACCTTTGACCTCTGTATGGAGCCCTAGGTTGCCAAAATAGTAACTTATTTAGTCTTTACTATAACTTTAGCTGGCAAACGACACCTTACATAAGCATATTTTGACGAAAAATAAAATTTGACGTCTGACATCTTGTAGAGGTCAACAATTTTGAAATATTTTTTTCCTCTATAAACCATAACTTTATTAGGGCTTTATTTTTAATCGGGCAGAATTTTGATGAAACAATTCCGTATATGAAAAACTGCCTATTTCGAAATTTTTTTCGTAATTTTGAAAGGGAAGAAATTCGAATTTTTCACAAATTCAAAAAACACCCCGAGATACCGCGATTGTTGACTTCTGTTCCAAGTTTCATCCAAATCAGACCGGTAGTTTCGGAGCTATTTCATATTCCGATTTTTTGGTGTTATTTCACATAGGCCCTGAAATACTGAAAAATGAATTTTTTTCACCAAAGATGTCAGTTAACAATAAAAAAGTGCACAGAAAAACAGAACTAAAAATGTCCACTGAAGACCTACTTTTTTTAATTTTCCTATTTCAAATAATTTCTGTCTGCATTGTTTGCAAACTAAACATAATAATTGCACCAATTTTAATCATAATCGGGGGTGCTCAATTTTTACAATATTTATGGGAATTTGCCAAAAAAATAAATGAAAGTTGAAAAATGGAAGAACTCCGATTTTAATGAAAAGTTTTTGAATAAACTTGAACTTGAACTTAGATGTCAAAAAATCGGATAAAATTTCAGGATTTACAACCTTAACCAATTGTATATATTGGAAATATTTTTTCACAAGTAATGAAATATGAAATATAAAATAAGAGTTATTGCCACTGGGTATATCCATACGATGTATTGAAGTATTGTCATATTATATACAATAAAAGATAAAAATAAATATTCTAAATAAAATGTATTTTAACATTCTAATATTTTTAATACAATTTTTTAAAGAAAAGGAAAGAATTGATTTTCTGCGATTGGGAAAAAATTATGTCAATTTTGGTTTATTTTCAGCAAAAAAATGCCAAAATTGGGACAGTTTTTTTGTCGCTCATATTATGCTTAAAGGGGGTTTTCCTATACTCGCCGTCACATGACCCCTAAAAATTTTCGCGCCCCTTACGGGGCGCGGCCCCGGCACCCCCCCCCCCTCCCCCCGCTCCCAAATGAGGCGCGATGTCTAGGTGCGCCATCTTGGATACTGAGGCGTTCAGAAGTTTTTGCATCCCCGCCCATAAGTACAGCTTACCAATAAAAATTTTTAAAGAATAAATAATGGCTCCCAGTACAGATATTTAATCATACAAAAAGTATGGCAACTGGCACAAAGGAATCAAGAGGGTAGTAAAAAATTAATTCCAACTCTACTAAAAATGTTAAATAAGTTTGTCCATATAGCAGAACCAATAGACGTTTCCCACAGTTCCTGGATAACACACACAGGTATTATGGAGTCATTTCAATACGTATTCATGTTAATTTGACCGGTCACCAATTGTGGGAAACCTATATTGGGATTAGAAGTTTTAAAATGCTATTTAATACGAACATTACGATCATTACGAAATTTCAATGTCCCCTTTCGCTAATCATTTCCACTCACCATTCAGCCTTCTTATGTAAATTTCTATTATTGTTTTGATGTAATAATAATATGAAACGACTTATTTCGGTGGTTTAGAGGAATTGGGCTTGCGCATTTTGCTTTTAAGGAACATGCATATATTATGTGTGCAATTGATGGGAGGAGAAGGCAATCAAAAGTGTTACAGTGAGCACTGGCGTTAGACACGGGGGAGTAGGTTTTGCGTTACGTAATATGTGCAGGTTCCTTAAGCTCTCCTACCAGACATAGATAGATATATAGATAGATAGGTAGGTAAATTTATTGCTTTATCTCAGTGTGTGGTTATATATTAGAATCAAAATACGAATTTGTGTCATTAAAAGTTTTGTTTTGTCTTATTGTGTAATTAGCTAAAATTTTATAATGCTTATATACATTCTAGCTGACATATTTCAAGTATCAACATAAAAATAATAAATACTTCATTTCGTCAACTTGTATATTCTTATTGTGCCCCGACAACTTTACTTAAGGCTGTAAGATGACAGAGGCTATTTCCTGCACCAAACGAAAATGGGATATAGGCTTATTCGTCCACCAAACAAAAAATGGATATAGGCTTATTCGTCCACCAAACAAAAAATGGATATAGGCTTATTCGTCCACCAATCTGAAAGTGGATAGAGGCTTTTTCGATCCTTAAGGGACGATATTTAACAGTCTACAAGTTGTTTTAAATTAAGTTAGGTTCGTTAAAAATCAAAATTTGTGTTTTTTAAAATACAAATTTCCCAACAATTACGGATAGGTATGTGCATGAGTATACTACAAAGGAAAAATAGGTATTACAGTAAGCAGAGAAAACAGAAAAGTATTCGTATGTACTAATGAATTCACATTTCTTATTCTCTGAGGAAAAAGTGACATTTATTGAAAGTCACACGATTTCAATGGTAAGTGATTGTAAATAAATGATATTAAATATTATAAAAGTTCCAAATTTTTTGTGGCTAATTTCGCCTATTGTCTTAGTCTTACCATGTTGGCAATTGTATACAGAACGAGTTTCTGAAGGTTGACAATTTGAAATTTTAATTATTGTCACAACAATCAACAAGTGGAAAAAATATCTTTTCATCATTTTTCGATTAATAATTAATAAATGCTGCACTTTTATTGGAACTTTGGTCATGTAAAATTAAATAATATTTGTCGGCGGCAGCTGAATTTATACAATTTACAAATACGACAATCTCTGATAAATATTAAAACGGAATTAGCTAATCTAAGTCCCTATAAGCAGCATGTAACTTGTGGTAATAATATAAATTAATCTCTCTTGTGTTAATATGACATTGTAAGGCGTTTTTCGAATACCGCACATTCAGAATTACGTAAATTGATAAAATTTACTTAAAAGTCATTTACCGACAAATCCAGCAAATCGAAATTTTGTTTCAACTCCCTTTGTTGTTGTTGTTTCAACTCCCAATGTTTTCTGTCGGCATATAGCACCCAAATAATGGAAATAAACTTGTTTTCGGTAGATATTAATCCCATTGCATTTCATTGATTACGGTCTTCTCGTTATTTAGAGATATACGTCAACATGGGCATGCCGCACACAAAAGTTAGATACACATTAATAACTGACTGCGATGTGATAGTATCCAAAAGTTATTGACATAAGCATAATGTAACTTTATTATAATAATTTCAAGTCATATACTGCATATGATTTATTAAAGTATATAATATTTATTATTATAAATATTGTAGTGTTTAGTTTGATTTGATGTATATATCTAAATTAAATTGAAGTGTAAAACATTGTATAATAAGCAGGCACGTATCTAAAAAATTTTTCAAGGAGGACGCAAACAAAAATAATGACATACATGACATATTCGCCCGAAAAAAATTTATGATTTTGGCTTTTTTGAGAAAAAGCTTCTTTTTTACTCACATTTAGGGGTGGCGTTGCGCCCTCGGCACCCTACTGGATACATGCTTGATCATATGTTTGTTTGCCTCTGATAAGCCACAATATTACCGTGACTTTCATCACGTTGATAGTCATTATCAATTATTATTTAACATTTAACATGTTATTATTTTATTTTATTATATGCTTCAGTAAGTTCATCACAATAATTTATAGAATCAATAACTCTAATACCATAAAAATGTCGTAATTTTAATTTTACAAAACAAATTTTGCTAAAAGTGTTACAATATAACAAAAGATTAGGTTTTGTTATGGGTATTAAAATTATAATACAACTGGTTTCTCAATTGCTTGTTCACCATTCCAATAGATGCATGAATGTGATTTACAAATTATAAACGTTTGAATCTAAAATCAGACACTCCTTTACAAATGTTACAATACGGTGTATGCCAAACAAAAGCCACTGTTCATAATGTCGACACCACGAGACATAAAAGAACAACCACCAACATTGTTTGAAACCAGGATGTAGTTAGGGAACATGGTAGCATCATAATTATGACAAGGTAGATCTGAGTCAGATATCGGCGCGGCCATTATTTGGCGTTCAATTTCGTCAAAATGAACCAGCATCCAAAAGTTTTCGGCTGAAAAACAAATTTTAGAATATTATCTATTCAATAAGAATTTTGTTCGAACATTCTTCGACGTCATTAAGTGGGATATTGCTTATACTCATCCTTTTTCTCACACAATTTCGGTAAACAATAAAAAAGTAATGAAAAATGAAAACTTAATGGCCTTCTATTGATCCATTTTCCAATAAATTCTCATCTACCCACCTTGACCTCTTTTCAGTCTCGTTTCCCTACATACCCCTTCCCACCTGGCTGTGGCACCGTTGTGCGGTCATTTGGCGCATATACCTTTCAAATTGGAATGGAAATATTTCATAATAATACATGAATTTTTTATTCATTTTTTTCAAACTTTCATCGCATTTAAACATGGTCAGCGCTGTGAGATGTGATGATGGATTATCATTGGGCTTAAAACTGGTACCAAGCACACATTTCATTATTTATGACAAAATATTGTTTTATATTTTGGTCACAGAGCTCTAATAATGGAATGCAACCAATTCGATGAATAGTCCCATATCAAAGTTCAAATACTTTTTTGGGACCTTCCTCTACTGACCGCACCTGATGCTACGAGTAGAATGGGAGGTAAAGAAACAGATCATTTGTTTTGATTTTAGGGAAGTGTGCATGCTTTAAAAGACTCAGATTGATTTTGCTACAAATGGGAATGTTACATGAAGGAATGTAACCAGCAAAAATTATAAAAGAGGGATCCTAGATAGATGGTAATTGTGAATCGAGAAAATTCGAGAAATAAAACTTTTTGGAAAATTCCCTAAGGATTGAAGACCAATACTGATCCTATACCCATAAAATGATTTTTTTCAATCACCAAGAACCCCATTCTAAGTTAAAATGAAGATTTCAAATTCTCATCCTCGTTTGAAACTGAGAATGTTTGAGTATTTTTGGTATTTATATTAATTTGTGTATATATATGTTGCCAACCTTATACCCTCAAGTCAGAAACAAAAATGAGTAGTGTCCATTATAACCTCTATATTTTAATAGGTTTCGATGAAATTTTTAAAATTTATGGTATTTGTGCAGGACCATTGGTCTCAGGTCAGTAGAGAATTATGAAAAAAGTAACTGGAAAATATGAAAGTCGGGTAGGGTTACAGACAAACCTTCAAATTAATCTATACTTCATCGTTTTTATTCCGGGAACAGCTTTCTTGAAGGCTACTCAAAAAGTAATTACTATAAAGCGGAGCTGCTTTATCCGAATCCGAATGCTCAATCTGTGAGCGCAATAACTTAAGAACGGATTGAGATAATTCGTGCTAACTTACGAGACATTTTTACTGTCAAAAGAAAATTGAAGTTCGTAAGTGGGCAAAATTGTATATTGTCGGGACAAAATATTTACTATCCAGGATGAAATTAGTTTTGTCCAGTGGGCTAAATAAACAAATATACAGATTAAATATTCGAAATTTGATTTGAACTTGCCTAATATATCGCAGTAAGGGACTTGAATTCCAGCAGTAAAAGTAAAAGTCGGGTGTCTTGGTCGGGTATCGGTATAGTAATTTAATGGGATGTCGGTACTTAATTGAGTAGGATGGTGGGTCCCCGCCACAATTTCAATTGCCATAGGTAATAGAAATGTGACAAAATTACAGGATAGGCTACCAGTCATCTCTGATTTTACTTATCACAAACGGTTTAGAAAATCCCCACTGTCACTATACTGTCGCTATATTCGACTCCATATAGCTCCGCTAGCCCTCACATTTCGTAAATTAGCCACAAAATATGTTCAAGTAGTTTCTGAACGGTGCATTATGTTATAATTAAATCATTATGAAAAACATTACATGTTACAGACGCAGGGAACGGATTTTTGCAATAACGGTTATTCGGAATACCCCCGGGAATTTCAATGTAGTCTACATCACAACTCCTCGGTACTGATGGTTGTGGGCCACATCCATCACCTTCCAAGCACATATTATTCGGGTTAATTGGTAAACCAAGATCAGTTCGGTTGCACAATGTCCACTGAAATATCCAATTCATCAGAGAGTTATTTGAAAAGCTTTAAAAGTCATTCTTGAAATAGTAAGTTGCGTAGAGTTTTAGGAAATTTTCGAAAAAGAAAGAATCTTGTCCTTATGCATGCATATATTTCGTTTGTAAAGGTAAGTAAACCAACTAACCAACTGATATTGGTTTTTTAAATCATATTTGTGGTTACTTAATATGTTTATAAAACCATTCCTTATTCCTTAATTATGTACCCCCGCATTTCCAATTTCTTATATTCTCGAAAATCTTATATTTTTCCAAGATATATCGGATTTTCGCCATAAAGTAGATAATTACGTAAGTTTTGTCACCAACCTGGAACTTAAAATCGTTATATTCTACAAACAAACCTAATCTACATTACGGAGAAATTTTTAGCGCATATAGCTTAGAACTAATAACATATGGTCAAAAAATGAGTGAAAACTAAGAGGGACCACATGACCAATTTCAAAATTCAAATGTCTATGGTTACAAAAACTTTTACAGTAGACTTGGATGGCCTTCTTTGACAATTTAATAATACAAAAATGACAAGAATCTCGCAACAAATAAGACTAAAAATATTTTTTTAATAAATGTCCGACCCCTGGTAATTAGAAAAACTATCATATAAATAATACCTTTACGTTGTCCAACAGAAAAAAATTCTTTTCACCACGTAAAACAAAAAACATATTTGTGCGGCGTCAATGAATTTAACGGTTAAAAACTTTGAATTTAGTAAAATTTAAAGAGTGGTCATATATAGCATGTCTGATATATTAAATCAAATCCAGCAAAATATTATACCGATATTGTAAAAATTTTGATTATTGCGCATACGTATATGTTTTGAAACATCTTTCTGACCTGAATGCGATCTCCTGCAGCCTGCTTTTCCATACAAACTCTGTAATTTTCATTATTTAACTGTTGTCTAGGATAGTTATAGCTTGAGACAACTCCAGTTCGTTCTGTATAGTATTGAAGACAATCTTGAGGAACTATGAGTTTTTTCAATACAAAGAGTCAATTAAAAATTTCTGCGTAGTTCATATTTTTAAGATTACATAATCAACATTTTTAATTCTCCTTTGTTAATGAGCTAAGGTGTATTTATGAGGCTAAGAAGTGATTTTCCAGAAAGTATTTACCTCGTCTAACCGAGTCGCATTCAATTTGAGTGACACGGATTTCATAGCCGTACATATCATTACCCATACCAATATGTCCAAGTGTTTTCAAACGAATTAGGATGTTGTTTGTAGAACCGTAGTCTAAATACACTAAAATAAAAACAAGTCAGTATATAATTTTTGAAGTTGGTAAGTAATTTCTAAAAAACATTTGTTTTTAAATTTACTGTGATTGGCAGCAGAAGCTCCGGTTCCACAAATATCCAATCTATTCACTGTAACTGATCCAGTAATTGACATTGAGTCGTTCATGCAATTTCCATTTGGCATTGGATCATTTAAATTCAATTTAGGAAAGTCTAATCTTAGTTGACATACTCCAGGTTGCTACAGATTATAACAACATTTTAATATCGAATATATAATTATACAATTGTAAAATTTGGCATGAAATCATCAGCAATCGTACTTCTTGCATGATTTTCAAACGAAACCCTTATTCAACCTTAGCACCCTACTATCCTATTTATATTTCACTTACATAAATTTTAACTGTTTACCAAAAATACTTACTCTAGGCAAATCAAAAATACAGGTTCTTGGAAGACTCGTTGGAGTGATCAATGTCGTTCCATTTCGAGTAACAGTGACGAGGTCGCTAGTAGTACATTGTGCAGTAACTATATATAAAATAGATTTAAATTTTATGCCACATGCCAAACATTATTCAGATTTTACCTTAATCTTAAAAATATAATATTATATGTAGGTAGTACACTTTATACGAATGGAAATTAAAAAAATGGTAGTTTTCTAGCAAATTTTGATTAAACATTTATATTTTCCAGTAGAACAATTGACAACTATGACAACCGTGACAAAATTATTAGACTTTGTTAATAATTATCACAAGTTAAAACTAAGTGCACGAAATCAAGTCTTACCTCCGCCGCAATTTTTCACAGAACGGCTGTCTGAGTGTTCGCAACTTGAAAATTTAATTATTGTAGCAAAAGCGAACAAACAGAAAATGTATTTGTTCATGATTTTCAATAATATGAAAAAAGTTATAGTAAAAATTTCTGTAAATATACTATTCACCACACTTTGGTCATGTAATTAGTATTTGTCGGCGAATAAGGCAACAACCGAGTGACTTTATAATAAATTCAGGCCAATAAATTTCAGATACGTAATAATAAATGGGGTTTATTTTTATTTATCTAAATCCCTTTAAATAGCATGTATTGTACAACGCAAATTAAATGAATTAATGCTATATTATCATTTAGTTCTGTTCAGTCAGCAGAATTTGCAGATATTTCATTGCATCAAATGACATTCAAATCCGTATTACCTAAACACCAGCAAGCGTACTGTGACCAGTGTACGCCCTCCCACTGTGAGGATGGGAGAAATGCACTGTTAGAAATGGGAGGTGGGTGTGAATTAAGGAAAGGTGGGAGTGGGAGAAATGGGAGAAAGGGTTATTTGGGGTAATGTAGGCACCTAAAATCGCCCGATAAATTCAAATAAGTGGGAGCTTCTCCCATTTCTCCCATTATTCACACCCTCCCGTTTCTCCCATTTCTCACAGGTGGGTGTGAATTAAGCACAAAAAAGTGGGAAAAGGCGTACACTGACTGTGACCACAAACTGTTTATAAAGATGTGTTTGCAAGTCTAATTGGAGTAACTAATACTTAGCTAAATATCTAAACGTTAATTCGATTTATATTCGGATTCCGACATATACATGACTTGTAATTATCACTTCATGTATAGACTACGTACACAAGGTTTGAAGTTTTTACGGTATTTTGTTTACCATGACCGAGATTTGTTATTCGTATCTGATGTACACCATTTATGAACTTGTAAATAAAAATAAAATGTTACGCTGTGTAATTATACTGAGAATACTTAACGTAATTTAGGTGGATGTGGATATCTACATTGTTAATGTGTTTATGGTGTTATTAGCTAGCTTTTTCTTTTTTGAACACCGCACATTTAGAAATATTTATATGGCATAATTTCATAAAAAGATCAAACGTAATGGTAATTCTCTCTTGCAAATTCACCTACGCCGTAATAGGAATTTTATTTTATGTCCCTAGTTGATATTTGTATTGCTTTCTGTCGGATACTCAAACAATGGTGATCAACATTAGACCTTGTGGATAGTCGGGTGAAATTATGAAATGGGTTATATATTACTCAGAGGCATTTGTAAACATTGCCATGTCAAATATTAAAGTAGATACGTAGTAAACAAAAACCAGACGTATCTAGTAGCTGGAAGATATTGGTTTAAGCATAATATACTTTTATTGTAGTGCATAATTCCAAATCGTATACTGCATAGGATTTATTGACGCTTTGTGTGTATAATATAAACTGTGTATGATAAACCATATTAAAATACAGTAGTATATCTCACAGTTTGTCACTTACAAGTGAAAAACTGTGATCGTTATTATATGAATTATTTATTTATTCTCGGCGAGCCTTGGCCCATAGAATACGAAGAAATTTACAATCTCATAGTTACATAGATATCATAGAAATAAGGATTTTGCCACATGCCGACCAACTGACCTCTTCAGGGGTTAAACCCCTTACTTCCCGCATACCCAAAATTGTTAGGCACCTGGTGAGTCAGAACTTAACCACACTATCGGTTAAGATATTACACTCCGCACACATAGACCTAAAATACCCTACTTCTTATCACAATATCCCACATAACTATAATTGTATCGAATTGAATTTTGCATTTTACATTATAATAATAGGAGCAATTAATTACAATCTCGCATTATCTTATTACGTTTCTAAATTATTAATAAACTTAATCCTATTCAGTGCAGTTTTTACATAATTTAACAAAATTTTTATATTATCCAAATTTTTACTGTCAAATAAACTATACATGCTGTGAACATCTTTTAGGTTCAGACTTTCAATTTCCCTTCTGTCGTGAATACGGCATTCAGTCAAAAGATGCCAAAAATTATTTGGTCTCTGCAAATTACACAAGTCACATAAAGAACTATCTTTAAACAAAAATGTCTTATTTTTATAGAATAACATGTCGCAATTTACTCTTAACTGACTTAGAAGCCTACCATCCCAGAAAGACAGTTTGTAAGATTGTGGGTTATTATAAGTCACTACGTCGAATGACTGATAGTAATTATAATTATCATACTTTAATAGTGTTTCTAAATCCTCTTGTCTACTTCGGAGAACCATTCTATTACATATATCTGTATAATCAGTAAGGATAGTCACGCCTGTGTCATTCTCCCACAGATACTCCATACCTATTTTATTTGTAAATGTTTTGCACTGGCTTACCCAATTGTAATTTATGTTTACATCCTGGTTTGCTAACCTTTTGAGAGACATAAAACATAACTTGGCATACCTGCTATCGTCCATGGCATATACTTTTATTAAAAAACTAAATAATCTCTTTGCAACCAAGATCCACAATTTACTTCGGTTCGTTTCTAACCTTGCAACACATTTCGGTACCGTCGCCTTTACGCCCAGAACTTTGCGTATAAATTTTGTTTGACAGAGTTCAATCTTATCCAGGTACTCCAACCCCCAAATGTGACTACAATACAGCAGTGTCGAGAGAGCAACTGAGTCATAAAGTCGAACTTTGGAGTCTAAAGTTGCGAGCCTTCCCCTAGCAAAAATAGAGCATACTCCATTTTGTGCAATGTTTGCTTTCTTCTTGAAATATTCAAAAGCCTTGGAAAATTTTCCTGACGCTGAAAAAGGCACCCCAAGATAAATGTATTCATTGACTACTTCTATTGGTGATCCGTTGTACGTGAACTTCAAATGTTTTTCAAGCGGTCCACCCCTTCTGAAAACGACAATTTTTGTCTTAGCAATGTTCACTTCTAGCTGCAACGCTTTAAAATAAAGCTCTAGTGTTTTTATTTTTCTCTGTAGACTCAATTTGTTATCCGCCATTACAATTGTATCGTCGGCATAAAGTAGGATGTGCAACATAAATTTGTCATTGATAGGCACTCCTCTCCACCCCTTTTTTTGGAGTTCCTCTTCCACGTCATGTATATATAGGCTAAAAAGAAGGGGCGAGAGGCAACATCCCTGCATCAGGCCCTCGGTGAGTTCTATTGGTGAAGTGACTTTCTCCGGTAGTCTTATTTGCGTCGAGGCTTGTGAATAAATTTTTTCTAAAATTCGGATAATTTTTCCCGATATTCCTAAGTGGAAAAGACGAGGCCATAAAATTTTATGACTTATACTCGGGAAAGCACGGGCGAAGTCAATAAATAAGGCGTACACTTTCCTTGATTTTCTGGTTCCTATTTGAATTGCGCTGCTTAGGGTGAATACTTGGTCTTCGCACCCTCTACCTTTTCTGAAACCGCCTTGTGATTCTGGCAGGACTCCAGTAATATCCGCCCAATCTTGTAATCTAGCACAGATTATTTTTGAGAAAAGCTTGGCAATACAATTCATCAAGGCTATTGGTCGGTAATTGGCTGGCTCTTCAGGGTCTCCTTTTTTGAACAGCATTACCGTGATTGATTCTGACCAATCTTTGGGAGGCTCTTCGGAGTCTAAAATTGAATTGAAGATAGCAAGTAATTTTGACACTGATTCTTCCGGTAGTCCTTTGATAAACTCGTTAGCTATTTGATCTGGCCCTGCCGCCTTTTTATTAGGTAGATTTCGTATTGCTTCTTTTAACTCTTCGATTGTTATATCAGAGATTAGCACTGGGTGGCCTGCGTCATAGAATTTCGTATCTTCTACTGATCTAGCCGGTAACACGTTTTTATAAAACGCAATCCATTTATCTTCTTTAATATTATTTGGGACTGTCGGTACTTTCCTAAATACGTTGACTGCTTTCCAGAATTCAGGCTTTTTTGGATTCTCCAGATCTTTTTGTTTATTCTCCCAGAAAAGTTTTGTTTTAGTTTCCGGACGTGAGTGTATTCTGCTTTTGCATTGATGTAGCTTTCTCGTATTTTAGTGGGCCACCCTCGTTTTTTCGCATTAATGTTTAAAGCCCGACACTTCCAAAGCAGTTTTCTACATTCCCCGTCGAACCATGGGGCGTCTGGTATTATTTTTCTACGTTTTATCATTGTAGTTTTTTGTGCAGCGACTTGAATTGAAACTTTAAACTCTTCGTAACCCTCAACTTCAATATTGTGTTTCAAAATATTCTGATATTCCTCGACAAAGTCCGGCTTCCAACTCAGTGTACTCTCTCTCCACATGCCTGTATTTATTCTGTCACCCAGAGTAACCTTTATAGGAAAATGACAAGACTCATTAAAATTTAAAACATTGAAATCCACGAACGATTCACTAGCTTTATGATTAAGTAACATATAGTCAATGACGCTTTTGCCATTTTTATTAATAAATGTAAACTCCCCTTTTGGATCACCATTGGAACGACCGTTTGCAATTACTAGACTGAGATCTTCGATGAACTGTATTAGGCAATTTCCATAGTTATTTACCACCTGATCACACGACTGTCTTGTCCGCGTACCGATATTACACTGTAGTTCGTCCACCGAAATGTCATACGAACCGATTCTTCCATTAAAATCACCTCCAATGACTATTGGGAGAGAATGACACAAGTTAACATTTTCTATTAGATTACTAAGTGTGAATAATTGGTCTTTATAACGCTCATTTTGATGCAAATAAATCACACCAATTATTAACACTTTCTTTGAATCCAATAGCTCAATTTTACATAAAATCCAAGAGTGGTTAATATCTATTATCTCCATTAATCTAACAAAGTTATTATTTAGTAATAGTTTAATACCTCCTATAGCTCTACCTTTTAAATGCTCCTTTTGAGCTGTCTGATTAATACATGTAAAGTGACTTAAATAATTAGGTAACTTTGAAGATACCATATCCCAAGTTTCGCATAAACCTATCGCATATGTATCTTTAAGTTGACATTTATCGTCAGAGTTTATATAAATAAGATTTTTCATACCTTCTAAATTCCACGAGATAAAGTTAAATTTTATATTTACACGATCTGAATGTGCTTCATAATTCCTGGGCCCGTACCCTCAAGACATTCGTGGCCGCTTCCTAGATATGGACCCGTCTTCCTTCACCTCGAAAACATCTGTCACCGCACCATTTTCTGTAATAGTCAATGTTGATCCTCCGATTCTTGAGATGATACCCGGTCTTGTATGTTTAATTTCCTTTGCCTTTTTTCGGAGTGCCGCCTGCTGTTTCCTTTCCTCAGGTGACAAGTCCTCATTGATGTAAATGGAGTGCGCCTTCAGCTTCCCCCTATTCTTTAGGATCCTTTGCTTGTCAATAAAACGAACGAGTTTCACCAAGATGGGGCGATTGATCCCGGATACCGGTTTCCCCATTCGAAATATTTTATCCACAAGAATTCCCTTAAGATCCAGTTTAGCTGCCACGTCATCAAACACTGCACACAGCTGTTCCAAAGATTCCTTATCCGCTTCCACTGCTCCCTGGATGACGATATTTTTTTTCTTTTAAAGTACGTTCAACTTTGGTCAAAGCCTTTTTGTTTTCTGCAATCGATTGCTGTAGATTCACTGTGAATGATTTTTCTAGATCGTCAATTTTTGAGGTAATACGGGTTTCCATTCCCAAAAGTAAAGCTTTTATTTCTGAATCTCCTCCACTAGATGTGCCTGCCATGACTGAACTTTTTAATTTTTTCAACGGTGGCTTCTCAGAGTTTGATATACCACAATTTGAATTTATCATTTATGAGACTAATTGAAAAATTTAACGTAAAATTTGGAAAAAATTGAGGGTGATCGTTATTATATACATGGACACATTTCCTTGTTAGATTAAACAAAAAATCATTACCTACACCTACCCATTGTTAAACGGTTAGTACACTAATGGTTTATACTGACAGAAGATATTGCTTTCGTGGTACCATGCTATGATTTAAAATTGCAGTTGAAACCAAAACAGTTTTCAGTTAAGGTATAACTTGTATTTCATTTAAAAAACTGTTGAAACTGATACTGGTAGGAAATTCTGAAACCAATATCACATCTGTTGCAATATGTAAATCGAGCAGTAGTACCCAATGTAAATTAGACGAATTACTGTAATGACACGTGACTGTAACTAAACAGGAGGTATAATTCATGTATATTATTTGTCTTATGTATATTTTTTTTAAATAGCAATTTTTTACTTCTTTGCAATTCTACCCTAGCCAAGGTTAAAATTAAATGTTTATAATACGGAATGTTTGCAGCATTTGATTAAAATTTAACAATTGGCATAAGTATGTAGGTATAATAAATAGTTTTATCCATTAACGAATGCTGTTTTCCCAATTTCCAATGACTATTTTCGAACTATTATCGTCTATCAACTGCATTAGTAAGGGTTTTTAGTGAGATACAACAATATATTTGGGATGCTATTTAATGGGATATTGAAATAATTTAAAATGTCCCTGAATAATAATTTAAACGGTCATTTTTGAAGGTTTCCCTGCGAACAATTTAGAAAGTCCCTAAACAAAAATTTAAAATGTCCCTGCATCCCATCATTTTGTACATACGCAAGTTATTGTGTTTATTTCTGGTAAGAGTATAAATTGTTGCAGTGTTATAGTATATTAATGCATAATCAAAAAATAGTCAGTGTAATTAAGTAACTTTAATAACCATTTTCATTAGCATATTTACTATAATATAACCACGAAGTCGGACATGCGCGTAAATAATTCAGTATGTGCGTGTCTGTGTCGGTATTCGTGTAGGTTGTTTGTATTTATCAAGAGATTTCCGTACAACTGTATTAGAAGTAGACGATAAACGGTAAAAGTTTGACATGCGACATTTGTTAACATTTCGGGTCAAGCCTCCATTGAATTTAAAATTTGTCTTTACATCCAGTTACATTGTTCCTTAAAGAGGTATTTGATTTTTATGGGTCTTACAATTTTGGAATCGTGGACTATCCACGAACAAAATGTGGTGGTTGGGTTTTTGATATCTCTACTTTAAAAATATTTTTAAAACGTTAGATTCCTAAAGTGAGTCCGTTTTTGTTTCTGTAAAACAGCAGAGCACTGAGAGGGGAATGGAACACAAAAATAATGGGATCAACTCAAAAACCCCTAGATAAAAGTTTGAACTTCTTATGGGAACAAAAATAACAATGGAAATTATTATGTTTTCTAATTCACCGCTTGACGCTACATTGCCACATAAGGCTAACTTGACCTCAAAATGGTGCATTATCAATTAATGGCAGTATATGTAGCACTTTATTTATAACAGTGACACTGGGCCCTCTGACCGGCTAGTTAATTAATAATTGTGTTTGTGCATTGATGCAATTGCAATTTTTTTAATAAAAGGGGCATGTACAAGGAGAAAGTTTCCAAGTGTCCACTTAAAGATGTGTGCCACATGGTAAAATCATTATTTAAAAAATGATCATGAATCAAATATTTTCTTATCATGGCAGTTGAGGAGAGCCGCAATCACCAAAAAATAGAGTATAGAGTCGGCATTATCAGAGCATAAATTTGTGCAAATGCAAAATGAAAAACCAAAATTTTGATTTTAAACGAACCTAATGTACCTTAAAATAACTTAATGACCTTTATCACTTGTCCAGAACAATACTTATCGGATTTATAGCTTAATTGGGAAGCCATTGGCCACGAAAATCAGTAGAGAGTAGTTAGTTACTTGTGGAGTGACTGCAAGGAAATGACGAAATGACAGCTCCTAGTCATAAAGAAAGTTATTCGTCAGAAAGTCATAAAGGTATACTCTCTGTGTTCATTTGCCACAATTTACCTTTTCAGTGTTCTCAGGGACATTTTAAATTATTATTCAGGGACATTTTAAATTATTTCAATTACCCATTAAATATATTCCCTATATTTGGACTACCTAAATGGGCCACCTTTTTTAATTTAAAAACTAGTGTAAAATTACAGTTGAATTCTGTTAAATAATGGCCTTCTAAGCACATATTTTTCGAATCGTTAAATGGTAAATCAGGAAGGTTCGGTTGGTTCTGTTGCACAGTGCCCGCTGTAATTAATTTATTAGATTTATTTCACAAGATTGCTTTGTGCAGTAGAAATAATTGGTCTATTTCGTTGCAATGTTATTTGACATTATTCTTATTTTCTCTTTCACAAAATATTATGGTTGGTTAATGTATTAAAAATCATGTCCTTAATGTACCCAACTCTTGGTTATTATTATGTGTCAAAGTCAAAGTTTCATAACACTGTTATTACCTGACTGCGATCTCTTGCAGATTGCTTTTCTATACAAACTCTGTAATTTTCATTATTCAGCGTATTTCGTATTTTAAGAATTACATTTTATCAAATAAATTACTGATTACCTAAAGTGTATTTTTATGGGGCAATAACAATTTTTTGAAAGCATTTACCTTGTCTAACAGAAGCGCATTTAATCTGAGTGACGGATTTCATAGCCGTAGATCGTTATTACCCATACCAACGAATCCACGTGTTTTCAAGCAAAATAGAATGCTGTTTGTAGAATCATAGTCTACATACACCAAAACAAAAAAACCATTATACAGTTTTAGAAGATATACGTATATCCAAATTTCTAATAGTAATTTTCTAAAATATTTACTGTGATTGGCAGCAGAATTGATACAAGTTAAAATTAAGTGTCTAAAAATCAACTGTCATTTATTTCTCATCATCTTACCTTCGCTACAATTTTTCGCAATCGCAACTTGAAAATTTCATTAGTGTAGCAAAAAAAACAAACAGAAAATATGCGTTAATATGTGTTCATGGTTTTCAATAATATGAAAAATATGAATATAAATATTTATGTAAATATACTATTTACTATTCACACTTTGGTCATGTAATTACTATTGGTCGGGGCAAAAAGGCAAAAAACATGTGACTTTATGCAAAATTCAGATCAATAAATTTCAGATGCGTATTAATAAATTGGGTTGATTTCTATTTATCTAAATCACTTTAAATAGTATGTATTGAAATACAGTTGCTTACAGAACCGTTTATAAAGCTGTAGGCGAATGTCTACAAGACAAAGATAAATTACGGCACTTTTAAAAATATCAGGTAAAGGATGCCTTGGGAAATCCTATTTGTGGTAGGCTACCCGTTATACATAGTTCGCATGAAATGTAGACAATGAAACTTTTACCACTAAAAGTCCATAGTCTTATGTACCCATAACAGGAGTATTACATGCGGGCTCAGCTTAATTACCGAAAAAATTGCGTTGAAAGTATACACCTTTTCCCATAAGAATAACATTGAAATATCATTTTATTAACTTCAAAATCGTATAAAACTGTGTTCGCATAAAATTTTTGGCGTGGTTCTTTTTTTGGCCGGAAGCCCCTAATGTGCACTATACATCAGCCAAAAATTACGTGCGGGCTCTCTTTAGATCAACTGATATTATTTTTTTTGCAAAACTGACTAGGTATAGCTACGTATCTCTATATCCTTATATAGCTTTATACTAAGGACAGTATAGGAGTACATGCCATCATTATGCAGTAACTATTTATGTTTCCATATAGATAGACGTATTTTTGCATGTTGATAGATAGTCTCAGCCGAGCTTGGTGCTGACCAAGGAAAATAAACTGTTACCAGTCCCGCCTCCCTCCCCTTCCCCGCATCAGGTGGGTCCAGTAGAGTGAGGTCCCATAAGAGAGGCAAAAAATATTTTTTGTCGCTAGTGGAAAATGTACCTTGCAGTACGTTTTAAGTGGGATTTATTGGAAATCAATTTTTCGAAATGAGAATTTCCCATTTAAAATGTACACTGCAGATGACGTCTCAAAAATATTTATTATTTTTTGAGATTTTCTATATGGGAAGTTGCCACGAGTTGGCTATAACGGATGTTTTACAGATTTTCCAGATAGGGGGGGGTGGGATTTTAACAACATTTTGCAATTACTGCAAAACACAACACAATACATGAATTGAATATTACAAACAGAATGCGCACAAAGATTAAAAGCTTTGCCTACAACAGAATCGTACTCATACTAGATACTACTGCTACCCTCGTGATACGTGCATGCAACTATTTATTATGAATCATTTAGTAATTTAGTAATTTAAAACCCCGAAGTTGAAATGTGAATTATCTACCTATCTAAAAATAAACTGCCTCCGATTCAAAAGGCTACAAATTAATTTTTGCTCTGGTCTTTACTGGTGTATTGCAAAACGAATGTTTATGGGTAAATGATTCATGATGAGACTCCGTTGTTGCACGCAAGTTACGTAAGTTTTAATCTTTGTGTGCATTGTATTGTACGTGTGCATAATATTCATATATAGTATTGCAAAATGTTGCAAAAATCCTCCCATGTGAGGAATCTATAACATATAGAATAGAGATTATTGTTATAGCAACAATCAATCAGATTGCTGAATGTCAAAAAGTCGACCAATAAAAGTGCGTATTCAGGTACAACTCCCAAATACTCCCAAATAGCCAGTACCAAGCTCGGCTGAAACTATCAGTAATGTAAAAGTCAAAATGTCATTCAAGGTGAAGGCATTGAGAGATATTCCCCGATTTTGCTAATAGGCATACAGAAAATGTAATTTTACGGTAACCTCGTTACCGGGCAGGCAAAAATATTCGGGCAGTAATTTTTGTAAAATCGGGCAGGCAGCACTCGTAATTTTACAAAAACGAACAGGCAGCCCGAAGTGCTGCCCGCCTGAACAGATTTTATATTGACAAATGTGGACTTGCGGACGCAAGACCTAACGTAGTTACCGGGCAGGCAACGATTTTTGGCTGCCCTAACCTGTTTACCGGACAGGCAGCTTTTTTCCTGCCCGAAAAGGGAAGCCCAAAATATTTTGGTCACCGGGCAGAAAAACATTTTCTGTATGCCAATTCGAATTCTACCCATACTGCCACAGAGAGGTACCCAAGTCGAAAGTAACCATGGTTATATGGTTTGCTTGCCTACTTCTCGGGGTAGTAGGTAGAATACGCATTGGGTGCAATAATCCGGGAAACTCCTCTATGTCTCTACCTGTAAAACTAGTAAACGTACCGGCGTTAGGTGAAAAGTCAATAGGATATTTTGCTCTCTTTCTGCAGCCAGTTAGAATAGGAAAACTGGGTGCAGACCCAGTGGGGATCGGTGGCTGTATCCGCGACCACGGGCTCTTTCCCAACTAAAACTTAACTTAATTCCCCAAACCTCAAACTGGCTGCAGAAAGAGGCTTAATTGGCTATTGACATCACCTTGTTCGATCCATCTTGATACCGGTAATCAACTCCAAACTAAATAAATGATTATTCTTAAACTGTCACCATATCAATAATTATGAGTCACTTCACCGTTGTTGAAAGAGGAGGGCCCAATCTTTCACGGCAAACTAGGTAATTTTTGCATTCACAAGCTACATTGCTAGGTGGCCCAGCTGAATATTTTTAACCCAAGGGGTCCTTTCCAGTTTATTCAAGCACTAAGGAAAAAAAATTTCGCCACTAAATGGGTTATACGGTGCTAAATTATTACGACTAGAAGAGGAGAAGACATTAAAAAATGTTTGATGAAGATAATTTGCCGTGCAAATATGTATTAGTTCAATGTATTATGGTTCCGCTGCCACAGTTCTCTCTTTGTATTCGAAAGACAATGGATCATATGTTGCATTACAATGGACCTCCCACGTTGATTTGCTCGACTCGAAGTTTGCGCTGAAGTTAAGCCTTTGTATTGCAACATATGACCCATTGTCTTTCGAATACAAAGAGAGAACTGTGGCAGCGGAACGATAATAAAGAAACTATTGCCATTTAATGTGAATCTAAGCTTACTGTCATCAAATGTAATGGCATAAATCGATACGAAATAGAAATTCCGCTTCGAAAGAATCTCTCTCTGTGATGAAGGGAAAATTGGAGATTTTCCAAAGAGTAGCTGAAATACGAAAGAGGTCAATTTTATTTGGCATTGATCTAGATGGTTGGTCGTAAGTTAGACTACGAAATACCTATACAAGTTTTTTTAATATAATCTATGACGATCAATGGAAGAAATTGCACAGGAAGACAAAAATTTGCAAGCAAGCTAACGTTTTTGAACTTTTTTGCAAACTAAAATTAGAATTGTGCTAAAGAATTGTAGAGAACCCAATAAAATAACCATTATTTTGTAGGTGTAATTGTTTTAAATTTCCCAGGTAAATATATTTTTCTAGGGCATCATAGTTAAGGTTATACGTAGAAAATTTTAATATTTCAACTTATTTGGACGTTAACAAAAGTTATTTTAATATTTAAGGATTAAATTACTTCATTGTTACCGAATTTAGCTCATTTAAATATTTAAGTATAATTTAAGTATTTTAAAATACTTGGAAGTGTTTTAAGTATAGAGCCTAATTTAAGTATTATACTTGCCATTAAAGTATACCTGGTAACCCTGATTAGGTATGTTGTAATTTTAATTCTACTATTAAAGTAGTATATGTGAAATTAAAACGTGCGTATGAATTCGTAAGTAAATAAGTGTTTTATTGTCGTTCAATATTAACTCAACTTAATTTGAGCGGTTTTCCATGAGGGAGCCATTGTATTTAAAGATCTTCGTTGTTCTAAACTAACTGTCCTAAAGGTTTGCTATTTATCAGTGCAATAACTTAAAAAAACCTAAAAATTATTAAAATTTACAAACTTATGATACAATTGTCGAGTTTTTAAATAACTGCTTGCAATATATTGTAACACACCATTTTACATTAATTACTAAATTGTTTCTAATGTTATATTGTCTTGTATTTGCATTAATCTGTTAAAACCACTTAAATTGGATGCATAGGATTCATAAATTATAACTAATACTTAAATTATGTTAGAGTCACTTTAAATTTAGAGGTTATTGCTCGTTACATAACGGTGTATGCCAAGCAGAACCCTTTGTTTCCTTTTTCGAGTTTACGAGGTATAAACTGACAACCACCTATATCATTGGGAATCAGATTATAACCAGAGTCAGCGAACTTGGCCGCATCAAAATTAGTACAAGGTTCCACTGAGTCCATTAGCTGCGGGACTTCTGTTTGGCGTTCGATTTCGTCAAAGTGAACAAGCAACCAAAAGTTTTCAGCTGAAAAACAATTGTTTCAATGTTATATATCTATTTTATAAAACCATTTTTAAACATTCAAAGCTATAATGAGACATTTAGTTTTTTGCCATTATTTTTTTCCTTCTATTTTGGTGTAAATTAGTATTTATTGGAAAGTGGGAAATCAGACGCCACTTTATTGAAATATTATCCACTACATTCGACATATTCTTATTTCCTACTAACCGAAAAATAATTTGATCCCGTTTTCTAATGAGAAATGATCAACTTTGCTCGATCCCTACTCAAAACCACGAATAAAATAACTGTCGGTGGTTTATTTATTTCCAGTGAATTGTCTATACCTACCTCCCTATATGTTAAGTTGCGATTGCTCACATTAGCCAACACTTTTAGTCTACTTCTTCTTAGTCCACACTATTTTGTCAACATAAATTACACCTTAAATATCAGATAATATCTGGTAATATCAGGTAAATTTAAGTCGCAACATTCCATTTAGCTCTAACGACCTTGTAAAATAACCACTCTGAAAAATAGCAATGCGATATTACTCAAGGAGAATTTTTAGCATGAAATAACTTTTTTTAAATACAATATTTTTATAAACAGATCTTAACAATGCGGTGTTCTCAGGATTCTGTTCATAAACAAAAAAACTTGCATTGAAAATAATAAATTGCATAGAAAATGCATTTAATAGAGAAAAGAATGAATTGCCCAAGTAAAAATTATTCAGTTTGCTTATATGATGATTAAATACAGCTGGATAAGAAATTGTGTTAACAAAATATAAAATAGTGTCAACAAAAATGGGTTTTACATTCACACAAATTCCTTTTTCATTCCGTTCAACTTATATTTGATCAAAGAAATAAATAAATCTCTATCACTTTTTTAGGGAAAAACAAACTTACATGTCACAACCGCCGGGAATGGATTTGTACAATAACGATTATTTGGCATGCCACCAGGAATTTCTACGTAATCCAAAGAACAAGGACTTGTAGGCTGTGGCATGCATTCGTCACCTTCCAAGCACATATTATCCGGAATATTGAATGGAGCAGTTGGTAAATTGGTTCCGTTACACAGTCTCCACTAAAATTGGGAATTAATTCGAATTAATGAATTTTTATTTCAAATACGGCAAGGACAACAATAAATTAAGTAGCAAGGAGTGTGCATATTTTTATTGGTAATCTAATTTACATCCCGGTATAACTCAACTACTTAATATTTGCTCAAATAACTTAACAATTTTAATTGCATTAACATTTCCAATTTTTTTAATAATGCTAGTTCTTAATCATTGACATTAATATTATTTTATAATTCTTAATTTTATCTAATTAACAAGCACATATCTAGAGGGGGGTCCGACACCACTATGTTACAAGGAAACGATTTTTTTGTCAAAAATGGTTCAAAATCCAAAAAAAATTTTACTACTATGGTTTGGTTTGGTTTACTACTCTCCGGTAGATCACCGTACTGAATACTGAATACCAATAGAAATAAATCAGTCAATAAGTACACATAATAATATTGTATGTTGTGTATAGTATACTTTGCAATTTCACTTAACACTTTTTTAAAGAGAGCCGTTATCACCAGTTTTTCATTACTACGAGAAGATAAATTAACTAACTGGACATTAAGCAGATAGTTTAAACTAATTTCTGCTCATTGCAATATCAATACATTTTTCGGGCACAAAAATTAATTACTATAAAGAAGACTTGAGTTGATAGCCTCTTTTATAGATTTCTGACAGAACATTAGTTTCCAACATTTTTCCTGTTAAAACTGATATTTTGCAAATTTTTATTAAAAGACGGTAGGAATAAGTTTGTCATAAATTATTTTTCAAAGCCGAAATACATCTAAAACATTTTTGCCAATGATTGTATTTAGAATTGGTGTATAATTTTTAAAGAGAATACCAAGAAATGCTTTGAAAGCCTAATTTAAAAATTAAGCAGCCTATTGAATTTTTGGAGTTAAATTAATTAGTTTCGCAAAAGTTTTTTTTACCTCAATGCGTTCTCCTCCAGATTTTTGTTCTATACAAACTCTGTAATTTTCATTATTTAGTTGTTGTTTAGCATAATTATAACTTGTGACGACTCCTGTTCGATCAGTATAATACTGGAGGCAATCTTGAGGAACTATGGAGAAAAAATAAAATACAGCAATTAAAAATCATATCAATTTTATTCTATTTTTTGCATAATAACTAATATTGATTCAATGGTTTTATTAAATAATAATAATGTCAATACATTATAACTAATTTGTATTTGATATATATTTAGGAATCAAAAAATGATTTCTATAGGAATTTACCTCGTTTTGCAGAGTTGCATTTAATCTGTGTGACACGGATTTCATAACCGTACATACTAATCATACCAATCATTCCAAGTGTTCTTAATCGAATTTGGATGTTGTCCGAAGACCCATAATCTAGATACACTAAAATTTAAAACAACAGTAAACAATCAAATTTTAATGGTGAATACTGCATGGTTTTGGTTGGGAATATAAGATTATAACACTTTATACTGTGATTGGCAGCAGCTGCTCCCATTCCACAAATACTCAATTCCTTTACTGTGACTGATCCTGTTATTGTCATTGAATCGTTAACGCAGTTCCCATTTGTCTCTGCGTCATTTAAATTCAACTTTGGGAAGTCCAATCGTAATTGACACACTCCAGGTTGCTAAGAAACAGGGTATTTAATTAGTTTTTGAAACAGTTTTGATCGTGTATATGGAGTTTTTACAAAATTTAGCATGAAATAAATTTTGTCTTAACATTACCCTGGGAAAAGAAAACGTGCATGTTTTCGGTAAAACTGTCGGAGTAGCCAAAGTTGTTAAATTACGAGTAACAGTTACGCTATCCTCGTTGGCATCACATTGAGCTGTGACTGTTAATGGATAAAATGGAAATATATTAGAATAAAAGTGTGGAGGTAATCTAATTGAAAAATCAATGGCTCTTATAAGTACATTATATTACATTTAGCGTGTCACACAAATTCTGAAGGCTATTAAGTCAATATTAAAAGTTCTTTGTTTATGTGTATGACAAGTATTATAATTTATTACAAATTAGAAGATTTGATATTATTATGGGTTAATAAATTACTCATGGGACTGTCAAATATGTCAATCTTTAAAGGATATTACGTGGTAGCTCTATAAATAATTTAAAACTTTCTTACATTTGCAACATTGTCCATATCCATGTGCACAAGTTCCTAAATTTTTTCCTCCCATGCGTGTACATTTTTTCCTGTAGTATATAAAAATAATATTACTGTGATACCATGCCGGTCATGTTATTTTATATTTGTAAAACAAGTGTAGAAAACCAACTTCGAAAAGCAAACCCCAATATCATTGTCAACGTTACACTGGTCGCTGGGAAAGGACACAAGAGCAGCAATAACTATTTTTGGAAAATAAAAGAAATGTTTGAATGTTTTGTAAGTATAAAATGTAATTCATGTCTTATAATGAGATATGACACTTACATTTGCCATTCCTTTCACAACTGGATATATTAATAAATAGCAAAAGATAAAACTAACTAAAATACAGTATTTCATGATTTTGAATTTGAAAATAGTCACATGCACAGTACCTGCACTATGACCAAAGGTAGTTGTGTATTAATATGTGAGAAAGAGAATCAGTTATTGCAAGAGTATATATATAAAACGTGTGTCCTAATTTTTTGAATAAAATAATTATCACGTTTTGTGTGCTGATGATCTAGGTCGTTTACTGCCAGAGCAATGAGTGCTAAATAAAATATAACATAGACATGCAACTTCATATAAGGGTTTATTTGTGATATAAATCCATGCATCATACTATCTACAACTCATGTGTTGTTTTGACTTACTATGCATAATCTACCGAACTACTAAGTAATAATGGAATATAAATTAAAACTGCCGGTCAAAACTCGTCATACAATCATGATGTCATCATCAAAAGACCAATTTCTAAAATCTCATGTCATAAAAAACCGGTTTTTCCTATTTTGCCAATTGGAACCAATGTCAATTTATTATATAATATAATTCATTTCTAGACAATTTAATGCATTAAGATATAGCAAAACAAATTGCTTAGCAATTTCTGAAGTTTTGAACCATCGTTTTTGAAACTATTTATATTTAGAAATTGCTGATATCACAATTCACAATTGTTTTACGTGTAGTCTATGTGGGACAAATGTTAATATTACAGCCAATAAAGACAGTAATGAAGATAGTTTAACTAATTTATGTCATGGGATTGACCAAAAATAATCGTTTTCCCAGTATGAACATATTCCTGTTACCAGCGACTAAATGTGGTGCTCACTGTTTCTTTGCAAATGGTAAGTATTATATTGTTACCATTTGCAAGGATAACTTGTATAAAATATTTCGTATATGAGAGTAGTGACATCTTGTACTTGCAAATGGATATCCTGTATGTTGTTAGTGAATATCCATCTACAGGTATACCTAAGTCTCCAAGTACAATCGCTAAAACCTTTGTTTATTGTCTCACTAATGGTTGACAATTGTATCAATCTTTTACTCCATGTCCATAATCCAAGTTAAGGGCACTTACAAATATGTGACCGGTTCCAATGCTTGGTACCTAGTGGGATCTCTGTTTAAAAATTAGCTTTTAATGTCATAAAATAGAGAAAAAAAATCTCTACATTTTAAAAAAAATCGAATTTTTTTAAACCACTTTTACTATTTTTAATTAATAAAACAAAGTAAAGTATTCCCGATGAGAATTCATTATTGCTTTACAATGTTGAATATGAGTACGTATGCTTAGTAATATGAAAGGTTAAAGTGAGCGAGGCGCCTTGTTTTGGCTTTATCCCGCGTTAGTAAGAAGATCCCAGAAGGTACCTTTTGTTAGATCCTTCAACATATTCATTTGCGTATACAAGTTGTCAACATCAATATACAATATATACTTTTGTATACATACAAACCGTCGTTATCTACATATTACATGAGATATCCATTTGAATATTCAAGTTGACACTATCCATTTACGTAATAATTTATGCAAGTTATCCGGATACCATTAAAATGTACTGTACTAAGTATGTTAAATACCGAAATTAGCACCTCTCAATCAGGTTTCAAGTTGAAACCTTCAAAGTTACTATCCCACAAATAAATATAGAGAGATGTGTTAAGTTAGTGACTTCACTATACCTGAGATGATACTATTTTTAGGCTAATTTAACATACTTTGAAAGTAAAGTAAGTAGTCCTAGTAAAATGACTTGTATAAGTTATTAACATACCCAAGCTTTCGAACTTATCTATTAGTGTCGAATAGAATAATTTCCTGTTAAAGGAGATGTGGGGACTTTCAGAGAATTTTGCTTCGAGGAGCATACAGTAACGCAGCTTTCAGTTTCAGAATCTGCCAAAAATTGTAACACGAGCATGAAAAAGGGCTCGATTTTGAAAATCATTTTTTAAATCATCAAAACCTAAATGTGAAAAATTTGATTTTGAGTAAGGAAGTACATAGTTTTACATAAAAAGCACAGAATTTTTGTTTCGCTTTCAGACATAAATTCTAAAACTGCGTATCATGCTTCCTCTCATTTTCCTTCCTCTTCTTAATGGCAATTTTGAATATTTTTACGTCTTCCCAAAATCCATTAATCATTATTTTATTGTGATTTTAAATTAGGACTTTTCGATAGCGATGGTAACGATTAATTTTTACTACGTGACGTCCTTATACGTAGATATGGATACTAGAAATTAAAAAAAAAAGAATTAAAAGATACTATAGGAGCTTATCTGCAAATATATATATGCGCACTATATGCACCATGACCAAATAGGCAAGGCAAAAGCGATGGGGCAAAGGAACCATGCTTTTCCGCCATCTAAATCGAAGAAAAGGGAGAAATGTTTTTTTCAAAATCCAAAAATTTATGAGTAGCAAAATGATATATATTTCCAACAATAATCTGTTGCCCCAAATGTACAAAAGTAGAGCAACTTTGAAAAACTTGGAAAGATAAAAATAAGTACTGTAGCTTTATGCAGACTTATTATATAGAGCTAAAAAAATTTTCGTTTTTAATAAAAAACATGGTCTTTGCTCAGTAAAATAGATGTGATATTGACGGCAGTTGAAATAATTTTTATTTAACAGAAAATATATGATTTATTACATCCTATGGGTTTTTTTATTTAAAAAAATGTCGACTTGTACAAACACATTAATGTGTTAATTTAATAATATTAATTAGTCAACATATAAATAAATATTTTTATATTAGGCGGCAATTCTATTGTAAACTATTTGGAGCATAAAATTGTGGAAAATTTCTGTGAGAATTATCATGACAAACTCTGAACTTTTTGTGTTTCTTTGTGACAGAGTGTCACATACACCCAGGTCGTTACTAGTGTACACAATTTGCACCTTTTTAGGGGTTTCTACCATCACAGTATTAAAATATCATTTATATAGTAAAACAAAACTGTAGTGGTAACAATGTTGAATTATGGCACAACTGATTAGTAAAGATTCACAAAATCTATATTAACGCAAACTTAATACTGAATTTTCATTGTAATATGTTGGACTAGTCTTGTTCATATTAAAATGTTCACTGAAAGTTTATGAAAACAGTTCTAAACGACTCTTAAATAAGGCCAACTTAAATTGTAAGAACGTGCCAATTTAGTTCAAACTAATATTCAATCGGTTAATAATGGTGATTATTTTCCATAATATTAATTAACCCCAATTTTAGTTTAGTACAATGAAACAGCAAGTTTAACAGGCAAATTAAAGTAACAAGGCTGATAAATTTTACACTATTCAACAATAAAATATTAATATGTCAGTACCACCTTAATTGTGTTCCAAATTCTGTACTAAATTTAAATTAAACTATTTTCCTCCATTTTTAAACCAAAGTGTACCATTTATCAATTATCATTGATTTATAGGTGTGTATTTAACGTTAAGTACCATTAAACACTACTTTCTATTTATAAGTTGTATTATAAATGGTGTTTTGTACACTGGTTATTTTAAAGATTCCGTATTATTTCGATTTTGAAATCGTGCTACTATTTAGATAAAACATTCTCATTTTCACAGATTTGAAGGAGTGATTTTTTCATCTAAAATGTGGTTAAAATTAAAAAATACTATTATTCTATTCTAAATTGTTTTTACCATATTGGCAACAAAAATTATATCAATAAAAGTTTATCTTCTATCAATGATTTAAATCACTGTATAAGCCAAACAAAATCCTTTGTTCATTTTGTTTACTTGACGCTGTTTAATTAAACAAACGCCATCCATTTCCACTAAATCATATTTGGGATAATCAAGAGGATCCAATGTTATACACGATTGATTGACTGGTAAATGGGGTGGAGGCATTGCCTGCAGCTCTTTGTTATCCATGTTAACACGAATCCAAAAGTTTTCGGCTGAAATAATATTTAATAATACTTGCATAACATACCATATTATAATTATAATGCAGTACAGTGTTATTTGTTTTTATAATTTAGTGTTGTGTATTGTATATATTGTCGGTACTACTATCTTTCTAATGTTTATTAAATTATATTTTAAAGTCGCCATTTAAAATCATAAGTCTTTTAAAAATTATGGCTCTTTATCATGGTTTTCTTGGCTGAGAACCACGATAACTCCAGTGGAGAATATTTTCATATTTTTTAAAATATGAGCCACATGTTTTCTAAAGACCAGTTGTGACCTTTTTCCTCAAAACGTACCATTAATTTTTTGGAATTAAATTGTTTTTGGAGTATGGTAAATGATTGCAAATGGGATGGATCAAAATCTTCCCTTAAGGATGCAAAAGGTCTTAATCCACTTTTCGTTTGGCGCAAAAAAATAAATATCGCCTCCCTCCACGTTTTGTTATATGGACTAAGGCCATTTGCTATATCAAACGAAAAATGGATACATATATTTCTGCTATATCGCCTACACAACGATTTTGGGGAATAGGTAATTATAAAGTGAAATGTTATGATTGAAGAATTAAAAATAGAGTAATTTATAGGTACTTGTTATTGTTGGTATAGGCCGAATAAATTGTCCAACTTCGCAGTATCGAGATAATTCCGAGCCTGGAATTTCTACGTAGTCTGAACATTTTGTGATCGGTTGAATAGAACACCCGTCCCCTTCTAAACATATATCATCGCTCATAGGTGGATCATAAAGAGGAATAACAGTTTTGTTGCATAATGACCACTGAAAATTGAATGTAGGAGTTTATTATTCACGAACCAAAAATGGATTGTAAAAAACTTTTTTTAACAAAAATTTGTAACTAATATTGTTCATAATGTTTATCTGCTTTTGTTGCTAAAAGATTCCATAAAAATTACGACTTTGCTAATCGTTTAATGCAATACAAAGACGATTATCACAACTATAGGATTACAAGCAGATATCAGAGGCCATACAATGGCTATGAATGTGAATTTAGTAACCGACCACTAATTGCGAGAAACATCTATTTGTTTAATTGGACTTGTGAAGTACAATATTTTGAAGCCAAAAGCTTTTCGGAATATCGTTCTTTAAGGAACAATTTAGCCTATCTCCATTTTTCGTTTTGTGAACGAAATAGCTTATCTCCGTAGCTATAACCTAGACACTCTCTACTTACGTGGCGCAGCATTTAGGCTACATGGCGTTTAGGCTATTTCGTCCACAAACGAAAAATGGAGATAGGCTATTTCGTCCATAAAACGAAAAATGGAGATATGCTAAATGGTTCCTTAAGGGACGATATTTAAAAAAGATTGAGTGTTTCTGTGCACAAGTAGTTAGAGGTCATACCATGGTCATAATATGAAAAATATAACTCCGTTACCTGTAAGCGATTTCTTTGTGAGTGCTTTTCGATACATACTTTATAATTTTCACTATTTAGTTGCTGGTGAGGATAATTAAAACTTGATACAATTCCCGATTGGTTTCTATGGTACTGCAAACAGTCTTGGGGAACTATTCAAAAATAATTTTTAAAATAATAATAGTGCCATTGTTAAATATTGATATTCTCTAGAATTAGTTATTGAAATTTAATAGAAGTGCAGCACTATTTTGGTTAATTGTCAGAAAAGCATTTGTTTGTTAGTAGGCATCAGTTAATCAATAAAATAGTGTATATCGTCCCTTAAGGATGCAAAAGACCTTAATCCACTTTTCGTTTGGCAGTGAAAAGACCCTACCTCAACTTTTCGTTTGGCAGTGTAAATAGCCTCAACCCACAACGAATGCATTCAGTAGGGCCCAGTGGAGTTTAAGGGGATTAATTAAATTGCTTAATGTGATTGATTTAGTGCAGTTAGTTATTTATCATAATCATTACTTAATTACTTTTCATAATTATTTAAATTATTAATCTTCAATTCCATCCAATCGATCTAAACCAAGCGAGATAATTTGTGCAGCAAAACCATCACAGAGAGTAGGAACAATCTGTCTTCCTTCGTCCCTATTTAGACAGCAATGGATTCATTTCAACAACTATGATTGTAAATGACACAAAATTCATTACATACAACCTAATAGCAATCACATTAAGCAAGTTAATTAATTCTCTTAAACTTTTTATTTGACCAATATTTATTCTTAACACTGTGCCCCACTGAATGCATTCGTGTGAGTTGAGGCTCTTTTCACTGCCAAACGAAAAATGGATTAAGGCTCTTTTCACTGCCAAACGAAAAATGGATTAAGGCTCTTTTCACTGCCCAGCGAAAAGTGGATTAAGGTCTTTTGCATCCTCAAGGGACGATATAATGTAATTAATATTTAAATTTGAAAACATAATGTTATTTGTTTAAATTAAAAGCATTAATTTTTACAATGCTCTAAGTTAAAAAGTTCAGCAATCTAAGGATAACAAATTTTTGGACCTCGTCACCTACCTCGTAGAGCAGAAGTGCACATAATTTGAGTCACACGAATTTCGTAACCGTAGTTCATGATAGTAGTATTTCCAGACGTCTTAATTCTAATAACTATTGCTCCGTCAGAAGTACCATAGTCTAGATACACTGGAACAATAAAGAGTGAGATGAAAGATGCAAATATTTGAACTCTGCAGATTAAAATCAAAAAGTCTTTGTCAGTTAAGATTTACTGTGATTTGATGCAGACGCGTCGGTACCACAGATGTCCAGTTCATTTACAGTAACTGTTCCTGAAACAACCGACAACGTGTCGTTTATGCACATACCATCGGCTTCTGCATTGTTTAATCTAAACCTTGGAAAATCTAGTCGTAGTTGACACACTCCGGCTTGCTATATTTAAAAATCATTCACAGTGAAAAGGTATAAATTAAAGTAATTATAAATTTAATTTATTTATCCTAGCTATTTTGTTAACTTACTAAAAAGGGAAAAGGATGCTTGTAAATAAATTCTAAATTTTTAGATATTTTAGGTATCATAACTATAACAGTAGCATAATAAAACCAGAATTACCTTAGGAAAGATAAATGTACATGTCTTTGGGTAAGAAGGAGGATTAATCAAAGTTGTATGATTTCGAGTAACTGTCACACTGTTCCCAGTAGTACACTGTGCGGTATCTTAATAACACCAAACATTATGTTAAATCATGCACAACAAAAAACATTTCAAAAATACAATTTTCTTAGATATGAAATAATAAATCCTTCGTTTTTAAATATTTAACGGGAATGGTAAAAGAATGAATTTATAATAAATATGATAGAAATCTGTTAGTTAAGATAAGGTAGATGCAGAAATGACTAAAATATTGATTACTTACTCGTAACACTAGTTTTACAAGTAAAGAAGTAATTACGAAAAACCATGGTTGGTTAGTAATAAATTGTTCTAATTTTAGTTAACATCTATAAAATGAATTACTGCATTTACATTGACAGCACTGTCCATATCCTTGTGCGCAGGTTCCCAAAATGGTTCCTCCAGACCGTAAACACTTTTTCCTAGTATTAAAACATTTTGTAATTTATTAATTTTACATTATGGGTATATTTTGAAATTTTGTAAGGAATGATGATTTTACTTTGGTAGACAAACACCAGTTCCATTATTGGTAGTACACTGGTCACTTGGAAAGGATACAAAAGCGGCAATGACTAAATAATTTGGTTACACAAAAATAAGGAACTTAAATGCACAAAACATAATTTAAAGTCAATAAACAGTTTATTGTCTTACGCTTTCCATTCCTGGTACCACAAATTGAAGCGATGAAGGTGGAAAAACCAAAAATGCAAATAAAAAAGTTGAGAAAAGCTATCCTAGCTACGTGTTCTCAACACAAAGTTCATGAAAATCGTTAGGAAAATCAAAATGTTTCAAAATAAAATTATGGCAAAAGTGTGAGATGAGCCTAGCTGAGATGTGGGGAATTTGAGATTGGTACAACTACAACGGGTAAATGTAAAGTTTTATTTACAAGAGAGAAGTGAGATGTGTAGACAGCTACAGGCTAAAGGTAAGTGCACACGAATACAGGTAAGACACTTGTATTTATAGAATAGGGAATGACACGGTTCCCTTCACACATTTAGGTTCAAGTTTAACCAAGGTTGCTTCCAGAGACCAATTATGCAATTATGAGGTCTTGGAAGCAACCAAACTCATACATTCAGAAAAAAAGTAGGACAAAAGTTCAAACAAGATAGATAGGGACACATCATACGATCCCCTAAATTCTAGCACACAAGTTTACATACTAGATAATATGCTTATACTAAATAATTATATGCTGGAGATTTCCACATACTCCCACAGAATTAAGTTATAATAATTACTTAATTCTAAAAGATACAGCATATGATGAGAAATAATTTCATGAAACAACTTTTTACAAAAAATAGGAAATAATTTCCAAAATGTCTCTACACAACAATTTATCGATTTTAAAAATGTTGGTAGTTGAGGCGATCTGGCAACTTGATGGGACGTCCACTTCGGGTGACAACATTAGGTTGTGGATCGTCAGTAGGGTTCTGGTCGTTTGACTCGAGAGGAATTGCTTGTCGAGGTGGTTGAATTGTAGGTCGCTCTTCAGGAAGAGACCTCCAAAGGAAAGAGTCGCTGAATTGGTCGAACTAACTCTCCTTTGGCGGTCTTCAGTCTCACCACCCGAACTTTGTCATCTTTTCCTGGATACACGGCGATCACCTTCCCCAAAATCCAGTCGATCCTCTTACGGATGTCGTCACCGATGAGGACTATATTCCCCGGAGAAACGATGTCAACCTTTCTGTGAGATTTCGGCTGAATCAACATGCCCAGGTACTCACGGCGAAATCTGCTCCGCAAATCTTCCCTCAGCTTTTGGCAATACACGAGGCGTCGGTTCAGTCCTTGGGAATCCAGTAAGTCCATTTCAGCTACTCCTGATCCTCTCACTTCCTGAAGAAACATGGCAGGAGTCAACGGAGACATCCTCTGGGTCTTCGGACAGGTAAGTCAGGGGCCTTCCATTCAAAATGGCTTCAACATCGCAGAGGACGGTCAGAAGCTCTTCGTAGTTGAGTGAGACGTTCCCAAGCACAGGCCGTAAGATTTTCTTGACCATCTGGATCAGTCGCTCCCACCAGCCTCCGTGCCACGCCCCAGTGGCTGGTATGAATCGCCACTGTATTTTCTGAATGGATGCCTTGTCCACAACAACATCCCAGTTAACGCTGGTGAAAAGGTTGTCTGCTCCGACGAAGTTGGTGCCATTGTCGCTGTAGATTGTTGCAGGACGACCTCTTCTAGCGACGAACCTTCGGAGAGTCTGCAGAAATGCTTCAGTGGAGAGGGACCCCGTCAGTTCTAGATGCACCGCCCTGTAGACAGCACACGTGTAGAGGACAACCCAGACTTTCTTTCCTCCCTTCAAATAAAGTGGGCCGGTCAGATCAACTCCTGTGATTTCGAAGACAGAAGCATCTCGGACGCGATCAGGAGGAAGGGCTGTAGGCTCCGCCACCAGAGGTTTTGCTGTGAATCGGCGACACCGAACGCAAGCACGAACAACCTCCGTTATTGTCTTCCTAGAACGGAGGATCCAAAAACTCTCTCTCAGCGCTGACTGGACAAATTGGACCCCAGCATGGCTCATCTCCAAATGTTTTGCTCGGATGAGCAATTTCACAAGGGGATGTTGTGACGGGAGTACAGCCGGGCTTCTGAAATCGTGAAGGTCTTCCCTCCGTAGAATTTTGGTTTGGAGTCTGAGAACGCCTTTCTTATCTTGAGATAACCGTAAGCAGTTGAAAATATCTTTATTTTCTGCCAGAGATTCTTGCTGTATGAGCCAGACTAAGGACGTCTCAGCATCTTCCAATTCTTTGACCGTCAGGATGCCTGTGGGTTGGTCGGAGGCATTACTTCTCTTTCGCCCAAAACGACGGATATACGCCACGACACGGATGATGCTCCTGTACTCGGACATGTAGTGTGTGAGAGTTTCGGAGAGCTTCTCAGAGTCTGTTGTCGTGGTATGCGCCGCAACAGTTTTCCTCCGCTCCGAATTGACAATGTCTTCGTCGGGACAGTAGGAGAAATTTGGCCAAAGTTCTTCGGGCTCTCTCAGCCAGTCAGGTCCCTCCCACCATTTGGACTCCAGTAGCTGGTCAGCAGTGCAGCCCCTTGAAGGAAGATCAGCGGGGTTGAGATGGCCAGGAACATGTCTCCAGGCCTCGTAGTTGCTCAGCTCTCGGATCTCCTTTACGCGATTTGCCACAAAGGTTGCCCACTGCTCACTCTTCTGGATCCAAGAAAGGGCGTTTGATGAATCAGTCCAGAAAATAGTCCGCATGTCAGGGTAGGAAATAGCTTTCTTGATAGAGTCTGCCAGGCGTGATCCAATGCAGCAGGCCATCAACTCCAGTCTCGGGATGGAAACGGTCTTCACAGGTGCAACTCTTGTTTTGGCAGAAATTAGTTGCACGGAGACGCCCTCCACCGATATCCCCCTCATAAATATGCAGGCGCTATAGGCAGCTTTACTGGCGTCGACGAAGACGTGAAGTTGCCAAGTATCTCGGGGACAGTCCGTCCCAAAAAACCAACGTGGGATTTTCGCTGTAGATAGGCGGGTAAGAGACGCAGCCCATTTCTTGTATTCTGTAGAGATATCCTCGGACAGCTCTTCGTCCCATCCAGCTTTCATTTCCCAGATCCGCTGCAGCAATAACTTATGTAGCAGCGTGACAGGGCAGGTGAATCCAATAGGATCAAATATTTTGTGGGCTGCGGAGACTATCCCTCTTTTCGTGACTGGTTCGCCAGGTTTCATCTCGCATTCAATTAGGAGGCAGGCCAAGGTATCTTGTTTCAAGTTCCAGGAAAGTCCCAGAACCGACAAAGTCTCATCTTCCCCAGCTTCTTTGGAGTTAGACGTCCATCCCCTCAGGTCGAATTTTGCGGAAGCCATGAGTGCCGTGGATTCTTCCCGGAAAATCTGCATCTTTTCTTCAGTGGCGAAACTGGCGACTGAATTGTCCACATAGAACGATGACTTGAGATGCTGCCCAGTTTTCTGTAGCTGTGGCGGTGCCGCGTCTATGTGGTAGTTGATGGTGGCTCCCAACAAGAAAGGGCTGGCGGAGACACCAAAAAGAACACGCTTGTGACGAAACTCCAGGATACGACTGCAGTTTTCTAGTGGGTCCTCCCACCACAGGAACCGGAGGAAGTCTCGATCTTCTTTACGGATGCTCATCTGAAGGAAGGCACGTTTTATGTCGGAGACCAGTCCAAAACGCTCTAGCCGAAATCTGGTCAAGACGTCAGGGATGAGCTCTAGCAGATTTGGACCCTTCTCCAGGCAGTCATTGAGGGAAGGTGAGAACTTCTCGTGGGCGGAGGCATCAAATACAGGCCGGACAGGCGTCGTCTGGCTGGAAGGTTTAACCACTGCTCGGTGTGGCAGGAAATGCCCGAAACTCGAAATTTCTCCAGCGGGGACCTTCTCTATCACATCGTCGGAGAGCCATTCTTCGAAGATTTGATTGTAGGCTGACATCATTTTCTCTGCTACAAGCTTCTTCGTAGAGTTCTGGAGCCTGTTCTCCGCGATTTGCCTGTTGCTTTTCAAGTGCCCGTGGTCTGAGATCCATGGTAGGGACACTTGATACCGGCCGTCGGGTTCCCTCGTGACAGTCTCTTCGAAATACTGCATTGCAGCTTGTTGGAGTTCCTCTCTAGATTTTTTCTCCGCCGGATCCGTAATGCCGATCACGTCGAGTTGCCACAAACTTTGGAGCGCAGCATCAGCGACGTGAGCGGTGGTGACAACGGTAGCAGCGGCGGATGGTTGTGGGCTGATTCCAGTTTTTCCCAGAAGTGTCCAACCCAAAAATGTTTCAAATGCGACAGGTCCGCTGCTTAAATCGTGCTTTTTTCCGGTGAAAAGCTTGCCGGCAACATCTCCTCCGATGAGCAGGCGGATTTCGGGTAAGTCGGCTCCCACATCAGAAAGCTGGATTCCCATCTCCTTCAACTGCTTGGTCCAGGGGCCATTTCGGACGCGAGGTATAGAGCCACAGATTTCCTCCTCCTCAAGTGTAACAAAGTTGCACCGGTAGCTACGGTCCAGGTTGCTCAGCCAGACGCGGTATTTTTGGTGAGTTTTCTCTTTGGTCGTCAGTCCTCCGAAAAGACTATTTTTGATTTTCTCCTCCCCGATGCTGGAGTAGCCCATCTTTTCAGCCGCGTACGAGTCAAGATAAGACCTCTGTGAGCCGCTGTCAATGAGAGCTCGAACGATTTTCTCCTCTTTGCCGTTGTAGATGCGGACGAGTAGAGTCTGCAGACAAACATCCTCCGTACAGGTTTGGTTAGTAAGGGTGTTGCTGCTGCTGGAGGCTGGTTCTTTGTCACCACTAGTAATCGCTGTTGTCTTCTTCTCCTCCAGATCAGGACACATATTCACATAGTGTTTTTTGGAACACAATGTGCAACGGACGAAGGGTCTACATTTACCGGAGTGTTTGGGATGGAGACAACAGGAGCATGCGTTTTTCTCTCCCAAAATCTTCGTCTTTTCGTCCAGGGACATTTTTGATGCCTGGTAGCAGTCCTTATTATCGTGGGATTTCCCACAAAAGACACAAGACGATTTTTTCTTTGTATGATTTGACTTTGACTCACCAGCAAATAGATCAGCAGCAGTTGGGGTGTCGTGAGAATTTTCTTCTCCTTTGGACTGCAACTTCTTCTGCTTCTCCTCCTTGTCGATGGCAAAACCTTTTCGGGCCATGGCAATTCGCTCCTCTCCTTCCACTTCGCTTCGGAGGTAGGCCATGAGGAGAGTGAGTTGGTTGGGTTGTGACGAGGGAGGAGATAAATCTGCAACAGCACCTGCATCAGGAGTGGCGACGGCGGCGTCTGCGGCGGAGGTGGCGGCTGCAACGCTAACTGGCACTTGAATGTGTGGTGTAGAGTGACATCTCCTTCTCTCCCAAGTCCTCAAGATTTCCTCCGGTAGGCACGATTCCACCAGTGGGTAGAGCATCGCGGCGAACTTGTCGGAGGTGAGTCCCAATGTCTCCAGAGCCCGGAGAGACGTCTCCAAGCGATCGTAGAGACTGGACAAGACAATTTTCTTTTGGTGAGCAGCCCTTTGAAGAACCAGTTGGAGGAGATCTCGGACGTACACCTCCACCAGAATATCTTCTCTCCCAAAGCGGCTTCGAAGACTCTCGATGGCTTTCGGGTAGCAGCTGGCGCTGGGAGGAAAACTTGCGACTAGTTCTCCAGCTCTAGACTTCTTTTCCACAGCTTGGAGAAGATACTGGAACTTGTCGGCGTTGTTCATCTCAGTGTCCGAGTCAATTTTCTCGAACTGCCCCCAGAATCCCAACCAGTCTTTCGGATCGCCGGAGAATTTCTTCCACTCGATCTTTGGAAGCTTTAATCTTCGGTCGACACTGGCACGGTTGGTGGTGGCTGAACTTCTCCCGCTTTCGTAGACACTCTCGTCTTTAGCCAGAAGTGTCTCAACAGCTGCTCGCAATAGGCCCAAACGGTCTTGGAAGGCTTCAGCTCCCGCATGCTCGTCGGCGACTTCCTCAGCGGTGTTTGTGACTTCCGGGCAGAGGACCTTATCGCAGATTGTTGCCATTATTTGGGCGTCAAGATTGGAGATGTTGGCTCCTTTTCTTTCGATGTTTTTCCACATCCCGTCCACCAGCATCTTACAGGGTTCTGCTTTGATGAGCTCTTCTTCCAGCACCGTGATTGACTGGTTGAGCTCTTGACGAGCAGGAGTCCGCTGCATCCGTAGGAGCACGAGATGTTGGTCGATTTCTGCGATGGTCGGCATCTTCTCCAGTTTGCACTTTTGTAGAAACTTTTTTAAAAAACGATTGATTCGTCCTAACCAGGGGCGCCAGATGAGAAAAGCTATCCTAGCTACGTGTTCTCAACACAAAGTTCATGAAAATCGTTAGGAAAATCAAAATGTTTCAAAATAAAATTATGGCAAAAGTGTGAGATGAGCCTAGCTGAGATGTGGGGAATTTGAGATTGGTACAACTACAACGGGTAAATGTAAAGTTTTATTTACAAGAGAGAAGTGAGATGTGTAGACAGCTACAGGCTAAAGGTAAGTGCACACGAATGACAGGTAAGACACATGTATTTATAGATTAGGGAATGACATGGTTCCCTTCATACATTTAGGTTCAAGTTTAACCAAGGTTGCTTCCAGAGACCAATTATGCAATTATGAGGTCTTGGAAGCAACCAAACTCATACATTCAGAAAAAAAGTAGGACAAAAGTTCAGACAAAATAGATAGGGACACATCATACGATCCCCTAAATTCTAGCACACAAGTTTACATACTAGATAAATACTAGAGAATATGCTTATACTAAATAATTAAATGCTGGAGATTTCCACAAAAAAGTAGAAATTCATTTTATCCAGTGCTTATTTATGATAGAACGAACAGAATTATTAACCCAAAATGTTTCGTTCCAAGAGTATTTATAGTAAACGCACATCCCTTTTTAATCTGAAAAGTAGTTCCTCAAGTATGTTGAGGCACATGTGTAAACAGGAATCGTAAATATTAAAGGTCAAGGTAGATACATGGTAGCAAAATTTTCAACATAAATGTCAAAACATGTCCATTCCATCACTTCTAAATTTTTTTTAAAAATTTACAATGTATTTATTACCCGTTCTAATACCAGGTAGTTTTATACAAGATACTTAAGTATCTTGTATAGAATTATTCATACATAAGACATATTATGCATAAGAGGAAATCCATACCAAATCGACCACTCGACTTTAGGAATTTTGACTGCGCGCCTAGCACTGCAGTCTATATTCTGGTTAGAAAAGTTTCAGTGTTTCGTTAAGCTGTGCTGGTAAACGCAGCGGCACTGTAAAAAAGGCTCAATTCAATAAAACAAGCATGCTTAGTTTAGCTTTCTAGCAACTCTTTTTCTAGCTCTAGCATGCTCAGCATAATAAGCATATGCTTATTATATAGCCATATATGTTTATTATATACCCATATATGCTTATTATATAGCCATATATGCTTATTATATAGCCATATATGCTTATTACATAGCCATATATGCTTATTAAATAGCCATATATGCTTATTATATAGCCATATATCCTTATTATATAGCCATATATGCTTAATAATAGCCATATATGCCTATTATATAGCCATATATGCTTATTATATAGCCATATATCCTTATTATATAGCCATATATGCTTAATAATAGCCATATATGCCTATTATATAGCCATATATGCTTATTTAATAGCCATATATGCTTATTGTATAGCTATATATGCTTATTTAATAGCCATATATGCTTATTGTATAGCTATATATGCTTATTAAATAGCCATATATGCCTATTATATAGCCATATATGCTTATTTAATAGCCATATATGCTTATTGTATAGCTATATATGCTTATTTAATAGCCATATATGCTTATTGTATAGCTATATATGCTTATTACATAGCCATATATGCTTATTAAATAGCCATATATGCTTATTATATAGCCATATATCCTTATTATATAGCCATATATGCTTAATAATAGCCATATATGCCTATTATATAGCCATATATGCTTATTTAATAGCCATATATGCTTATTGTATAGCTATATATGCTTATTTAATAGCCATATATGCTTATTGTATAGCTATATATGCTTATTAAATAGCCATATATGCTTATTATATAGCCATATATGCTTATTAAATAGCCATATATGCTTATTATATAGCCATATATGCTTATTATACAGCCATATATGCTTATTATATAGCCATATATGCTTATTATACAGCCATATATGCTTATTATAAAGCCATATATGCCTATTATATAGCCATATATGCCTATTATATAGCCATATATGCTTATTATATAGCCATATATGCTTATTATACAGCCATATATGCTTATTATATAGCCATATATGCCTATTATATAGCCATATATGCTTATTATATAGCCATATATGCTTATTATACAGCCATATATGCTTATTATACAGCCATATATGCTTAATACATAGCCATGTATGCTTAATATATGGCTATATATGCTTATTATATAGCCATATATACCTATTATGTAGCCATATATGCTTCCTATATTGCCATATATGTTTAATATATATATGTAGTTGGTATTAATCTAAAATTATATTAAGTATTGGATGCTTATTATTACGATTTAAAATTTTGTCAGTCGGTTTCACTTTTATACCTGTTAATGAAACCCTGCACGTATTTTGATTAAAAATTGTCATTTTTTGACAAACTTTGGACCTCAATATCTCAAAAGCGCCAAAAGATCCCACGGCGGAAAAAATTGCGTGTGTTTCACCGGAATCCTGCGCTTCTGATAGAAGTCTAACTTGCGTGGGATATTTTGGCGCTTTTTTGTTATTCTCAATTGAAATTTTTTTGAAAATTTTCAGTTTATTCAAAAAATACGGGTAGTATTGAAAAAAGTGTGTTACTGTACTAATCTACAACATCCCCTTGTATTTCTAAAAAATATTCCTTAATGATACTAGTTTCCGTTACAGAGATAAACTCGTCTCATTATTTAGTCACTCATAATTTTCTGCATTTTGCGTACAGTTTCACCCCCCTGAACAGGGGAACGGAGACTTTTGGAAAATTTTTCAACCACTTATTGTGATAGTTTTAGACATTTCTGATTTTTTGAGACTATTTTTACGTTAATATAAAATGTCGGTTTTATTCATTGGTCGATTTCATTTGGATTTCCTCATAAATTCAAAATTATTTATACATAAGACATGTAGTTTAGCCTTAAAAACATTGATGTTAATTCGAATTCTCATATTAATTTGTTTTTAAGTCACTATAGTATTATACTACATGCTAAAAATGTAGATTACTGTTAACTAATAATCAAAATTTTTCATATTTTACTGTTAAATGTTATGTAAAAATGAATGAAATCAAAATACCCAATAGTTAAACAAATTTTCACGTAAATTAAACCCTGTACATTCCACTGGATTTGTGTAGTGTGCATAATTAATCAAAAGTGATAAATTCAATGCATATGTGTGTAGTCATTATTTTCCCAAGCAATTAGTTTATAAAATCAACTGCCAAAAACAATACATTAAATTAGCATTGTAATTTGTTTAAGTAGGTTTTATTTCAATACTTTTATTAACAACTAGTGAACCCAGCTAAGGGGCAAATCTAGCACTCAAGAGAAATTCAGCAGGTCACCCATCACAGTAATAACAATTTCGAAAACACCCCATTAGGTTATTATGTTACCTTTGTAAATTTAAATATTTAAATATTTAAACATTTAAGTATTTAAATTAATATACTTTTATTATCTCGTGTTTGGTGAAATTAGCTTCAGCCCCAACTTCCTGATAAAAAGGAATTTCCTGCACCAAAATAATAACTTTAGATCGTAGCATCAAATTCAGGGAACAATGAAAGACTCCATTTTTGAAAAAAATCCCACAAAGTCACCAAAAAGCTCCCTTTTTAAATCAAAAAAATAAGATTCTCCCTGAGATTTTGGAAATACGTACAACTTCAATGAGTTCAACTCACGAATAAATATTTTTAAAGAATAAATAGTTAGTTACCCAGTACTGTTATTTAACTCTACAAAAAGGTGTGCCAACTGCCAAAGGAATCAAGAGGGTAGTAAAAAAGTAAACCCAGTTCTAAAAGTTTCAAATAAGTTTGTCAATATAATAGAACCAATTTGGATTAGAAATTTTGAAATGCTATTTAATAAGTCACGTTACGATCAATACGAAATGTCCCCTTTCGCCAATCATTTCCATTCTTCACTTCACAATCAATCAAGAATCACCACCATTCAACCTTCTTGTGTTAATTTCTATTGTTTTGATGTTACAACGTTACAATAATATGAAACGACTCTTTTCGGTTGTTTAAAGGAATTAATGTTTTCAATAATGTACCTTAACGTCCCCAACGCATACCTCCATGTACTAAATTTAGCACATAAAGGTATGCGTTGGGGTACATTATTAAAAACATTAGTTGGGCTTGCGCATTTTGCGTTTAAGGAACATGCATATATTACGTGTGCATTTGATGGGAGGAGGATGTACTCAAAACTGTTGCAGCCAGCACTGGCGTTACACATGGGGGAGAGGGTTTTGCATTACGTAATATATGTAGATTTCCTAAGTTCTCCTACCAAGACAAACATAGATTGGTATTTTTTTAAGTCTAGGATTATATTATAGATTCAATTTTACTTTGATTGGCAATGGACCGCAAAAGTCAAGTTAGCCTTGTTACTAAGGCTCAAAATTACAACAAAGGACCAGGAGGTTCTAATGTTTGACAATGGACCACAAAGGATCACGCTTGTTGGTAATAAACCGCAAAATGTCAAGTCTGGTTTAATTGACAATAGACGGAGAAGGGTAAAGGCTGCCTTAATTGACAAAGAAACCGCAAAGGGTCAAGTCCGTCTTAATTGACAATGGACCGCAAAGGGTCAAGTCAGTCTTAATTGGAAATGGACCGCAAAAGGGCAAGTCTGGCCTCATTGGCAATGGACCGCAAAAGGGCAAGTCTGCCTTAATTGGCAATGGACCGCAAAAGGGCAAGTCTGCCTTAATTGGCAATGGACCGCAAAAGGGCAAGTCTGGCCTCATTGGCAATGGACCGCAAAAGGGCAAGTCTGCCTTAATTGGCAATGGACCGCAAAGGACCAAGTCTGCCTTAATTGGCAATGGACCGCAAAAGGGCAAGTCTGCCTTAATTGGCAATGGACCAATAAGGGTCAAGTCTGCCTTAATTGGCAATGGACCGCGAAGGGTCAAGTCTGCCTTAATTGGCAATGGACCGCGAAGGGTCAAGTCTGCCTTAATTGGCAATGGACCGCGAAGGGTCAAGTGTCTGCCTTAATTGGCAATGGACCACAAAGGGTTCAAACGATTTGATAATAAAATGTCAAATATTTAAGTGAAAAATTAGTTTTGAGTTCTTAGATATTTCTTGTCCGGGTGTGGGTGTAGCTTTAAAAAGCTGTTTCTATACACATTAGTTAAAACAGTAATACACATTTGAAGTAATGTTGAATATATTTAACAATTAATATTTTTTATTATTTGCAACCTAAATTTATAAAATAAAATTTTAGATCAACGGTTCTTTTACATTTTGTTGGTGGATAATTTTTGCAAATGACCAATTAAATTAGATTTAGTTTTATGGTGCCAGCAAAATGATTTCAGCAAAATGATATGAATGTTTACAGTGCTCCAACCCTCAAGGACTAAGTGTCGACATGCTCCAGAAAACTGGTTTCCCCCAACCCGTTCTTTCCCACCACTTTTCCCCTGATTTTGATTCGGACTGGTTGGAGGAAACCAGTTTTCTGGAGCATTTCGTCACTTAGTCCCTGAGGGCGGAGTCCTGGAAACATTCAAATCACTTTGGGTGCCAGCATGTTTGGAAATCGTAGATCGTCCCACTAAAAATTTCTTTAAGATTCTTGATGCTTAAGACATTTTCACTACTTGTCAGCCGACCAGATTTTATTATTTACAGCCAACAGCATGTGGTATCGGAATAAATCACAGCTAAGCAAGTCTTAAACAGGTCAATTGTTAGTTGTCAGTTCTGATTTATTATTTATTTGGTCAATTGCAAAAAGTAGGGAATGCATTTAATTGAAATAATAATAAAAACTATTTTAGAAATCAAAGAAGATGTAATATGTATCATAACAGTTAATTTAATTTCTAATTACAATTACTTACAAATACGAAGGATAAACCTTGTTCGTCACAACCAATATCAGTCAGTGGTACAGTCACCAATATGGAGAAGTGATAGGAAGTCAAAAAAGTCAACACTTGCCGCAGAACAGAACACATTTCGTTTTAGAGTAAATGAGCATGCGCATATTGCTTTTTTGCTTTTAAGGAATGTGCATATCTTACGTGTGCAGTTGATGGGAGGAGGATGTACTCAAAAGGTGTTGCAGCCAGCACTGGCGTTACACATGGGGGAGAGGGTTTTGCATTACGTAATATATTATGTAGATTTCCTAAGTTCTCCTACCAAGACAAACATACATAGGTAATTTTTTTCAAGTCTAGGATTATATTATAGATAGACATGCACTCATTGGTATAAAAATATGGTTCACTAATTGGCATAAACTATAGGAGGATACGAGGTATCCTGCGATATGATAGATACATCCACATACAGTAAGTTAGGAGGTAAGAAATAATGCTATGCTATGCTAAGAATGAATTAACATTTCCAATATGCATAACATGTTGATCGCTGATAAGAATGGATCTCCGAAGTTCTAGTGACTTCTCTTTTCTTCTTCTCTCTAGTTGTTTGTTTCATTCCGACTATGCACGCCCTTTTTTTCACAAATAAAAAATAAAATTACGAAAGAGAACAACACAGGACGAAGAACACCTTAGCACGGATGCTTGTGGGCAAATTTCTGAACAAGAAGAACAAAAAAGTTCTGCTATATGACAAAATGCTGCTGAAAATTGTTAAAAATCGTTCTAATATGAGCTATTCGGAGTGGATATATACTTTGGCGGATAAACTTTGATTTGTATAATTTATCTTGATAACTGGATTCGGTATTTTCATCGACACTGCAGGCTATATATTACCCATTTTTTAACTGAGTATTATGACTAATTATTTGTTTGTTCAATAAAATTATGCCAAAAAGGGTTTTTGGAAAAAAAATTATGCCAAAAAGTGCATTCCAATTAGGGGCACTCCCGGACTGTATATCTTGTGGGCCAAAATTTTGCCAGATTTTGTAAATCGATCATGCCAACATTTCTAACATAGGAAGCTTGCATCTCAGTTAATATTGTTTATCTTTGTTGAGGATATTGAATTATTTTTATAGTAATGATTTCAATAATTTGTGATGGTATTTTTGCAATTACAATCCCTTTAAAATGTATGCAGGTCTTTCTCATCAGTAAATATGGCAAATCGTATCCGTTTGCTTTACTATACCACGGATATATTTTAGACAATAGATTTGCGCTCCAGAATAGATTAGAAAAGTATTATTGGTTGAAATTAACGATCGGTCCATTTATTCCAACATATATCGTCCTCACAAACACATACAGTGGAATTGTCATCACAGATTTAACTGAACCTACCCTAAGATTATAGAATTATTTGATGAACTTTCAAAACTAAAAGATCTGAAATTGGTTAGTCCTGTATCGGATTCCAAAATAGACCAACTCTTTAAATTCTTAATTTGGAAAAAACATAAAATCCTGGAGGCTTACTACTGCTATAAATACTTAAAGAAAACTCTAGATGAAGCTACGGAAAAATTTTGATTACACAATAAGGCATATGCAAATGTCGTCACATTAATCCAAATAATAGCCTTTGTTTTCATAAAGTATCAAAAGAAACTCTTAGAGAGGCATTTTGCCCTATGTAATCAAATAAAGTATTTTAAAGCTTTTCTTGGCCACTACACTGATGTACTGAAACAGCAACTACTCCTTTCTGTGCTAGACAAGGTATACAAGCTCAAAAGATGGTAGATAAATTGCAATTCCTACCATTGGTTACACAAATCGTGCAAGAATAGATTTCTAATTGTAATAATTCCGCAGTTTTAGAAAAAAATAGTCAAATCATTTTCTTAACGATTGTCACTGGCACTTAGAGAAAGGAGTTCATTCTAAACGAAAATTACATTTATGAACTCTAATATAGGAACTATATTTTTAATGTTATTGGCTTTAAGTGCTTTATTTTTATAGCTTTCCTTTGGGAATTGAGATATGTCTTTTGTGTAAACCTCCTTGGAGATCTTGAGAAAAGGAAGTTATTCAAAAGGATGTAATCATTTTATGATCGGTTGTAAGTTTGTTACGTGTATTTTAAAAATTTAAATCTGCTAAATGAGAAAATAAATCTACTATAGAAATGTGATGCTAAATGCTAGAAGCATTGTAAACATCATCATTAGAGCTGATTTGATTTGACCATCAAATACATGTAGTGTACACAGTATATAGTAATAATTTTCAATTTAAATTAATAATTGATATTGAATTCAGTTGATAACAATAAATAATATTTATTATTTTAATCTACTCCATATCCAGTTTCACTCAACTTCATTAACTTTACACAAAACACCAACAATGATTTACAAAATATTTCTATTTACGAAAATCGAGGTCTACACATAGAAAGCACCTTTACCCAAACCCCATTAATTTTTATAATTTCACCCTTGACGACAGACATTGTAATTGTACCCCATGAGAGTTCCACAAGTTTGATTATCTGCACAATTGCTATTAGATTTACAGATACAGTTATCTAAAATAGCACAATGAGTTGTTCTGGGATCCGTATCTTGCTTAGTTCCATAGCCCTTGAGTCTTTTACCAAAATTATTCATGAAAACACCTTTAGGATCGTAATTTTCCATTTGCGTTATAAATGATGCTTTTGCTTTAGTGTCCAATTTCTTATCTATCATTTCTGTAGAGTGATAGTAAAATCCTGTTTTACCCCAATGAGAACGTCCGTTCATTTCTTCCACCTAGAAGCCAATAAATGATATCAATATTTAATATTTATTATGCCAATAGTATCAATATTAGTATTAATAGTTACATTGCTTAAAATAATTAGTACTTTCTTCTGGTTGAATATAAAATAAAAAGTCTTTGTTTGTTACACAAGAAATTGCAAAAGTTTTGGAAAAATGTGTTAATTTTCCAACGCAATAATCATTATTGAAATCCGTTGTTAACCTTAATAAAAATTTCTTATTCAGAGAGAGAGAGAGAGAGAGAAGACTAGAAGAAAAGTATTATTGTTATTACCATTGCTTGGTCAAAGGTTTGATACGCGGCCAACCAAGAAGATGCATCATCATAAGGATGTTTTCGCTTAAATGTAAAGAATCCCAAATGCGCGGTATCCCGGCCTTCACTGGCAGACATGTACGTTTCAGTAGCACTGGAAAATCTTATTACCAGCGACCCATATGGAAATGCGGTGGGAGTTTTCGTGTAAATATCGTGCAAACGGTTATACATCTGTGGAAGGGCACTGAGTGGCAAGGCAAACTCCATCTCCAATGTATCAGGACCATCTTTTTGTAGGTACACGCAATTACGTGGACTATTTTCAGGACAGGTTTGGACAACCATTCGATTCCAGTCTCCTACCGCTGGATTTTTTAGTGCCCTCCCGTCTTCCGTGTAAATAGGGAAGTCTGATTTCGCACCATCGTCTATTAGCCCATGATAATTTTCGAATTGCGTTGCATTAATTTTGGCAGCTGACTCAGCCGGTGGCAGTCTCTGTAGGTTTTCTAATTTATATAGCAGATCATCTACTCCGCCAATTAAATATGCATATGCATTTCCAGGTGTAGATGCGTCAACAATGGTTAAATTCAGCACAACCACTTTTCGGAAGCCAGGATACCATAAGAGAGTCAACTGGTCTACTTCTTTTGCATAACGTTCAGCTCTTCCATCAATAAAAATTTCATCAGAGATTTCATAATTATGGGACATTATTTTGTAAAAGGGAACCTAAAAACCAAAATATTGTTTTAGAAAAGGTAGTTCATCGACAATTTAATATTCCAAATTTTAAATGTAATTTGCTTCAAAAAAATCATGCAAAAACGTCAATAAGAAATTTTTGCAAAAATTAATCTTTGAAGCATTAATTTATTGAATGATTTTTAGATCAAAATATACCGGTAGGTATACCTACTTGTTTTGTTTAAGATAATAATAGAATACTAACTGTTTTTAAAGTGATATCGAGGATAATTCCTAAAAGACCAAGATGAACCCGGAATGCCTTCAGCAAAGATGCACCTTTAATTTTGCGTATTTTCCCCATTCCATCGACGATTGTGAGTCCGATAACTTGTTCTGAAAGTGTCGAAGGAAATTTGATACTCGAACCATGGGCGCCTGTACCAATCGCTCCAGCGACAGTAATATTTCCATAAGAGGGAACTGTTCTAAGAGCACGACCAAATGATGTTAAAAAGTTTCCCACGTCATAGAGAATAACTCCAGCACCGAAAGTAGCCGAGTGGTCCGGGTTGAGAACTTTCGTTTGAAGATGCTTCAAGTGCATTGGAATGCCTTCTGTGCAAATGATGTCTGTTATCGAATGGCGAGATCCAAAGGCTTTTACTGTCAGTCCTTTACGTAAACCTTCTTGAACTATTGCCACGACTTCATCATTCGTCGTTGGATAGCGAATTCCCTGGCTGGGGGAACATACTGGTCCCAAAGTGAATGCTCCGTAAGTCAGATTTCTGTAATTAACTGGACATCTACATTTACGTTTATCACAGCTAATAAAGCATTATTATTCGTATAAAATCATTTAATTCTGAAATTTTGATAACATTCACAATCATTCACAGAATCCTAATCAGGGCATTAAAACTCCGTGGGTTTTTGCTTTTGGTGACCAGGTTTTTGGGTTTTTACCCAACAACCCACCAAAAAACCAAAAACCCAGGTTTCTGGGGTTTTCATGCCCTGATCCTAATTTTTATTTGTTTTTCAATTTAAACTTGACATGTGATAGAAAATGTAGTACAAGTAGTCCTGAATTTGCTCTTATGGTTAAAAAACATAATTAACATTTTTAGCTTTTAACTGGCAACGATTGTTTAGCTTTCACTAATGTTGGTGCTTCAATAAAACGGCCTAACAGCCATTGGCTAAATTATTATAATTATATTATAAATATTACCTTGACCATGCCCGTGTATGTTAAAATGTTAATAGTGAAGACTAAAATATTTTTCGAATATTAAACAAATTTCCTGGTATTACTGATTACCAATGTACTACGTTTTCAAATTACATTTAGTCATTTTAAATGTGATGCCATATTCAACTTTTAAAAATAAATTAAAGCCCTAGTTTAAATATTTTTTATTGCAACTTGGGCTGCTTGCTCGTGTTTACTATAATTTATTAGCTAAAATAAATTAGTTAAAAATGATGTGAAAATTGCGAAAAGTGTTGTTCATAGGTAGGTATAGAATAAACAACCTAATATTTAATTTAATACTAACCCTCGAGTTTTCATCTCCACGAAACCCACAAATTCCAATAGAAGAATTAGACATTGCAGCTTCGTGTTTGATGAGCATTTCACCATCTTGAATCTTTCTGAAAATTGATAAGTCTTTATTTTGCTAATGTAATGCTTATGATCACATTATACTTTTCCAAAATTTTCATATTACGAAGTGCTTTCAAAATATTGGGAATGAAGAAATAAGAAATTCCACTGTAATGAATGTAGTTTGGGATTAGTAAAACACAGTCGTCAACGTTATTTTTTCACTCTAATAGAATACTGAACTTATTTTGTTTAGTTTGTATTCCAGTTGGATGGATTTATGCTCATTGTGTACACAATACTTTTAGCAAAAAACATTTCTGACAGCAGAAAGCTTAAAGAGTGACAATGAAATGTCGAGCATTGAACACAACTTTCTTTGTTTTGAAACTGAAAATGAGTTCAATGAGACAAACTAGAAAAATGCAGTGCATGGTTACTCCTAAACAATAGTGATTACTATACAGTCTGCCTTATTCCTCTGTTATTTCATTTGTTTCTGTTATAATAATCATAATAATATTTATATTTATAGAACATAGCCCATATTTTATCAAAATTTTTGTGCATGTGCATGTCTTTGTTGAGCCTGCTTATATGGATCGGATACTTTACTAAAAGATAAATCGTAAGATGTATATCTAAAGATTCCCATTCGCATTAAACAGTTAATGAAGATTCATTTCAATAACAAAATGGGCCATTCCATTGCACGAAATGAAAACAGTAATAAACATGGTTACCAATATTATTTTATTATAAAGCCATCACAAGCTATAAATTATGGTATTGTATTATTAATTATGTCGTTGTTATGATTAAGCCTTCGTATACAAAAATTGGTATCTGAAATTTACCTCAAATAACAACTTATAAATAAAGTAATTACTATAACTACTAATATCAAAATTTACAACTGAAGCGCTACAGAAAATGTAAAAATTAAGTACATCCAATTGATTATTTTCCGACCCTACTATATCATTGACCAAGGGCGTAGTTTGTAGAAATTGGACTTAGGAATGCTATTTTCTAAAGATGACTATTACAAATTAAGTCATTAATACAAATCTACTTGATTCAATTTGATAAGTATGGATAACGGGTACTAATAGTATGCTTTTAAACTTTAGTTCATAAGACTAAAGTTAATTAGAAACTGAGTCTGGAAGGACTCTTAAATCTTCTATAATTTAATGGGGAGATTTCTCAAAATTAGTTGTAATTAATTGTCTATCCGAAGATATTCGACGACGTTAAGCAGTTCATGGCTCACTCCAGATTTTATGAATGAACGTAGCTTGTAGCAGTGCCACATAATCCAGCAATTCGGTTATTCCCGAATTCATGAAATAAAGCATACCCGGAATTATTATATTAAAAGATAATTGGGTATTTTTAAAATTATAGTAGACAATACAATAATGTATCATTTCCTTAGTAAATCTTCTGACGCTCTCTTCGCAGAACAGTCGGTAAAAATTATTTTGCTGGTGGTAAGAATAAATACACACTGATACCGTTACGGGCAAACAATGTCTAGTACACCAAATAGATATATATTGGCTATACATTATACGATGTTCCATATTTTCACATTCAGAGATTTAGACCCTAGTAACTGTCGACACAAAATGTAGGCTCTAATTAGACAGTCAACAATCCACAAAACTCAAACTAGTTCATGCTAACTGTTTAGCTTGACCTAATATTGTACTTTGTACAGTAGGCCAATGGAAATCAAACTGTATGAACCTTAATTTTTTGAGTATTCGTCCGCTTATCTGTGTACCAAAGTAAGGCAAAGGTTTTAAATTTCCAGTATTCTAATATTAATAAAATTTAGTTCAAAGGTTTACTCTTACTTTCATCATTTACAATATTACAATATAAGATGTATGAATATACCGTCCCTTGAAGAATGGTATACACTTCTTTTTTGATGCATTAAGTTTATTTTGTGCACAAAAATGCATATAGAGGCTAAATCGTTCCTTAAAGTCCGATATGCTTAATAATGCATTCTTTCCTAGACAAATGGAGTGTTTTGGCGTATGATTCAACACCACGTACCAATGCCTATATATAACTTTTTCAACCTTGTCTTCAACATCAGGTATCTGTTAAACATTGGTGTTTATATCTACAATGGTTATAAATGCATACAGATTTACATGGCATGTAAGTTGAAGCACATTTTATAAAAGTTAGAAGTTATTTGCTAATTGGACATGCTAATTGACTTTGCATATATGACATTTACTATCACTAAATAAAACAGTTAATACAACACAAAGTTCAAGCATCATTAGAATGCACAACGTACAAAAGAGTCAAAATAAGAATGAACTCGATACGATTCTGATACTTTATTATTCACCATTCACCAACACAGCATTGACGCTGTAGTCATATAGTGATAATGAATATAGTACTCAGAAAACTAACTGAAAAACGGCCGTTTTTGTCGCACCGACTTCATTCTTATTTTGGCTTCACAGTAGATGCAATTAGCAACTGGTAACTTAACACAATGAAAATTGACCAACCCAAAAAAGCGGAACAGCAGAGCTTGCAATCCATTCAGGCCAAAATGTTTGTCTCATCCGTTCAACGAAAGCGATAAGATTGTTCTGTTTGAGTAATTCCTCTCGAATTTCAGATCCATGAGTATTCCATAATATTTGACCCAACAACAGAACGAAAGCGCAGCAGTCAATTTCATTTGGTTCTGCCCCAAAATAGTAGTAATTCTCTCCGAGTTCCTTTGAAAGAACTTTAAAATCGTCGACAACAATTTTAGCAATTAGATTTTAGACATTCTTAAGAATGCAACGAGTTGTAATTGGAGCAGCTCAAGCGTCGGGAAGTAAGAATTTCCTCGTGGAAGGTAAATAATGACTTCATTATTTGAATTAGGAAATATAGGATGTCCATCTTTTATGTATTCTTCAACCGTCCGTTTTTCAGAGAAACTTAACGGACTTCTAATTATCGTAATTCTGATTACCTTAAAAATAGGCAGAGATGAATGAGTATCGCAAAAAGTTTTCAACAAATTGTCCAAAGCCTATTCCTCCTCGGCACAATTTTCTTGCTTTCTGAAATAAATTTACTTGGTTAATTCGTATTGAAAGGGAAAATTTAATTTTTGCATTTTAAGTAATAATTAGCACTACTTACATTACAAGATGTTTGATTCGTTCCAATATTTCTTCTGGAATATCGGCTGTGGCTGTAGTATTGTCATCGGAATTAACGGAGACTATTTCTGCATTGTCACTGTTTGAAACAATATCAGATGTAAAACGACTAAAAAGTTCATGGTTGTTTTCCAATTCCACTCCCATTTCAAGACATTTCTCTGCATCCTCACATAACTCAATTAAGTATTTATTTTCTTCTTCCAAAGATTTGCAACTGCGACCACTAAAAAAGTCATTACCAAAAGATTTCCGAAATTCAAAACTTAATAAATTTTTATTCTGCAGGATTGTCCAATGACAAAATGACATTTTCTTGTCTTTGAATGTTTGTAGCCAACTCAATTATCTGATCACGATCGTCCTCAATTGCCTGTTGAACTGCCTGTGTGTCTATTTTCACAAATTCCATTTCCACTCTTGATTTTCTTTCATACAAGATCATTTTATCCCTTTTCTTCAACATAGAGTAATAATCTTCATAATCTTCGCTGCCGAGAAAATACATTCTTACAACGTCTATTAACATGATAGGTTTGTGCAAAAAGGACATGTCAAAGGTAACCTGTAATCAGAATTATTTCATAAAGTAAATAAATTTGAAGAAATGAAACAAACATAGGTACTCCCTAATTGTATCTTTGATGTATTGAGGTAATAAACTGTTTTCATTACAAACGCCTTCAATGTCACCTTCACATTAAATATGGAGTAAAACTAACATTAGTAAAACCTTGACATAATTAAATGTGGACTAAAACAATGGCTACACTATTAAAATGTTCTGATAAAAGAAATGACTTGCCCCTTTTCTCTTTGAGAATCCAACCATGCAGACAAACAGAAGTGGTCGAAAACATGCCCACAGAATGTTCCGACTGGGTAGTAAACTTTTAAAGTCGTTCCTGGAGCAATTTCTGTTGTTTCCATTAGCAAATCAAAACAATGTAGGTAAATGTAGCAGCTCATCTTGAATCTTCTATTTATATAGATCAGAAAGTAACAGCAAAAACTGGAGAGAAGGCAAAGACTCCCTGTCGATATTTGAATGTTTATTTATTTTGGTGTGACTGATTCAACCACGGAGAATCAACCGATATTTCGTCCGAAGTGAAGATACAGAACCAAAAGCTCAACTTCAACTTAGGAATTACATTAAGGAATGTTTTTAATAAGTCTTACAATTTTTGTAAACTTGCGTACAACGCGCAGTCGCGTTGTAAGTTATCATACATTTCAAAATAATATAAACGACATATTTCGTATTATGTGGTTGTTGCAGTTTTAACTATTTCGGCATTATTAGTGTGTAACAGGTATAGTTGAAACCAAACGCAATCACAGTCCGAAGAATAAAATAATTTTTTTCTTGTGTTCAATGCCACGACCACCAAAGAATTTTGTCTACGTGGAGGTGGGACTGTCATTTGGCTAAACATCATTCCTTTGTATACATCACTGATAACCAATCCACAAAGTAGCCAAATCCCAAAAGTCAAAGCCAATTTTTTCCTATCCATGTTTTGTTCAATGCTGCGGATTGTTCGAAGAGAGGGGCTAAGAAACATATCTGTAACACACTATAAGTAAACAGTCTCCGCGAAATTTCTGTTAACATTCACCCGTAAGTACAAAGCGAAAAAATATAATAATGCATAGTTTTTCACTAGTAATTATCAAACTGTATAATAAATAATATAGGTACTCTGATTTAAAAAATATTTTCTCTACATAATTTAAAAATTATTTTCTTTCAGCAAAAACCTTTTTATTAAAACTTAAAAATGATTACCTTTTGATAAATGTGATCTCAAATATAGATGCAAGGAAAATTATGACAAACGCTATTACAATTCAATTTTAAGAACAAGGAAACTTCCTATGATATTTTCCATCTCAGTAATGTTTATCTGTCGGTGAGGTATATTTTTATGCCTCAACGGCTAATAACATTTCAAACCCCTAGAGATAATTTTAATGCGCATACAAAATTTTTGGTTATAAACTAGGCAGAGATTAAGGGAATAAATTATCTGCAATACAAAGCAAAATTCTGCAAAATAAATCTTTCCCCTGATATAGTGATGATATTTCCAGGCGATAATCTTGCGTTCATTTCCAAATCTCCCCGAATTTTTCAACAATGTTAAAATGAAGGGAATCGTCATATCTGATAAATTGTATCACAAAGCTATACTGCACACGTCAACCGTCACAGCAAGATCTAAATGTTAATTACAATGTGGTCAAAATCAGTTGGAGTAACGTTCCTACATGTTAGGAAATCTGCACAGTTAGTTGGGCCAAAAATATGAAAAGAACTATCTGTAAATTAAAAACTGACTTTTGTTACACAAAACGCTTTATTATTGATCATAAATCTACAGTATTATTTCCTAGGAAATGTGACCCAAATGGACAGAAAGCTTATTTTTCCAGTAGAAAATATAAAATCCAAACAATATTGCCACTTTTGTTACATATAATCAGACGCCGGAATTTTATTTAAATAAACTTTATCAAATATAATTTGAGATTGAGAGTGTATAGATTTTGTATTTAGGCGATTGATGTCTCAAGAATTTCCAAAATATAAATGTATTAATAAACTTTTTTGAAATTTCGGGCTATAAAAAATAATTATTGGTTTTAAAAAAGTTTACGTAAATATTTACGAATAAAAACATTTTTAAGCACATTTCTTGCCGTTTCAAAAATTTTAAAACTAAATTTTTGATTTAAACTGTTACTTAAACCTAATTACATAAATCATGTTATCAAAAATACAAAATGACAAAAGTCTGAGCGTGTCTTTTAATATTACATTTCCTATACTTCTATCAAAATTGGCATACAATGTAAATTGCAGAAATTAAAAGTATAAAGTTTCCTATTTCGATTGATTTTACTCAAAATTATCGTTAATATAATGGTGCATGGAGATACAAATATCAATAAAAATACTAGTTATAAGCATCATTAGAATTTCATATCGACATTTGACAATTTTATTTTTATTGGTACTTCCGTCGACTTATTTTTTTCCAATCTTTTAATTGATTTTTAGCAATTGTTTTTGTATTTTATAGTAAACTTTTCAGTAATTTTTTTGCCATTTTTTAGCAGATAAACTTTTCGCCTGTTTAAATAGATTTCTGGCGTATGCACAATATGCAGATAACGCATTTTGTCATCTATATCTACAATATTTCCTAACAATTGTTATTCAAATGGACAGAAAGCTTACTTTTCTACTAGAAAATATAAAATCAAAACAATATTTCTGTTACTTATTTGTAAAACATTGTAAAACAATTAATAGCGAAAATATTTATGCAAGTTAAGTTGCATTATTAAAGCACTTGACTTGAACTAAAAATAATATAAGCGATTTTGTTCCTTCCCAAATAATTTTGAATTATATTTATGAATAGCCAACGAATAACCAAAGACAAAGGTACGAACCCTCAATTACAAGGGCCGTCCTATGGATACCTCGTTTGTGTAGTGTACGTAGTGTAGCTTGGATAACCTGTCTTTGTTGGGCTAGTAGACTTCTGATAACAGTCCCACAACAGTGACTCGTAAATGACACCATTATGCTTCTCGGGTATTCATTAACAACATGACCAGTGTTGAGGGAGTTGACAATGGGCCCGTAATTGAGGCCTGCGCCCAGTGTTATCACTATGTAGTTAGGCAGTACATCCCATATAACATAAATATTTCCTTCCCAAATAATTTTGAATTATATTTATGAATAACCAATGTGCTAACAAATGTGTTTTCATTTCTTGAAAAATGTATAATGTTCTTAAATCCGTTTATGTTTTCTTGTTTTCGTTTAATAAAAGTGTGTTTATTATTTTTATTGCTTACTATACCCATTTATGTATTTACGTGTATTATATTAACGCAGACAGATTAATCAGCCATTATTCTAAGAATATTCTTGTCTGAAATTTCTACGATTTGAACAGGTGATTTTTGACGGTTTTGAGAAAACACCAGGTTTAAACCAGGGTTCAACCCTAGTCTGCGGCTTTTGAAATATGATCCTGTGCATTTTCCGTAAGCTACAACATTGCCCAGTTGCCCAAAGATTTTTCAAACTTACTATGATATATTTCTTTAGGTTTTTCAGACTAGATAGAAGGCGACCAGCAATATCTTTTAGTATATCCATGTCCAAACAAAGGCATTGAAATCGTCGACAACAAAATTCCAACAGAAAGATAACAGATGAGCCAGCTTGCAGAAATAAATACCAAATGAATACAACGTGGATTTTCATGCCAAGGCCGATTGGTACAGCTTGATTATTTTCATATTTTGATTTTTGCTCCTTCATCCAATAGGAATAGAATTCATGTACATCATCAAGGTCACTCCACATTTTCATAAACCCCGACTCAAAAAGCGTGCCAAAAAAGTTTTGAAATTGATTCCGAAAAGCAAATTTAAAGAGATAAGATTGTAGCTTATCTGAAACTTTTTCATCTGCCGTTTTGCAAATTGCCTTGTCGTCTCGTTTTAGTTATTCAGAAAAGATTTCTCCTAATCTCGATTTAGGATATTGTAAAAATAATTTAGCCCCCGGTTTCATGATTAGTTCGACATTTAAAGAATATTGAGAATAGCCTTTTTTTCTGTATTCCGTAGCAGATTTTTCGCTTCGCCAGTTGTAAATATATAAATTTGTACTAATCTTGCTTTCTAAATTAAATTTGTAAAATAAATCAACTGAGACATTACTTTCGGGATATCCAGCATAATATCCCATTTGATGGGAAAATCTATAATTGTTGTCAATCAATTCTTTGAAGTTTCTATAACTCTTCTTGTCAAGTGGCGCGAGTAATTCTCCCGTTATATAAGTTTCATATTGACACCTGATGACAAAAGCCACAATGATGATGAGCAAACAGAAATTTCTTTTTTCTCGCGTGATGTCAAATTGGGCCAACGCAATAGCCACAGTTGACGTTATCACTCGTTCCACTCTGGCATACAATGAACGCATTTGGATCTTGTGAGACGAGATCCAATACGCTGAAGGTAACAGAATGATAATCAAAATCCAACGGGATAGATCGAATGTGTTTGTAATTATAACGTGAAGAGGAAGATTGTAGAATGATTCTTTTTCTTCACAATAAACTAGGACATATTCAACATCATCCACAAAAATGTGCCTGTTGAACCAGTATCCATAAAAGGTATAATCATTGATCAAGTAAATTTCAGAAACGTGTACAGGTCTTGCCAATGCCGCATAAGTTTTACCCCAATTACTTATGTCATCATATTCAGCAGAAAAGTTAAACCGCTCGGCCATTGTCTCTATTGCTTTTTCACCGGAACGGCAAACGTGTCTATATTTAATGACATTATAAGCCGATGTTTTACAAAAAGATAATGTAATAGATTGTTTCCTACCCACTGCATTTTCAAACACTGCAACCTTATTTCCATAAAGTTGTCTATCATAACTACTCCAGATGTGTTTCCATTCAATTTCATTCAGTGTAGGATTAATTTCAGTAACTACAAAGAAGTTGACAGGAAACGTGTTACAATAAAAGCATATTGTCACAATTGAGAATGTAGACTCGTTTGTTATGAGGATGTAGTAAATGTCTGCCACGGGATGATCAATGGGTTTCAAAAGCCAATTAGAATTACCATCCTTAGGTCTCCCGTCATAAAGAAATATAGTTATAAAATTCGGACGAGAGATCTTCTGGCCAAAATATTGAGCTAGATCCCAAAATGTTCTATCGGGTTCAGCAATGATATTCACACTGCAAAGACTTTTCGAAAAATCCTTAAATGTCACTTTGTCAACTTCTTTGAAAGTTTTATTTTCCGACGTGGCAATCGTCCAAAGTTGGCCATTCTGATTTCTCTCCAAGAACAATTCCAGCCATTTGGAATTTGGAAATCGAATCAAGTTGAAATCGCAGTTGTTGAACGAAGACAAATTACTCTGACAATGATGAAGATCCAATGAGGATTGCCCAAATTGACAATTCGCAAAAGGGTGATGCAACTTTGAGAAACAAATCCAAGAAAAGGCGAGAGAAGAATCAGTAATGCGCTGCTTGTACAGGGGAAAAGTCATTCAAATGGTTGTCAACGATTTTAAAGTACTTTCAAAGGATCTCGGAGAGAATTATAACTTTTTTGGGAGAAGACCGAATGAAATGGAGGGCTGCGCTTTTGTTTTTGGCTCAAATATTATGGAATACTCCAGGATTTTAACTTCGAGAGGAATTTCTCAAACAGGACAATCTGATCGCTTTCTTCGAACGGATGAGATATACATTTTGTTCAGAATGGATATTAGGCTCTGTTGAGTTTGCTCTAAATAACAATGTTAATAAGTCGCGAGTTAACACTTGAAGGGAGACGAGCTTCTAAAGTAAGAGCACTTGACCTAGCATACTGATGGGCTACGTTTAAGCATAATTAAAAACTGTTGCCTGAAAAGTGTGCAAAAATATTATGTTAATAATGAAAACCAAAAAAATTTTATATACAAGATTTATATTTTCGAGTTTGCCTTGCTAATATGAAAGATTATTTGCTACCACAAACTCCAATTAAACTGTATGACAAAATATAAATTGAATTTGACATAAAACTATCAAATGATAAAAAAATATTTTGTCAACTGAATCTAACAATTAAATTTGTTCCAGCAAAAACTTTTATATAAAACCTGAAAAATGTTTACCTTTTGGTAAAAGTAATCTCAAATATAGGTGCCAGGACAATTATGACAGACGCTATTACGATTCATTTATAAGAACAAGAAAACATCTTACAATGTTTAGCAATGATAAGCTTTCTCAGTAATGTTTATCAGTCGGTTATATAACAACCAACATTTTTGTATCTCTAAGGCTAATAACATTTCATTCTCCTATAGAAACAATTTTGATGCGCATACAAAATTTTTGGTTCTAAACTTGGCTAAGAGATTAAGGGAATTAATTATCTGCATTGCATAGCAAAATTTCCCAAAATAAATCTTTCCGCTGATATGACGGTTGTATTTCCTGGAGATGAACTTGCGTTCATTTCCAAATGTCCCCGAACATTTCAACAACTTGCTGAAAGGAATGGAAGTCCCAACAATATTTAAATGTTAGTTGCAATGTTGTCTAAACTGATTGGGATAGCGATCCCATCTGGTTGGAAATCATTCTCAGTTTGGCTTAAAGTGTCAAAGAGCGAATCCATTTATAGACAACCAATGAATAAAATCGATATTTTAAATTAGCAAATGTATAGTCTCAAAAAATCAGAAATGTCAAAAACTATAAGAATAATTGGTTTAAAAATTTTCTAAAACTCTCTGAACCCCTGCCAAGGGGGGTAAAGGTAAATAGAAAATATAGAAATTCATGTATGACTAAATAATGAGATGATTATATCTCAGTAATGGTGCAATGTATCAGTATGAAATATTTTTTTAAAATACAAATGGGTATTGTAGATTAGTATGGAAATAAATTTTATTTCTCATTGTTCGCGTTTTTTGAAACAAATCAAAATTTCCAAATTTTTTTCAATTGTAAATAACTAACGTGCCCCAAAATCGCCCACTGAAGTTTGACTTGAGTCGGAATAACGGGAATCTGACGAAACAGATGCAATTTATTCCGCCGTGGGCGATTTTGGGGCGGCCGAGATATTGACAATCAAAGTTTGGCAAAAAGTGACTATTTTTGAACAAAATTAGCCCAGGGTTTGATACACAGGCATAAAAGTGAACTGGTTAATTAAAATATTACATTTTTTTTCACCCCAACTGCTTATATTATAACGATTAGATAAACACCGGATGCCTATATTAGGCATATATGCTTATATATTAAACATACATGGCTATTCACTGGGCATATATGATAATATATTGGGCTTATATGGCTATCTACAAGCAATATATGATTATATATTGGGTATATATGGCTATATATTGGGTACATATGGCTATATATTGGGCATATATGGCTATATATTGGGTACAGATGGCTATATATTGGGTATATATGGCTATATATTAGACATTTGTGGCTATATATTGGGCATATATGGGTATATATTGGGCATATAAGGGTATATAATGGACATATCAGTCTATATATTGGGCATATATGATTATATATTGGGCATATAAGGCTATATATCGGGCATATATGATTATATATTGGGCATATATGGGTATATATTGGGCATATAAGGGTATATAATGGACATATCAGGCTATATATTGGGCATATATGATTATATATTGGGCATATAAGGCTATATATCGGGCATATATGATTATATATTGGGCATATATTGGGCATATATGGATATATATTGGACATATATGGCTATATATTGGACATATATGGCTATATATTGGACATATATGGCTATATATTGGACATATATGGCTATATATTGGACATATATGGCTATATATTGGACATATATGGCTATATATTGGACATATATAGCTATATATTAGACATATATGGCTATATATTGGGCGAATACATAATATTATACATAATTGGCTAAACTCACGCATCTAATATGACTATCAGCATGGTACGTGTGTGGTTGCACTTTTGAACTGCTTGGATTGAAACCCTGGAACTTTTCCAGCCAGTATTTAGCGTGCAGTGCAATGCGCGCAAGCAAAATGCTGGGAGGCTGGTGGTTGTCTATAAATGGATTCGCTCCAAAAGGAGGCTCGATAAATTAAGCATAGCGGGAAATTATTGACTTTTGGTACACAGAACGCTTTATTAATGGTCAAATGTCTAAAATATTTCCTAGGAACTCAGATCCAAATCGGCAGAAAGGACTTACTCTGCATTCTTCAATGGAAGTAAGCTATACTGCACACATCAAGACATCACACAACAAGATCTTATGTGATTTACAATGCTGTCAAAACCGATTGGGGTAACAATTTTATATGTTGAGAAAACAGCATCAGTTGGGTCAAAAATATGATAAGGACGATCGGTATATAAAAAGTTGACTTTTTGGTACACTAATGCTTTATTAATGGTCATGGACAGAAAGCTTACTTTTCTAGTAGAAAATATAAAATCTAAACAATATTTCTGTTACTTATTTGTAAAACATTGTAAAAATCAGGGCCGCAGCCAGAAAAAAATTTCGGGATAAACAATATGCTACTTTTAACAAATGTATTTTCATTACTTTAAAAATCTATAATGTTCATAAATCTATTTACGCTTTATGGTTTTCATTTAAGAAGTCTACTTAATGAATATTTATTATTTATATTGCTTAATAACAACTATTATATATTTAAATCTGTGACGATCGATTAACACAGATAGATTTATCAGCTGCTACTCTAAAAATAATATTAGATGGTTTTCTGCGATTTGAACATGTGATTTTTGACGTTTTGGAGAAAACAACAGGTGTAAACCACGATTCAACCGGCATGGTGTACATGGGGCTGTAGAAAAAGTCATTTTGTCATTAGTCCAAGGAGCTGTAAAATAAAGTCTTCGGGGCAGTACCAAAAAAGTACGAAAGGCAGTAGAACGAGTAATAACGGCGGCAATACTGAAATGAATTCTATTTCCTGAAATGGTCATGAAACATGAATATGATGAGATTATTGGTGACGTGAATGCATAGTATATGAATGTCTGCAGTGATATAGTAATGTTTATGGCCCAAAATCATGACGGTATTGAATTATCACAGCACAATTCAATAGAAAGTAGCTTGTTATCTACAAGAGATGATAAGACCCTCATTCTAAGAATACCATGCTAAAGTCCTTCTATTTGCGTTGCGGACTTACTGACTGACTGTTAGTTCGAAAACGTCTTCCCAGTTTGATCTATAATGCAGATTCGGATTTTAAAATCCTAAATTTAAAATGTTAGTAAAAAATCAATAGTTAATTGCACTATCATAAAAAAGTATAAAACTGAAGAGGAAGCATCACTGGACATTGTGGACATAAAAGAATGGTCTGTCCATTACCGAAATATCAAATCAAGGTGGAAAAGTTGTCTATTATTATTGTAAAGACAACAAAAAGTTCCCGTGTAAACGAAAACTAACGGTAGAGAAAGTGGGAAAACAATGTGGAAATATGACAGCTCATTTTAATTTGACAACTATATAAACTCAACATGTACATGTTCTTATTTTCGTAAGAATTATATATGTAAACACCTTATGGCATTGCCAGCATGAGTAAAGCAATCGAAATTCCCCAAAATGCAAAAAAGTTTCACATTGCCGTCAAATAGATAACTGGAAGACCCCGCGGGGTATCTAAAGCTCTAGTGAAACCAGTGTACAAAATACCACTTACCAGTGGTAAGTGGTTTTTAATGGTATTTAACGTTAAATACCACTATCTAAAAAGTAGTGGTATAAATGGCAAAAATGACTTACTTGACTAACTGTATTTGCCATTCAATATAATATTTGTTTTAATCTTATTATTTAATTTCATTTTGGTTAAATCAAAAGTGTCTAGTAACCGCTATTGTTACTCTTTCTACTGCCTTTTGTACTTTTTTCGGAATTGCCCCGAAGACTTTATTTACCGCTCTATGGACTAATGACAAAATGACTTCTTTCTACTGACAAAATGACTTTTTCTACAGCCCCATAAACCTTTACCCGATTCAACGGGTCTGTGTAGCCGACGAAAAGTCTAGCTACCTGAGTTGAACTCCTTCTGAGGACGGGTACAAGCAGAGGACAGAAATATGTAGAAAATATTGCTCGGCAATCACAGCGTTGCCGTAGTTTAAGACAAGTCGTGTGAGGATGGGTACTTCAACTAAGTTATACAATGCTACCTTACATTTATGTGCGATATTTGTGTGTATGTTACTTAATGTGTATGTATGTGTATGTGATTTCATGATGTGTATGTATCTGTATGCAACTTCTCTCTGTATTCAACTGTATTAATTCGAACACTGGCTCATAATCAAGATATTTGCATACTAGGCAAATAAGAAACGAAATGTACCTACTGTAAAACTTTTTTTATGCAAATGCTCTAACATGCAGCAATATTTTAACAATAATTATATTATGTGATTATGTGTATCATATTTCCTGTATCTTGATTTATGTTGAATTACTTAAATCAACATATCAGCGAACTGAATTTCTAATGGCATTCTTTGATGCATTTTGGACAAAGACATTCTACTACCCAGATAAGACTTTTGCATTCAGTTTCATTTCTAGTGCCAATATTTTAAAAAATGTCAGCAGATTTTTATTTATTACTCCAACTCATTACTGGAAGCATTATGTAGGTAAATTATATATTTATTAAAAATATTCTAACCAACTGATCAAGCAAGTAAACTAAAGCTAATATCGTCAATCAAAGAAAGGAGCTATCCAGGTGGAATTATCAATATCGAATAAACATGCCACAATATGTCTCAATTAGATTAGCCCTTTATGTTTACTGCAAATACTTTCTGTCAAAACTTCCGAATTCTACTTCGTCCATAATCATGAATGGAACATTTTTATATTAGTATAATTAGTATATTAGTTTTAATGTAGTTTTTGTAGTTCAGCATAGTAGTGAGATGTAGTGCAAAAATTAAATATATCTACTTTTAAAAGTTAAATAATTTAGCTGTTAATTAAGTTTATAATGAATATCTTTATATTGCAAGTTAAGCGAAAACTAGTTTATCTTTTGATTTTGCAACTGTATATATATGTAGAGTGATATTAATCATTACAATGCAATAAACGTATGTGATAGACACTAAATTGGCTTTTTAATGCGTGCAACAATAGTTGTACTTTGTACCACACTGACTTAAAGTAATACACACAAAATATTATTAGTGGTGGTTGCTAGCACTTAACTGAAGTGCGTAGATAAAACACGGCAACGCTGTATAAGCTACCGAGTAAATTAAGGCTATTCTTAGTGCAACCGTAGGATAAAGACCTAACCATTTCCTCAGGTAGAGCGGTCGTCTGGCGTAACATTCTCGTTTCTTAGACATCGCGGATTCAACCCTTGTCTGCGACCTTGATATAGGCTCCTGAGCATTTCTCGTGATGCTACAATATTGGGTACAGTCGCCCAAAGATTTTTAATACATACTATGATATATCGTCTGCCTAATATTACAACGTAACAAGCCATTTTATCATGACTGCTACAAAGTAACAAACCATTTTATCATGCCTGAGACAAAGTAACAAACCATTTTATCATGGCTGCGACAATGTAACAAACCTAACTCCTGATACATTGGTTTGCTACATTGTCGCGGTCATGATAAAATGGTTTGTTACTTTGTCTCAGCCATGATAAAATGGTTTGTTACTTTGTAGCAGTCATGATGAAATGGCTTGTTACGTTGTAATATTAGGCAGACGATATGTCTTTAGGTTTTTAAGACTAGACAGAAGGCGACCAGCAATATTTTTCAATTTATCCATGTCCAAACAATTGCATTGAAATCGTCGACAACATAATTCCAACAGAAACATAAAGAATGAGCCAGCTAGCAGAAATAAATACCAAATGAAAATTTCGTGAGTTTTCATGCCAAGGCTGATTGGTACAGCTTGATTATTTTCATATTTTGATTTCTCCTCCTTCTCCCAATAGGAATAGAAATCCCGTACATCATCCAGGTCTCTCCACAGTTTCATAAATCCCGATTCAAAAAGCGTGCCAAAAAAGATTTGAAATTTATTCCGAAAGGCAAATGCAAAAAGATAAGATCGTAGTTTATCTGAAACTTTTTCATCTGCCGTTTTGCAAATTGCCTTGTCATCTCTTTTTAGTATTTCATAAAATATTTGTCCTAATCTCGATTTAGGATATTGTAAAAATAATTTAGCCCCCGGTTTCATGATTAGTTCGACATTTAAAGAAAATTGAGAATAGCCTTTTGCTCTGTATTCCGTAGCAGATATTTCGTTTTGCCAGGTGTAAATATATAAATTTGTATTAATCTTGCTTTCTAAATGAAATTTGTTAAATAAATCAACTGAGACATTATTTGTGGGATATCCAGTATAATATCCCATTTGATGCGAAAATCTATAATTGTTGTCAATTAATTCTTTGAAGTTTCTGTAACTCTTCTTTCTAAGTGGCACAACTAAATTTTCCGTTATATAAGTTTCATAATGACACCTGATGACAAAAGCTACAATAACGATCAGAAGACAGAAATTTCTTTTTTCTCGCGTGATGTCAAATTGGTCCAACACAATAGCCACAGTTGACGTTATCACTCGTTCCACTCTGGCATACAATGAACGCATTTGGATCTTGTGAGACGAGATCCAATACGCTGAAGGTAACAGAATGATAATCAAAATCCAACTGGATATATCGAATGTGTTTGTAATTATAACGTAAAGAGGAAGATTGTAGAATGATTCCCTTTCTTCACAATAAACTAGGACATATTCAATATCATCCACAAAAATGTGCCTGTTTAACCCGTAACCATAAAAGATGTAATCATTGATCAAGTAAATTTCAGAAACGTATTTAGGTCTTTCTAATCCCGAGTAAGTTTTATGCCAATTCATTATGTCATCATATTCAGCAGAAAACTTAAACCGCTCGGCCATTGTCTCTGTTGCTTTTGCACCGGAATAGCAATAAACGTATCTGTATTTAACGACATTATAAGCCGATGTTTTACAAAAAGATAATGTAAAAGATTGTTTACTGCCCGCAGCATTTAAAAGCACAGCAACCTTATTTCCATAAAGCTGTCTATCATAACTATCCCAAATGTGCTTCCATTCAATTTCATTCAATGTAGGTTTAATTTCAGTGGATGCAAAGTAGCTGACAGGAAAAGTATTACAATAAATGCACATTTTCCAAATTGAGAATGTAAACCAATTTCTAATAAAGATGTAGTAAATGTCTGCCACAGGATGATTAATGGGTTTCGATAGCCACGATTTATAAACATTTTCAGGTCCCCCGTCATAAAGAAATATAGTTATGAAATTCGGACGAGAGATCTTCTGGCCAAAATATTGAGTTAGATTCCAAAAATTTTTATCGTGTTCAGCAATGATATTCACACTGCAAAGACTTTTCGACAAATCCTTAAATGTCACTTTGTCAACTTCGTCCAAACTTTTATTTTCCGACGTGGCGATGGTCCAAGGTTGGCCATTCTGATTTCTCTCCAAGAACAATTCCAGCCATTTGGAATTTGGAAATCGAATCAAGTTGAAATCGCAGTTGTTGAACGAAGACAAATTTTGAATGCAATTTACGTATCCTCCAAAACTCAAAATGATAAAGTAATAATTTAAATAAATTTTCAAATGCATATTGCAATGGAAAATGTCAAAGTAGTACACAATTGTCTTATCGTTTAATGCTTTTCCAAACAAATTCTCAGATGTAAAATGATACCTCAATTACAAAGTGGTACGAAGTGGACAGTTCAACTGTTGACTACCACAGCAAAGTATGTTTATGTTGGTACTAAACACTAATGTAAGCGTTTTCACACAACTAATGTTGAAATAATAAAAAGTACAACGGAGTTTTTAAATGATTTTTATCCCATGCACAATATTTTGAGATGAATGTAAAACTACATACAGAGTTTGAATGTAATTTGCGATTTTTCCAAAAATTAAAATGGTTAATGGAATGGAATAACAAAAACAAATTTTAAAATTCGTTTTGTAGTAGAAACTAATTCTACAAATGGCTACTCGTTTAATGTTTCTTTTTCAAACTGAGTGACGTACTAGACAATAATATAATATATTCAAAACCCAAATGTTAACTCTATCATTCCGTTTAAATCAATACATTCAATACTATATTATACAATTGACGTCAGAGGGGCGCTGGCTCATAGAAACATCACAAAACATTTCTATTCCTTGTTAAGCTCTTTTACTCAATATTGTGGTTTGCACAGTTTGCCTACAAAATAAGTCTAACTGCGAGTTAACTAGTATTTCGTCTATAGTGTATAGTTTTACCTCACACCTATATAGTATGGTTCGTGTCTGAGTCTTCTAGATAGTAGTCGCAACCTCGAATATACCAATAAGCTGTATTGTGCAAGCAAGCAAAGGCAAAGGAAATCGATTCCTGTCTCGTTTGAATAATTTGGATGTTGAAAGCGGAGTTAGAGTTATTGCATGCAAACGTCACTCAATATCTTCTTCTTGCTGTGTTAATACATTGGTAAAAAATTACTGTTAGCATTAGAAATGAAAATTATCAAAAAACGAACCAAAAGATTCAAAACATTATGAATGTTATAATATTTAAGATTACTATGAACACTGAACAATAATAATAGGATGTACAATATGTAATATAAATTGTAAATTATGAAGGGAGATGGAGATGAGAAAACTTTCGCCCAACTTTTGTCGTGTTCATCTTTCAAGTCCAATATTGTGGTTTAATCGAATCAGTTTAAGAAATGCTTTTGAATGGTCTCAGCCATCAACTCACATAAACCTTCTGTTATCTACTTTTCACTTCCGATGGATTTCAATTTCATTTGGCTTTCATAATCAACATTCTCTCGTGGCATTAATAAGCACAAATCAAAAATGATTGTGCTTGTCTTCAGATAATATCGAAACAGTTATTACACACACATTACAAAATAATAATGCTGAAATAGTTCAAACTGCAACTGTATAATATATATATTATTTTGAATAATACTATGTTTAATACTGACAGCATCGCAGCCATAAAAAAATTTCGTGGGCACCAAGTAATACTATAATAATTTTCGTAACTTTTTGCGTTTTTAATTTCTTTATTTATTTCGATTTCGGGGAGTGGGGGTAACGTACCCCGGTGCACCCCATTCGTACATATTATTTTGAAATGTGTGTAAAACAAAAAGGTGACTTTGGGCAATGTAGACATGTTCACCCAAATGGTAACAATTATTACAAAACTTCCTTAAAATGCAATATCTAAGTAGAGCTCGTGGCTCTTTTCAGTTAGGACGAAAAGTCGGAAAATCGCACCAAAAGAAATAAACAGTCAAATATCTTTTTTCTACATTATCCCCAGTGTGTTCCTGCTGCATTCTGATTCATATAGATCTATAGAAGATTACATCCAAGATGAACTGCTATATTTGCGCAATTTGTTTTGATTTGCTAATGGAGCCAACAGAAATTGCTCCAGGAACGACGAAGTTTATTACCCAGTCGAAACTCGGAACATTCTTGGCATATTTTCCACCATTTCTGTTTGTCTACGGCTGGATACTGAAAGAGGAAAGGGTCATTTCTTTTATCAGCACATTTGAATAGAGTAACAATTGTTTCATTTCACATTTAATGAAGTCAAATTTTACAAATGCTAGTTTTACCCCATAATTAAGGTGGTTTTAAAGTCGTTTGTGATGCAAAAATAGAAAAAAATTTGGAATACAATGTCATTTCATAAATTTTATTTAAGTCAGTTTATTTTTCAAAATTTAATAGTTTTTGAAGTGGGAGAAATTCATGGGAGTTCAACCCGTCTCGTTCTCTGTTCTATGAAAAGATGAATATTACAAATTAAGACCTCATTACAAATTTATTTGAATACTTTAGTTAAAATTTAATTAGAAACTGAGCCTGGAAGGATTCTTAAATCTTCAATAAATTAATGATGATATTTTCCAACATTATTTATAAATAACCGCAACTGTACTATCAAAAGATATTATACTAAGTTTAGTAACTCGTGCCTCACTCCAAATTTTAAGAATGAACTCACCTTGTAGTAGTGCCATATATTTAAGTACTTTGATATCTTGAAAGTTTTTCAAATGAAAAAGTTGGTAGATCAGAAAAGTATCGATAAAAAAGAAATAGGAATCTGGAGGGCTGATTTAGAATCAAGGTTTAACGTTCTTTTGTGCGCTTCATTTTTATTTGATGAGGATGAGTTTGAAAACAAATTTTCTGTTGAGAAAAAGGTCCCACTTTAGAAGCAATTCGTTGATTTCCGAATTCATGAAATAAAGCACATCCACGTACAGTTATTGTTTTATAAGTTAAATATGAATTTTTTTATTTAAGTAGACAAATATAATAATGTATCGTTTTTTATAATAAATCTTCGGACGCTCATTACGCAGAACTGTCGGTAAAAATTATTTTGCTGGTCATAAGAATAAATCCAAACTAATACCGCTATTAAGCAAAGCAAGTCTACAATGACACACAATAAATCCTATATTGGCTATACATTATACGATGTTCCATATTTTTATATTCAGAAGTTTAGACCTTATTAGTAACTGTCGACACAAAAGGTAGGCTCTAATTGTACAGTCAACAATCCACTGAACTGAAACAAGTGTATGCTAATTTGTTATGCTGAAATAAATTTGTGCAGTAGGCTAACTAAATTCAAGCATAAAGAACCTTAGTTGTTTGTGTATTTGTCTACCTATCTGTGAACCAAAGTAATGCAAGGGTTGTAAATATCCAATATTCTAATAATATTAATAAAACTGAGTTCAAAGATATACTAGTACTTGCATTAAATACAATATGTATATCGTCCCTCTCCAAGTCCAGGAACGATTTAACTTCACTGCATTTTTCGTTTTGTGACGAAACAGCATTACTGTACTTCTTGTTTGAAGCATTGTACTTTGAGGCTATTTAGTACACAAAATAAAAAGCGTATAGAAGCTAAATCGTTCCTTAAAGACGATATGCTTTAATGCATTATTTTCTAGAGAAATGGAGTGTGTTGGCGTATGATTCAACACCACCTACCTATGCTTACATATAACTATGTCAACCCATATCTTCCCTATCAAGTATCTCTTAAATTGAACACCGGCGACTGAATTTATATCTACGATGACGATGGATATTTATATAAGCGTACAGATCTAAATGGCATGCAAGGTGAAGGGTATTTTATAAAAAAATAGAATTGATTTGCTAATTGAACATGTTAATTGACTTTGCGAATGACATTTACTATCTTCAAATAAAACAGTTAATACAACACAAAGTTCAAGCATCATTTGAATGAAGAAGGTTTATGCAAGTGGCAACTGATAACTTAACGACATGAAGGTTGACTAACCCAAAAAAGAGGAACAGCAGAGCCTGCCATCCATTCTGGCCAAAATGTTTGTCTCATCCGTTTGACGAAAGCGATCAGATTGTCTTGCTTGATTAATTCCTCTCGAAGTTCAGATCCAGGAGTATTCCATAATATTTGAGCCAATAGAACGAAAGCGCAGCAGTCAATTTCATTTGGTTTTGCTCCAAAAAAGTAGTCATTCTCTCCGAGTTCCCTCGAAAGTACTTTAAAATCGTGGATGACAATTTGAATGACTTTTTCTTTTTCCAGGAAGCCAAATAATGATTCTTCTCTCGCCTTTTCTTGGATTTGTATTTTAATAGCTGCAGCAATCATTTTCGAATTGTCATTTTTGGGAAACATCATTGGATCTTCGTCACTGTAAACCCATTGCCAGAGTAGAATCCCCCAAATCATCTTAGTGGAGAAAATATTGCACAATTTAATCCATTTGTAGTGTCTTTTTTTCTCCTTTGGTATCTTGCAATACATTTTCTTTATTAATTCGCAGCAAATGTTCGGGTCGTAAATATTTTTGTTACCAATTCTTAGGACAGGACAATTTTGAACATCGGGTTTTATGGTTTTAAATTTGTATCGGATTTTAGACACTTTTAAAAATGCAACGAGTTGTAATTGGAGCAGCTCAAGCGTTGGGAAGTAGGAATTTCCTCGTGGAAGGTAAATAATGACTTGCTTTTTTGAAATGGGGAATTTAAAATATCGATTTTGCATGCATTCTTCAACTGTCCGTTTTTCAGTGAAACCTAACGAACTTCCAATTGTTGTGGTTCTGATTATATTAGCAATAGACAGCGATGAATCTGTATCGAAATAGTTTTTCATTAAATTTTCCAAAGCCCTTTCCTTCTCGGTACAAATTTCTTGCTTTCTGAAATAAGTTTAAATGGTTAATTCGTATTGAAAGGGATAATTTAATTCTTTGTATTTCAAACAATAATTTGCACTACTTACATTTCAAGCTGATTAATTTGTTCCAACATTTCCTCTGGGATATCGTCTGTGGCTGTATTTTTGTCATCGGAATTAACGGATACTCGTTCAGCATTGTCATTGCTTGAAATAGTATCAGAAGCGAAACGACGAAGAAGTTCATGATGATTTTCCAATTCGACTTGCATTGCAAGATATTTCTCAGCCTCTTCACATAATTCAGTTAGAAATTTATGTTCTTCTTCCAAAGATTTGCAACTGGGACCACTAATAAAGTGAATAAAGTCATTGCCAAAAGATACACTATTAAATAATAATTTCCAAGATTCAATAAATATTTATTATCACCTGAAACTTCCTGCAGGATTGCCGAATGACAAAATGACATTCTCCTGTCGTTCAATGTTTACAGCCAACTCAATTATCATATAATAATCGTCCTCGATTGCCTGTTGAAGTTCATGTGTGTCTATTTTCGCCAATTCCATTTCCTCTTTTAATGGTCTTTCATCCAAGATCACAATATCCCTTTTCTTCAAAAAAGAGTAATAATCTTCATAAATTTTCTTGGCTGCCAAGAAAATACATTCTGACAACGTCCATTATAAGGATAGGTTCGTTGCAAAAAGGACAAGTCAAGGGTAACCTGTAGTCAATATTATTTCATAAAGAAAATTAATGAAATGATTTTTTATCAACATGTACTTGTACACCCTAATTTTATCTTTGATATATTACTTTGAGGTAGTAAACTGTATTCATTACAGTTTACTACTGTATCATATCACCCATCATTAGTAAAATCTTGACATAATTAAATATGGAATAAAGCAAAAGCTACAATATTAAAATATGCTGATAAAAGAAATGACTTGCCCCTTTCCTTTTTTAGTGTCTAGCCATGTAGACAAACAGATATGGTGGAAAACGTGGCCACAGAATGTTCCAACTGGGTAATAAACTTGTGAAGTCGTTCCTGGAGCAAATTCTGTTGGTTCTAATAGCAAATCAAAACAAATTAGGCAAATATAGCAGCTCATTTTGAATCTTCTACATATAAAGATCAAAAAGTAACAGCAAAATACTGGAGGGAAGGCAAAAACTCTGTTGATATTTGAATACTGTTTATTTGTTTTGGGGAATCAACCGAGTTTTTCGCCCGAAGTGAACAGAGCCAAGAGCTCAACTTAGGAATTACATTAAGGAATTTTAGTAATAATTCAAATCATTTTTGTGAACTCGCGTACAATGCGCAGTTGCATTGTAGATTTCCATGCATTTCAAAATAATATGAACCAAGTAGAATCATTTGCATACTATGCAGTATTGTTGGACTTTTAGTTATTTCGGTATTATTAGTGTGTGATAGGTTTCTTTGATACCAAATGCAATCACAGTGTCGTATCATCCGAATAATAAAATAATTTTTGCTTGTGCTCAATGCCGCGAACGAATTTTGATGTCAATTGAAACTGAACTCCATCGGATATAATAATATATTATTTTGAATGACACAATGTTTATGTTTACGAGTAGTCAAGACACTATGCCATATTCACAGGCCGTAATTTTAAAGTTTCGTCACACTCTATTTCTTTTTGCTTTCATGGAATAGCAGGTTCTTCTTACATAAAACATTTTTTCATCGCTTTGAATCAAACCTCCGTCAATACTCGGATACAGCATTATTGACTAAAAGCTGAGGACCAAATTAATTGTATTGATCATGTTGGCCTTGAATTGAAAGTCAGTTGTCAGAAGTTGTAACAGAATAACTACGTAGCTAAAGTAGTCTTCTAGTTGCTGAACGTATTAATGTTGTCAAATGATTTTACCTTTTGTTTTCTTTGCTTTATGTTTACAGGTAAACGCTCTCAGAAATCTGGCAGAAACTGTTTACTATAGTTTGTCATTTTTCCTTGCATCTTTCATCGGATAATCTGTACGCATTGGAGGAAATATAAAAAGCAATTCATAAACTTTGGCAATTTAGTATTTATGTTGATATTGATGATTTAGTAATTAGTATTGATTAATTTAGTAATATATTTCTCGACTTGAATCCTATATAAGGTATCCACCCCACAACCCCCAGATCCTTCTAGGGTTAATCAATCGAACTGTTTTATTTGATGGTAGTCACAGTCATAATATACGAAATCAATTAGCTTATTCAATTAGTACATCAGTTCTAACTGTTTATAATGTGGACTTCATCTTGCATGCCGTATAGATTTTTATGATTCCATTTATATAGCCTTTAGTGCTTTATAAAAGTCTACGATTTAGTGCAATTACTTTACTATACCATATGAATATTCAAAGTTAGTCTATTTGTCTAGAAAACAGCCCATTTTTGAACATGCATGATTTTAGTAATTGCAAAATTGAATATTTTCCACCCTTGCATTACTTTGGTGTATACAGAAAGGTGGACTAATACTCAAGTATCAAGGATAAAATGTTTGATTTTCTTCAGCCTACTGTACGATGTTATGTCAGCACAAGTATACATTTGTTAAAGTTCTGTCGATTGTTGACTGTCCAATTAAAGCCTACATTTTGTATGTCAGAGTTAGTATTAGGATCTAAACTTATGAAGTGTATGTCCCTGTCAGTCCTTTCACTGTTCAAATATATTTCATTGCCAATATATTCGAAATAACAATAATTAATATCTGCCTCAAACTAATTGCACTCGAATATGATACAAAAATATTTTTAGCATCACATAGTTATGCTAAAAGAAGGAAATTATGAACAGCTGGTACAATATGAAAAACTTGTTTTCAAAACATACAGAATAATATCACTTTTATTTAGAGTATACTTGACCAAGTTTTCATAAACGAGTGTAAATTAACATTTTCGGTGAACTAGACTAACAACACCCGTTCCTGTATTTTTCCTCGCCATGAAAGTCCAGTTCCAAATTTCTATGTACTTTACAGCCGTGTGAAAATTTCATCCAAATGTCCTCGTATCCTATTTATTTTTGAATTTTTCTTACATTGGAAAAGCGCATAACGTTCCTTATATAAGGACGGAAAAAGCCTCTATCTACTTTTAGATTGGTACAGGAAAAATCCAATATTCATTTATGAGTTATGAGCTACTAAGAGTCCAGAAATGTAGAGTAAGGCTAGTAGTAAGGAATGGGGTTACTACTATACTGCACACTTACTAGATCACTGTATTGTATTGGACCGCCCACATTTATTGCTTGGTACAGAAAAAAGCCAATATTCATTTTCTTTTTGGTTCAGGAGAAAGCCTATATCCATACATTTGTTAGTGGAGTTAGGCTATTTCATGTAATAAAAGAAAAATGGATATCCCTGTACTAAACAAAAAGTAAATTGGCTGCTTCCTTCTTTAACGGACGATTATTTTCGTGTGAAAACGCACGCAACACGCAATTATGTAATTGAGTTTGTACTTTTGGAACAATTTTAATTTAGCGAGTATAATAGAATTCATCGAATATTCCAAGAAGAAAATCTAAGTGGCCATTCTAGTGTTTTAAGGCAACTTTGCAAATGTTTCAATATCTGCAGTACATAAATAAAAAGGTTCGGAAATCCAAAATTGGGATCGTAGGAAAAGTGTTTCAATTAAGTAATACTTATGACTATGACATGACACGTGTATGTTTACAAAAAGGCTGCCGTGGAACTTGTATTTATAATTAAAACTAAACTAAAGTTTTTAAACTCACGCAATTCTTAGCGACCACACAATCTGAAATAATTAAGTGAAATTATTTATAAGCTTCGTATAAAACGCATAATTACTTTTCATTTCAAGTCTTTGAAATTATTCAAAGACTACAAGCATGCAAAAGAAGGACGTGGAGAATGATATTACTGTGATAAAAAACAATAATACTAAATCTAAAATAATACATCAAACTTGAAAGCGTAAGTTGACTGTAGAATTAAAACGTTAAGGTCATAGTGCATACATAAAATACTCTGATTGTTTATGCCACAATTGGGGATGTTGCTATGTATCTAACAAAAAAAGTAAACAACTAAACTAAGTCAATGTAGATTCACAGAGCCCGTCCAGGGTCTGTTTATGAAAGCCAGTCTGTATAAATGACATATAAAAATACCAATCCGATATCACCACAATCATCTAAAATTTATTAGCTTACTAAATATCGTAAGCTATTGTGAACGGCCCTAACAGTCTGTCCTACTGTAGACAAAATTTTCCCAATTCCATATATAACCCCACCACTACCCACCATTTTAATTCGGCTTAAAAATGGTAACATTTGGCAGAATATTTTGAAAAAAACTCCAGCTGCCACTACTTCAAAAGATACACTGATACACACAGAAGAGACAAAAATGACAAAAGTCCATTTTTTGCTGTTAACAATTAGTATGCTATGTGTAAGATCAGCAATCATCGGGTGGGCAATCCAATTTACAGACAAATTTGTATAAATGTGTGATAAAAAATTGGTTAGCCAGTGTTCCCTACTTAAAAAGAACTTTGCCAATGAAATCCGTCCCATTTTGCCCCAGGGCTGCTTTTTTACTGATTCCATACACTATGTAACCGCAAGACATTAGACAAGATATACAAAGATGCACTATGCGTGCATGTGCGGTGGTGGAATGTTGAGTTTTTCGCAAGCTAGTTATTCCATTACAATAGTTTATTATGCATGTACCCCCCTTGTGCCCTACCTATTGTCCTTCCCAAAAAACACTGAAAACAGTCGGACTAACTGAGATAGAAGAAAGATATTCACCTTTTTTATAGAACACCATATACGCACAGCACAGGCAGTCAGATTTCAGATTTGGATTGCATGAAAATGACAATGAAAGTCTGATCATAATAGTTTGTAGTTATTAGATGGAGATGTATTATTTCAAATTTAGCGCAACAGCACATTGTTACCAAGGACAGACACTTTTCTCAATAAGCCCTATGACCGAGAAAGAGAGTTGCATAAATGACCACTTTTTTTGGCAAAAGCGATATAAGTGGAAGAATACTGGACCGAAAATTACAAGATTGGTATCGCCAGAAAGCCCGATTCTTCATTGACAACGACATTAAGAGACATTTTCATTTGATGGTCTATGTTAGAAGTAATTGATATTTTAACCATCAAATATAGCCAAAAAATGCCATTTTTTAGGGAAACATCAATTACTTCCAACCTAGGCTATCAAATGAAAATGTCTCTTAATGTCGTTGTCAATGAAGAATCGGGCTTTCTGGCGATACCAATCTTGTAATTTTCGGTCCAGTATTCTTCCACTTATATCGCTTTTGCTAAAAGAAATTTAACATGGAATATGATAGTCAAGATATGATTTGAGTTTCCATGCACCCTCACGTTAACCGAAAAGAAAATTGAAAACCAAAGAATTATTGAACTTCATGTCACTGATTATAGTTTTGCATTTCCTTTGCAATTAAAAATTCCAATGATTCTGTGAGACACAATAATATAAATTCAGTTAAATATAAAATTAGCAATAGTTTTTTTTAAAAATATTTTCACTACTGAATCTAACATTATTCTTTTTCAGCAAAAGCTTTTATATACAACTAACTTGAAAATGTTTACCTTTCGTTAAAATTGATCTCAAATGTAATATAGTTGCCAGCACAATTATGACTAGGCTATTAAAATTTAAGAACAAATAAACATCAAGCGATGTTTTGCAATGATAATTTTCTTCAGTAATGTTTATCAGTCTGTTATATAAAAACTAACATTTTTGTACCTCAGCGCTAATAAAAAATTGCAAATTGCCAGTTTTTTTCCAAATTGCCAGTTTTTTTCCAAATTGCCAGTTATTTTCCAAATTGCCAGTATTCTTCCAAATTTCCAGCTTTTTCCTAAATTTATATTTTCATTAAAATTTCCAGTTTTTTTAAAGTTTTCCAGTTTCTCCCAAATTTTCAAGTTCCTCCGAATTTCCAGCATCCACCAAATTTCCAGTTTTTCAGAAATTTTTATCTTTACTCCAAATTTTCATTTTTTTCCAAGTTTCAACTTTTGTCCCATATTTTCAGTTTCCCCCTAAACATCCAGTTTTTCCCTAAATTTCCATTTTCATCCAAATTTCTAGTCTTTTGCCAAATTTCCATTTGTACCTCAAATTTCCAGTTTTTTCCTAAATTTATGATTTCTATCGAATTTCCAGTTTTTTTAAATTCTCCAGTTTTTTTCCAAATTATCAGGTTCCCCCAAATTTTCAGTTTTGTCGCATATAATTAGTTTCCTCCTAAATTTCCAGTTTTCCCCTAAATTTCCATTTTCACCCAAATTTCTAGTCTTTTGACAAATTTCCATTTGTACCCCAAATTTTCAGTTTTTCCTTAATTTATAATTTCTATCAAATTTCCAGTTTTTTTAATTGTCCAGTTTTTTCTAAATTATCATGTTCCTCCAAATTTCCAGTTTCCCCCAAATTTCCAGTTTTGTCGAATATTCTCAGTTTCCAGTTTTTCCCAAAATTTCCATTTTTCACCCAAATTTCTAGTGTTTTCCAGGGTTGCGGTATTCGGAAAGGGAGGTGTGGACAAATTGGATAAAATGGTTTTTGTCCACTGGAAAAAATGATTTTTTCTGGATAAAATTAATTTCATCTGCACAAAATGGTTATGTCTAGTGGACGATATGGTTTTGTCCAGTGGACAATACCAATTTCATCCTGACAACGCAAACTCTGGTTTTTTCCCAAATTTCCAGTTTTGTCGCACTTTTTCAGTTTCTCTCCAAATTTCAATTGTTCTCCTAATTTCCAATTTTCTCCAAATATGTAATTTTTCCCCAAAGTTCCAGTTTTCTCCAAATTTTTACTCGACTCATACGTCATACTCATCTTTGATGTGTTTCATACAAAAAACCCATTTCCATTCAATTTAAAAAAATTTTAAACGGACAAAACAATTTTCATGCCCCTGCGGGGGCATGACAACGTTTTTCCCGAGCCCAACTTTCCGATTTCCAGTTTTTAAATTTCGGGGGCGGGGCTTAGTGTGGGAGGAGCAAGGTCTAATTTCCACAGCAACCAGGTTGCAAGGTTGCAAGAGATTTTCGATGCCTGCCTCTTCCTTCTGTTGATTACATTGGTAAAGAAATCAGTATGAATCTCAGAAATCGAAATCATCAAAAAGGGAACTAAAAGATTCAAAACATTATGAATGTTATAATATTTAAGATTACTATGAGCAGTAATAATAGAATGTACAATAAAAATTATAAAGAGAGACGTGTAATCTTTCCACCAATATTTGTCCTGTCTATCGTTCAAGTCTAATATTGTGGTTCAATCGAATCCGTTTAAGAAATGCTTTTGAATGGTATGATATTACCCTCATCAGGTTGTCATCATGCATTGTTAAAAAACACTGTATTGGACGTAAAGATCAAAGGTCACATCGTCTGAAGGAAACCAATAAATAATAATAATAATGCCCTCATCAGGTCACATCAACCTTCTTCTATCCATTCTCTCGTGACATTAACCACAATTAAAAATGATTGTGCTTGTCTTCGGATGATATGGCCGCTGTTATTGCACGTCATTTCAAACAATCACAATAATAATGCTGAAATAGTTAAAACTGTAACAACTGCATAATGTTGACATTTTTTGAATAATATACATAATATGATTCTATTTCATGCATATTATTTTGAAATGTGTATAAAACTAGATGGCGATTGCGCATAGTTGACGAGTTCACCCCAATCTTAAGAATTATTACAAACCTTCTTTTAAAACGTAACACCTAAGTGGAGCTCATGGCTCTGTTCAGTATATGGCCGAAAAATCGTGATTGATTCATTGTGGTTAAATCAGTCATATGAAAACAAATAAACAGTCAAATATTGACAAAGTTACTACTTTCTTTCCAGTTATGTATGTATTGCATTCTGATTAATATAGATAGAAGATTACATTTAAGATGATCTACTATATTTGCGCAATTTGTATCGATTTGCTAATGGAATGGAACCAACAGAAATTGCTAAAGAACCGACTTTACAAGTTTACTACTCAATAATTATTAATGGTCACATGTCTAAAATATTTCCTAGAAAGTCAAATTCAAATCGACAGAAACGACTTTCTCTGCATTTAGCAATGGAAGTAAGCTACGCTGGTGGAAATTATGTTTCTTCCCGGTATCCAAAGTATCAACAAAATTCTTCCCAGTTTTGGGGGAAAATTTTTCCCGGTTTTGGGGTACGAATAAAAATATGTAGTTGCGCTACGCCCTAAAGGTTTTTGGCATTCAGAAGGGGAAAATTGATAAGAATTAATACGAAGTGGTAAAATATTGCTATTTAAAAGCAAAAAGTCAAAGAAAGTAGGATAAAATTGCGCGTAGCGCATTAAACTTTTTGCAATTTAGAATCGAAAAATTCAGAGGAAAACCGGATAAAATTGTGAGTAGCGCAAGAATTTTTCTCAGTTTAGAAGAGAAAAATTTAAAGGAAACCAAGATAAAATTGCGCGTAGCGCAAGAAATTACCGTAGCGGTTGTTTCTTCTCATTTTTCCCTTCCTTCTTCCCTTTTTCTTCCCTTTTTTCCAAAAGCTCTTTTACTAAGCTATACTGCCCACATGAAGACGTCAAAGAAGCAAGATCTAATGTAATTTACAATGCTGTCAAAACCGTTTGGGGTAACAATTTTATGTTGAGAAAACAGTATCAGTTGGGCCTAAAATATGAAAAGGTCGATCGGTAAACTGGCTTTTTGATACACTAATGCTTTATTAATGGTCATGGACAGAAAGCTTACTTTTCTAGTAGAAAATATAAAATCTAAACAATGTTTCTGTTACTTTATTTGTAAAATATTGTAAAAATATTTGGTAGCGAAAATATTGGTACACAAGTTAAGCTTAAATACAGCTAAGGTAACAATGAATTTATTCCGAAATAACTATTTTGGTATTTCCCAAATAGTTTTGCGTTATATTTAGGAATAACCAATGTGCTACTGCTAACAAATGTATTTTCATTTCTTGATAAATGTATAATGTTCATAAATCTATTTATGTTTTCTTGTTTTCATTTAAATAGAGTCCATATACTTAACTATTTATATTGCTTTTTTAATAATAACTATTATATATTTACGTCTGTGAATTAACGCATATAGATTAATCAATTACTACTCTGAAAATATTATTATGTGGTTTTTCTGCGATTTGAACATGCGATTTTTGACGATTTGGAGAAAGCAACAGGTGTAAACTACGATCCAACCCTAGTCTGCGACCTTTGATATAGGTTCCGGAGCATTTCCTGTGACGCAACAGTATTGTGTACAGTCGCCCAAAGACTTTTCATACTTACTATGATATATATTTTTTGGTTTTTAAGACTAGACAGAAGGCGACCAACAACATCTTTCAGTATATCCATGTCCAAACAATGGCATTGAAATCGTCGACAACACAATTCCAACAGAAAGATAAAGGATGAACCAGCTAGCAGAAATAGATACCAAATGAAGATTTCGTGAGTTTTCATGCCAAGGCTGATTGGTACAGCTTGATTGTTTTCGTATTTTGATTTTCCTCCGTCTGCCAATAGGTATAGTAATCCCGTACGTCATCTAGGTCTTTCCACAGTTTCATAAACCCCGATTCAAAAAGCGTACCAAAAAAAATTTGAAATTTATTCCGAAAGGCGAATCTAAAGTGATAAGATCGTAGTTTATCTGAAACCTTTTCATCTGCCGTTTTGCAAATTGCCTTGTCGTTTCTTTTTAGTATTTCAGAAAATATTTGTCCTAATCTCGATTTAGGATATTGTAAAAACAATTTAGACCCTGGTTTCATGATTAGTTCCACATTTAAAGTATATTGAGAGTAGCCTTTTGCTCTGTATTCCGTAGCAGATTTTTCGCTTTGCCAGTTGTAAATATATAAATTTGTACTAATCTTGCTTTCTAAATGAAATTTGTAAAATAAATCAACTGAAAAATTGCCTTCGCCATATCCAGTATAATATCCCATTTGATGGGAAAATCTGTAATTGTTGTCAATTAATTCTTGGAAGTTTCTGTAACTCTTCTTTTCAAGTGGTACAACTAATTTTTCGGTTATATAAGTTTCATATTGACACCTGATGACAAAAGCTACAATAACAATCAGAAGACAGAAACTTCTTTTTTCTCGCGTGATGTCAAATTGGGCCAACGCAATAGCCACAGTTGACGTTATCACTCGTTCCACTCTGGCATACAATGAACGCATTTGGATCTTGTGAGACGAGATCCAATACGCTGAAGGTAACAGAATAATAATCAAAATCCAACTGGATAGATCGAATGTGTTTGTAATTATAACGTGAAGAGGAAGATTGTCGAATAATTCCCTTTCTTCACAATAAACTAGGACATATTCAACATCATCCACAAAAATGTGCCTGTTGAACCAGTATCCATAAAAGATGTAGTCATTAATCAAGTAAATTTCAGAAACATATTTAGGTCTTGCCAATGCCGCATAAGTTTTGGCCCAATTACTTATGTCATCATATTCAGCAGAAAAGTTAAACCGCCCGGCCATTGTCTCTACTGCTTTTGCACCGGAATTACAAACGTGTTTATATTTAATGACATCATAAGCCGACATTCTGCAAAAAGATAATGTAATAGATTGTTTCCTACCCGCAGCATTTTCAAACACTGCAACCTTATTTCCATAAAGCTGTCTATCATAACTATTCCAGATGTGTTTCCATTCAATTTCATTTAGTGTAGGTTTAATTTCAGTAGATACAAAGAAACTTACGGGGAAAGTATTACAATAAATGCACGTTGTCCAAATTGAGAATGTATACTCGTTTGTTATGAGGATATAGTAAATGTCTGCCATGGGATGTTTAATGGGTTTCAAAAGCCAATTAGAATTACCATCTTCAGGTCCCCCGTCATAAAGGAATATAGTTATGAAATTCGGACGAGAGATCTTCTGGCCAAAATAATGAGGTAGACCCCAAAATGTTTTATCGGGTTCAGCAATGATATTTACACTGCAAAGACTTTTCGACAAATCCTTAAATGTAACTTTGTCAACTTCATTGAAAGTTTTATTTTTTGACGTGGCGATTGTCCAAGGTTGACCATTCTGATTTCTCTCCAAAAACAATTCCAGCCATTTGGAGTTTGGAAATCGAATCAAGTTGAAATCGCAGTTGTTGAACGAAGACAAATTTCGAATGCAATTTACGTATCCTCCAAAACTCAAAATGGTTAAGGCTAGGTAATAGTTTAAATAAAATTTCAAATGCATATTGTAATGGAAAGTATCAAAGTAAGACACAAATGTCGTTAATGTTTTTTCAAACTGAACGACCTACTGAACAGTAAAGTATAACAAAACAAACGTTAGTTCTGCAATTCCATATATATCATATCACATTCACACAAATGACGTCAGAGGGGCGCTAGTTTATAATAACGTGACATTTCCATTCGATATCAAGGTTCTTTTATACAATATTTTAGTTTGCCAAACGGTTTGCTACAAAATAAGTCTAACTACCAATTAACTATTTAGAATTTTCTATTGAAAATGAGTTTCGTATATTTTTTTTACATATTTAAGTCTTCTGGTATATATTGGTAGCTACGGGTAAGCGAATGAAACTAGTCCAATCTGTGATAAATATTAGGAATAGAACAAACAATGATTATCGATTCCTGTCTCGTATGAATAATTTATTACATACAATATAAGGATTGTCCATCTAATTGAAATTTAATTTAAGCGACAATTTTTTACTTGGCAAATTATGTCGCTTTTAAGGGAGTATGTTTGCATAGTTTGATGGAGTAAGATATTTGTATGCCCCTCCAGGCCATTACAACAGAGAGGTTTTTGTATGTAAATCTGAAATTTTGAGGTGTAAAGTGATACGTCCATTACAAAGTGGTACGAAGTGGACAGTTCAACTTTTGGCTACCACAGCAAAGTCTGCTGGTACTAAACAGTAATGTAAGCGTTTTCACACAACTAATGTTGAAATAGTAAAAATTACAGAAGTGTGTTTAAATGATTTTTATCACAAGGTAATTTAGGAATTTTCCAAAAATTAAAATGGTTAATGGAATGGAATAACAAAAACAAATTTTGAAATTCGTTTTGTAGTGGAAAGTAATACGACAAATGGCTACTCGTTTAATGTTTCTTTTTAAAATTGAGCGACGTACCAGACAATCATATATAGCAAAACCCAAATGCTGATTCTGCCATTCCTGTTAAATCAATACATTCAATACTATTGACGTCAGAGGGGCGCTGGCTCATAGAAACATCACAAAACATTTCTACTGCTTGTCAAGCTATTTTACATCAACATTGTGGTTTGCACAGTTTGCCTACAAAATAAGTCTAACTACGAGTTAACTAGTATTTCGTCTATCGTATAGTGTATAGTTTTACCTCACACCTATATGCTATGGTTCGTGTCTGAGTCTTCTAGGTAGTAGTCGTAGCATCGAATAGCCCAATAAGGCTGTATTGTGCAAGGAAAGTCTAAGGAAATTGATTCCTGTCTCGTTTGAATAATTTGGATGTTGTAAGCGGAGTTAGAGTTATTACATGTAAGTCTATGTATGTCTATTATTATCTCCTTATTACTGCGTTAATTACATTGTTAAACAATTACTGTGAGCCTTAGAAATGAGAATTCTCATAAAGGGAACTAAAAGGTTTACCACATTATGAATGTTATACTTACGATTACTATGAAGAGTAATAATAGAATGTACAATAATATGTAACTTGTGTGTAACTTGTGTGTAACTTACAATATGTAAATTGTAAATTATGAAGGGAGATTCAGTATTGGTGGGTTGGGGGTTACGTACGCCATTACCTCCTATTCATGCAAATTATTTTTAAATGTGTGTATAACAAAAGGGCGACTGAGCAGGGACGTATTTAGGGGGGTGCTAGCGTGCTTAAGCACCCCCTAATTCTCCAGAAAACACACTAGATACTCTCAAAGTTTAACAAAAACTAGTTTTATACACAAGAAAAATCTGCTCAAATATTTAAGCACCACCTAAATTTGATTTCTCGATACGACTGAGCAGTTCACTCCAATGGTAATAATTATTACAAAACTTCTTTAAAATCCAATATGTAAGTAGAGCTCGTGGATCTATTCAGTTCGGACGAAAAGTCGGAAAATCACACCTAAAGAAATAAACAGTCAAATATCGACGAAGTTTCTCTACATTCTCTCCTGTTGTGTTCCTGCTGCATTCTGATCTATAGAAGATTACATTGAAAATGAACTGCTATATTTGCCCAATTTTTTTTGATTTCCTAATGGAACCAACAGAAGTTGCTCAAGGAACTACATTTATTACAGAGTCGGAACTCGGAACATTCTGTGGGCATATTTTCCACAATTTCTGTTTGTCTACGTCTGGAAGGAAAAAGTCATTTCTTTTATCCGCACATTTTAATGGAGTAACGATTATTTTATTCTACATTTAATGATGTCAAATTTTACTAATGCTAGTTTTACTCCACTCCTAATTAATGCGAAGGTGATTTGAAGTCATTTGTGATGCAAAATAGAAAAAATTTAGAGTGTTGATACAATAAATTTTTTAAGGTAAATCTTTCCACTGACATGATTATAATATTTACAGGAAATGAACTCGCTTTTATTCAAAAATCTCAATTTTTCAATAATTGCAAATGGCTAAAATAAATGGAATCGTTGTCAGACCTAATAAATTACATCACAGATATACTGCCCACATCACTTTCCCGCAAGATCTAAATGTAAGTTACACTGTTGTCAAAACCGGTTGGGGTAACGACCCTATCTGGTGGGGAATCAGCACCAGTTTGGCAAAAGTGTAAATTTGCTAAAAAGACTATCGATAAATTAAAAACTGACTTTTGTTACAGAGAACGTTTTAATATTAATGATCATATATCTACCGTATTTCCTAAGAAATGTGATCTCAAGCGAGAGTAAGCTTATCTTTCTAGTACAAAATATAAAATAAAAATAATATTGCTGTCTTATTTGTAAAACATTGTAATTTTTAGTAGCATGGTAAAGTTTGGTTAAAGTCATGAATGAGGAGATACATGTGCCGTAGCGCTCCATGGAGAACTGATTTTGGACCCGTTGCGCGCTGAAGGGGTACCTACATGGTTGAATTTGACATTAAGGTGTAACTCGTCTGAAGACATTCCTGAACATATCAACATTGCTGCGGAGTGGGAGTCAGTCATTTTCAATTTCGATTTTATCGCACAGGTACATAAAAAAGCGAAATGTTATCACAGTTCAACCAGACTCCTTCCATCAATTGCATTGGTGGTTGACATGCACTGGGTACAAAATATAATATTGTAATGTCAATTTGTATACTATTAAAAGTCTTTATATATTGTAATAGCACTAGCAGTGTAGTAACACACTGACTAAACATGCCTAAGTTTAATAACTGTTGTAATTTAGCTCTATTATGTCTACAGAAATGTGCATCTTGGCTAGTATAGTTACCTATGTAAGGGGCTGGGTTGGCGAAAATTGTACTTGATGAAGCTAAGTATGTTAGTAGCCTTAATGTACATAATATGGAAGTGCAGAATTGAAAACCAAGTAGTTACGCTGTCTTAAGATATTATGAAGTTTAGCATAGTGTCATGTGAATTCTTTATCATTGTAAGTCATTTGCTGTGTGTAATGTAAACGTAAATGATATGCAATAATATATTAGAGGTAGTAGAGGGCATTGAGTATGCATCAGAAATTTTTCTTCAAAATTATCAGTTAATCGGCTTATGACTTAATGTATTTTATTTGTAATACACATGTACGTTCTGAATTTTTGTATACTGTTCTATGGGCCAATGTCTCGATGGGAACTTTGAATAAATATCTACCTATCTATCTAGAAGCGAAAAAATTTTTACAAGTTAAGTTGCATCATTAAAGGACAACTAAAAATAATTTATTCCGAAATAACCATTTTGGTCTTTCCCAAATAAGTTTGCATTATATTTAGGAATAACCATAATGTGCTGCTGATAAAAAATGTATTTTCATTTCTTGATAAATGTATAATGTTCATAAATCTATTTACGTTTTCTTGTTTTCATTTAAATAGAGTCTACTTCACTATTTATATTTGTATTGCTTAATAATAACTATTATATATTTACGTCTGTGAATTTTATTCTTTCACAGATCATTTTGAATTATATTTAGCTATATCAAATGTGCTAACAAATGTAATTTAATTTCTTGAAAAATATATAATGTTCAAAAATCCATTTATATTTTCACATTTTTTTCATTTAATAAAAACCTACATATCGAATGTATATACATTTTTATTATTTATTTATTATTTATTATTTATTTTTTATTTTTTATTGCTATGGCTTACTAGTAACTATTAAATTTATGTATTTACATCTGTGTCATCATTATATTAACGCAGATAGATAAATCAGCTACTATTCTAAGAATATTATTGTCTGAACTTTCTGCGATTTGAACAGGTGATTTTGGACGGTTTTGAGGAAACACCGGTGTAAGCCACGGTTCAACCCTAGTCAACGACCTTTGAAATAAGCTGCTGAGCATTTCTCGTGGTGATGCTACAATATTAAGCACAATCGCACAAAGATTTTTCATACTTACTATGATATATTTCTTTAGGCTTTTAGGACTAGACAGAAGGCGACGACCAATATTTTTTAGTTTATCCGTGTCCAAACAAAGGCATTGAAATCGTCGACAACCCAATTCCAACAGAAAGATAACAGATGAGCCACAGAGCAGAAATAGATACCAAAGGAATATTACATGAATTTTCATGCCAAGATCGATTGGTACAGCTTGATTGTTTTCATATTTTGATTTTTGCTCCTTCTCCCAATAGGAATAGAATAACTGTACATCATCCAGGTCTCTCCACAGTTTTATAAACCCTGACTCAAAAAGCGTACCAAAAAAAATTTTAAATTTATTCCGAAAGGCAAATCTAAAGAGATAAGATCGTAGTTTATCTGAAACCTTTTCATCTGCCGTTTTGCAAATTGCCTTGTCGTCTCGTTTTAGTATTTCAGAAAAGATTTCTCCTAATCTCGATTTAGGATATTGTAAAAATAATTTAGCCCCCGGTTTCATGATTAGTTCGACATTTAAAGTATATTGAGAATGACCTTTTTTTCTGTATTCCGTAGCAGATTTTTCGCTTTGCCAGTTGTAAATATATAAATTTGTACTAATCTTGCTTTCCAAATGAAATTTGTAAAATAAATCAACTGAGACATTACTTTCGGGATATCCAGTATGATATCCCATTTGATGTGAAAATCTGTAATTGTTGTCAATCAATTCTTTGAAGTTTCTGTAAATCTTCTTGTCAAGTGGCACAACTAATTCTCCCGTTATGTAAGTTTCATAATGACACCTGATGACAAAAGCTACAATAACAATCAGAAGACAGAAACTTCTTTTTTCTCGCGTGATGTCAAATTGGGCCAACGCAATAGCCACAGTTGACGTTATCACTCGTTCCACTCTGACGTACAATGAACGCATTTGGATCTTGTGAGACGAGATCCAATACGCTGAAGATAAAAGAATGATAATCAAAATCCAACTGGATATATCGAATGTGTTTGTAATTATAACGCGAAAAGGAAGATTGTAGAATGATTCCTGTTCTTCACAATAAACTAAGACATATTCATGATTATCCACAAAAATGTGCCTGTTGAACCAGTATCCATAAAAGGTGTAATCGTTGATCCAGTAAATGTCAGAAACGTATTTAGGTCTTGCCAATGCCGCATAAGTTTTATGCCAATTACTTATGTCATCATATTCAGCAGAAAAGTTAAACCGCTCGGCCATTGTCTCTATTGCTTTTGCACTGGAATAGCAATAAGCGTGTCTGTATTTAATCAAATTATAAGCCGATGTTTTACATAAACGTAATGTAAAAGGTCGTTTATTACTCGCATCATTTAAAAACACTGCAACCTTATTTCCATAAAGCTGTCTATCATAACTATTCCAAATTTGTTTCCATTCAATTTCGTTCAGTGTAGGTTTAATTAAAGTAGCTACAAAGGATCTAACCGGAAAAGTGTTACAATAAAGGCATATTGTCACAATTGAATATGTAGACTCGTTTGTTATGAGGATATAGTAAATGTCTGTCATGGGATGATCAATGAATTCCAAAAGCCATTTAGAATTACCATCTTTAGGTCTCCCGTCATAAAGAAATATAGTTATGAAATTCGGACGAGAGATCTTCTGGCCAAAATATTGAGTTAGATTCCAAAATGTTCGATCGGGTTCTGCAATTATATTCACATTGCAAAGACTTTTCGACAAATCCTTAAATGTCACTTTGTCAACTTCGTCGAAAGTTTTATTTTCCGACGTGGCGATGGTCCAAGGTTGGCCATTCTGATTTCTCTCCAAAAACAATTCCAGCCATTTGGAATTTGGAAACCGAATCAAATTGAAATCGCAGTTGTTAAACAAAGACAAATTTCGAGTGCAATTTACGTATCCTCCAAAACTCAAAATGGTTAAGGCTAGATAATAATTTAAAGAAATTTTCAAATGCATATTGTGATGGAAAATATCAAAGTCACAACTGTCGTAATGTTTTTTCAAACTGAGCTTCGTAGTATGAACAGTAATGTATAACAAAACACAAACATTAATTCTGCAATTGCATATAATACATCATATCACATTCAATTCAATTGACGTCAGAGGGGCGCTGGCTCATAGTAACGTCACAACATTTCCATTGCATGTCAAGACCTTTATACAATACTGTGGTTTGCAAAACAGTTTCCTACAAAATAAGTCTAACTGCGAGTTAACTATTTAGAATTTTCTATGAAGTAAAGCAGTTTTACATATTGTACTGTTTGTATCTAAGTCTTCTGGAAATTAGTGGCAGCCTCGAATAAGCGATTAAAACTAGTCCAAACTGTGATAAATATAGGAATAGAACAAATAATGATTATCGATTCCAGTCTCGTTTGAATAATTTGGATGATGGTATCAGTGACAGAGTTTTACTAGCCATGCACTGACTAGGTGCATTAATATTTTAATGCAGACGCCATGAGTAGTGTATAAAATTTACCACTTTGAAGGCCCCATCATATTATTGAAAATGTACTTGATGGAAAAATGGTAAACTACAACAATTAATGGATACACGTACGGTACAGACAAGGCAAGGCTGTATTGAGGGGGTGGGCTTTGGGGGCTAAAGCCCCCCCCGAAATCCAAGAAAAAAGGAAAATTTTTTTCAAAATACCAAAAAATTTCGCGCATCGCGCGATTTTATGTGATTTTTAGGCTATTTTTGACTCATTTTAGACAAAATAAGCCAAAAATTTTCGCGCTTCGCGCGATTATGCCTAATAGATATTGTCCTATGATATCATAGCCCCCACCGAAATCGATTTCTAAATACAGTACTGAGACAAGGCACATTAAAAATATTTAATGTTATATTTTAACTTATAAAATGTAGAATTAAAATATAAATATTTTATCTTTTAAACGACATTTACTCACATATTGTACCGCCATGCCAACTTCGTTTAGTTTGTAAGAATTGCCAAATTTAATTTAATCGACTCGACATCGAAATACAATTTTTTTACTTGCCTAGTTATGTTGAGAGTCTCGTATATTTTACAGAGGGAGGTATTTGTATGTAATCTGAAATTCTGAGATAAAAATATACTTCCATTTTAAAGTGGTACGAAGTGGACAGTTCAACTGTTGATTTACCACAACAAAGTATGGTGGTACTAAACAGTAATGTAAACGTTTTAACACAAATAATGTTGAAATAGTTAAAAGTACAACCGAGTGATTTTTATCATATGCACAATACTTAAAGACGTATGTAAAACCACAGAAAGATTTTTGATATAATTTACGGAGTTTTCAAAAAATGGTTACTGAACCGGAATAGTATAAACAAATTTTCAAATTTGTGTTATAGTGGAAAGTAATTTTTTGGACTAATGACTACTCGTTTAATGTTTTTTTTTCAAACTGAGGGACGTAGTAGACAATAATATATAGCACAACACAAATGTTAATTCTGCCATTCCGTTTATATATCAATACATAACACAATTGACGTCAGCAACCGTATTATCGAGGTAGCTTGAAAGATTTTCTATTAAAAAAGTTAACGAAGCAAAAAGGTGCCAATGAATTTGAACCTTTTATAAAATTCCCTTTACCTTGCATTAAATTAAAAACTGACCTTTATTACACAGAACGTTAACTTTGTTAATGGTCATAATATCTACAATACCTGGTAAATATGATTAAAATCGAAAGAAACTTATATCTCCGTTAATTATTTGAGTAAAACTTTGTAAAATATTTATTACACAAATGTTTGCACAGGTAATTTAATTTAGGCCTAAATCACCATTTTGTTGTTTCGCAAATTATTTTGAATTATATCTAAAAATAACCAGCAAACAAAAAATATATTTTCATTTCTTAAAAAATGTATAATGTTTATAAATCCATTTATATTTTGTTGTTTTCATTTAGTCATTAATCAGCTACAATTCTAAAAATGTTCTTTTCTGCATTTTCTCAGTTTTAAACAGGTGATTTTTGACGATTTTGTGTAAACCATAATTCAATCCTAGTCTGTGACCTGTCAAACAGTCTCCTGTTTGACATTTCTCGTGATGTTACCAAATTGAATTTTTTCTTCAGGTTTTTGAAAGTAGACAGAAAGTGACCAGCAATATTTTTCAGATTATCCATGTCCAAACAAAGGCATTGAAATCGTCGACAACAAAATTCCAACAGAAAGATAACAGATGAGCCAGCGAGCAGAAATAAATACCAAAGGAATATTACGTGAATTTTCATGCCAAGGCTGATTGGTACAGCCTGATTTTTTTCATATTTTGATTTTTCCTCCTTTTCCCAATGGGAATAGAAAATCTGTTCATCAACTAGGTCGCTCCACAGTTTTATAAACCCCGACTCAAAAAGGGTACCGAAAAAAATTTTAAACTTATTTCGAAAAGCATATTGAAAAGTATAAGAAAACATACTTTCTGCAACTTTTTCATCTGCCGTTTTGCAAATTGCCTTCTCGTCTTTGTCTAGTATTGTAGAAAATATTTGTGCTAACTTAGATTTCATATATGGTACAAACAGTTTAGCCCCCAGTTTCATGACTAGTTCAACATTTAAATCAAACACAGTATAGCCTTTTTTTCTGTATTCCATAGCAGATTTTTCTTTATGCCAGTTGTAAACATACAAGTTTGTACTAATCTTGCTTTCTAAATTATATTTGTAAAATATATCGACGGAGTAATTATGATCATCAAGTCCAGTATGATATCCGATTTGATGTAAAAATTTGTAATTGTTGTCAATAAGTTCTTTGAAATTTTTGTAGTTTCTCTTTTCAAGTGGCATAATTAACTCCCCTGTTATGTAAGTTTCATATTGGCACCTAATGACGAAAGCCGCAATCAAAAGCAACAGACAGAAATTTCGCTTTTCTCGCGTGATGTCAAACTGGGCCAACGCAATAGCCACAGTTGACGTTATCACTCGTTCCACTCTGGCATACAAAGAACGCATTTGGATCTTGTGAGATGAAATCCAATACGCTGAAGGCAACAGAATGATGATCAAAATCCAACTGGGTAGATCGAACGTGTTTTGAATTATAACGTGAAGAGGGAGATTGTGGAATGATTCCCGTTCTTCACAATAAACTAGGACAAATTCAGCATCATCCACAAAAATGTGCCTGTTCAACAAATAGCCATTAAAAGTGTAATCTTTTATTAACACTATATCAGAAACGTATATAGATCTTGTCAATTTCGAGAAAGTCTTAGACCATCCATTTATTCCATCATATTCAGCAGAAAAGTTAAATCGCTCGGCCATTGTCTCTACTGCTTTTCCACCTGACCCACAAGAAAGTTTATGTCTAATCAGGTCATAAGCCGAAGTTCTACACTTAAACAATGTAATAGACCGACTTCTAAACCCAGAAGTTTCAAACACTGCAACCTTATTTCCATACAGTTGTCTATCATAACTATTCCAGATGTGTTTCCATTCAATTTCATTCAATGTAGACTTAATTTCAATCACTTCAAAGAAACAATAAATGCATATTGTCCAAATTGAGAATGTAGACTCGTTAGTTATGACGACATAGTAAATGTCTGCCATGGGCTGTTCAAAGGGTGACAAAAGCCAGTCAGTATAAATATTTTCAGGTCCCCCGTCATAAAGAAATATAATTATGAAATTCGGCCTAGAGATTTTCTGGCCAAAATATTGACCTACACTCCAAAATGTTTCATCATGTTCAGCAATGATATTCACACTGCAAAGACTTTTCGACAAATCTTTAAATGTAACTTTGTCAACTTCTTTGAAAGTTTTATTTTCCGACGTGGCGATCGTCCAAGGTTGGCCATTCTGATTTCTCTCCAAGAACAATTCCAGCCATTTGGAATTTGGAAATCGAATCAAGTTGAAATCGCAGTTGTTAAACGAAGACAAATTTCGAATGCAATTTACGTATCCTCCAAAACTCAAAATGGTTAATGCAGCGTAATAATATAAACCTATTTTCAAATGCATATTTTATTGTAAAGTATTTTCACACAAATGGCCAATCGTTTATCTTATTTTCAACTGAAGCACGTTTTACACAAGCCTAATATGTAACAAAACGCAAATGGTGATTCTGCCGATCCAATTATATCGTGTGAAATTAACACAATTGACGTTAAAGGGGCTCTGGCTCATAGTAGTATAACAACATTTCTATTCCATGTCATGGCCCCTTTGGAAAATAATTTGCGCACAAATTAAGTCCAAACCAAAGAGTTAACTGATGTAATTCCTTTATCGAGTGATGTAGTCTCACTTATTGTAATGTTCGTGTGTGAGGCTACTGGGAAGTAGTCGAGGCCTCGAATATACGAATAAAACTAGTACAAGCGAAGATAAATTGAAACAAAGCAAATAATGATTATCGATTTCTGTCTCGTTTGAATAATTTGGATGTTGAGCGGAGTTACTGCGTACAAGCATTACCCAATATTTCCGTCTTGCTCCGTTAATTTGTATTTGCAAGTAAATTACTGTGAGCCTTAAAAACATAGAAATGAGAATTATTAACATAGGAACTAAAATATCCAAAGCAATAGAAAATTTATAATATTTATGAATAGCGTAAAAAGTAATATGGAATTTACAACAAAATTTTTACATTATGAAGTGAAACACAAACTTGGACCTGAACGTCTTTCAAGATCATTATTGTGGATTTACCGAATCGAATCAGTTAAAAACGTTTTTAATGGTGTGATATTTGGGTAATAAACTAAATTAATATTTTACATTAGACGCTTTGACCCCAACATCTCGAAAGAATTATTAAGTGTATAATAAAATTTACCACTTTTAAGGCACAGTCAAGGTGATAAAATTGTACGAAATGGAAAAATGGTAAATTACAACAATTAATAGATAATAGTAAGTGCTTACAGTACAGACAAGGCAGATTAAAGTAATATGTAATGTTGTGTTTTAATTTATATATTCATTTAAACGCCATTTTTTATTATAGTACCTCCACGCCAAATTCGTTAGTTTAGTTAATAAGAATTGCCAATTTAACCGAATTTAATTATTTAATTGACAATCTTTTTCTTGGCAAGTTATGTCACTGTAAATGGAGTCTCGTTGTATTTTTGACAGAGAGGGAGATGAGATCTGTGTATGACTCAGTGTTCTACCGAAAATCTGAAATTTCGCTGTGTAAAAAGATACTTCCATTGCGAAGTGCGTGGTACGAAGAGGACAGTTTGGCTGTTGAATACCACAACACTTGTGCTAGTACTAAACAGTATAATATAAGCGTTTACACACTAATAATGTTGAAATAGTTTAAAAGTGCAACAACGGAGAGTTTAAATGATTTTTATCCCATGCACAATATTTTGAGATGTACATGTAGAGTAACAGACAATATTTGAACGCAATTTACGTCCCAGAAATTAAAATGTTACTACAGCGTAACAATAAAATATAAACAAATTTTTAAATTCATGTTGTAATGGAAAGTATATTCACACAGGTAGCTTATCATTTCAAACTGATTGACGTACTGAACAGTAAGGTATATAACAAAACATAAATGTTAATTCTGCCATTCCATTTTTATCATATCAAATTCTCCACAATCGACGTCAGAGGTGCGCTGGCCCATAGTAACATTTCCTATTTCCATTCCATATCAAGGCTCTTTTATCCAACATTGTGGTTGCAAGACAGTTTGCTACAAAATTATAGTCTAACTGTGAGTTAACTAGCATCGAGTAATATATAGTCATAGTCTCTCCTTGTGCTTGTTCGTGTCTGAGTCTTCTGGGAAGTAGTTGCTTCCTCGAATAAACCAATAAAGGTAGTGCAAGCAGAGATACATATATGTAGTAGACTAGGAGAGATAGAAGACTACGAGGGATATAATGTCCCTCTCAGACTAAACTGGGAGGAATAGCTCTGTTTCGCTAGCGGTACCGAACCATGAGGTTTCAGTCTGGGATGGAAGGGATATGTCGTAATTGATACGAATAATTCTATATGTATAGGGTGACAAATAACGCAGATTTTAGGTTTTTACATTTTTTAGGTTGCCTGAATAAGGCAGCTTATAGAACCGCATAGTCCGTCGTCTTCGTCCGTCCGTCCGTACCACAGTTATCACGATAACTTTTGAGCACAATGACGGAAGTTGACCAAACATGGTAACAGCATTGCTTATAGACCAGTGACGAACCCCATTTATTTTGGTTCAAATCAGTTGATAGGTTGCTGAGGTACTGTGCGCTCACTTTGTCTTCATTTTGATAGTCAAAGTGGAAAATAAGCATTAAAAAAGTTCAATTGCGTTTCCTATAAACTGTTAGTAAGATAGTACAAAATATTTTACTCCGCTTCTGCCAAATTTAAAAATTTATGATAAAGCAAATAAAACTGGAAAATAACTATTAGACAATGGAAATAAATCTATTTTGGATTTATATTCAATTTTATAGTCAAATTTCCATTTTTCGATTTACTTTTAGTTTTGATAATTAATATTGACTGATTTTGATTCTCTTTTGATTTTCATAGTCAACATAAATCAATTTTGATTTTCTGTTGATTTTCATAGTTAATATAAATCATTTTTGATTTTCTGTTGATTTTCATAGTCAACATTAATAAATTTTGATTTTATGTTGATTTTCATAGTCAAAGTCAACATTAATCCATTTTGCTTTTCTGTTAATTTTGATAGTCAATATTAATCAATTTTGATTTTCTGTTAATTTTGATAGTCAATATTAATCAATTTTGATTTTCTGTTAATTTTGATAGTCAACATTAATCAATTTTGTTTTTCTGTTAATTTTGATAGTCATTATTAATCAATTTTGATTTTCCGTTGATTTTGAAGGTTTTTTCAATAATTATAAATATTGATCTAATATGAATTACATTTTATTATTCAAAATAAATGTATTATTATACCACAAAAAATTTGTACACGGTCTCCTTCACTCAGGCGGGCTTTTATTACGGCTTGCCGTAGGTTTTTCTATAATATTCATAAATATTAAGTAAACGTCCCTGTAAAAAGAATGATGGTGGTCCTAAATGCTATAACGGCAGCAGCAGTTCTTGCAAAAATTTAGATAATTGAACTCCTGGCTTTGGAAAAAATATCAATTAATAATAATTATAGCAGCATTATACTGATACAGAAAGTGCAATATACTTAATATTTATGAATATTATAGAAAATAATGATGAAAATGAAAATGGAAGAGTAACCTAAAATTTGCAATATTTGTGGCACTTGTACCCATAGGATCATTCATATCAATCGATTACGACATATCCCTCCCAGACTGAAACCTCATGGTTCGGGACCTATAGCGGTATAGAGCTATCCCTTACAGTCTAGTCTTAGAGGGACATTATATCCCTCCTAGTATCCTATCCCTCACAGTCTACTGCATATACAAATTAAACAAATAATGATTATCGATTCCTGTCTTAGGCTGTCTCGTTTGAAAATTTTGGATCTTGGTAGCGCAGTTATTGCATGCAAGCATCACCCAATATGTCCGTCTTCTTCTGTTAATTACATTGGCAAAGAAATTACTGTGAACTTCAGAAATCGAAATCATCAAAAAGGGAACTAAAAGATTCAAAGCATTATGAATGTTATAATATTTAAGATTACTATGAACAATAATAATACAATGTACAATAAAAATTGTAAATTATAAAGAGTAAAGAGAGACTTGCAAACTTTCGACCAAAATTTGTCCTGTCCATCTTTCAAATCCAATGTTGTGGTTTAATTGAATCAGTTTATAAATGTTTTTGAAAGTGTCATATTTCACTCTACAGCTCACATAAATCTTCGTTTATCCGTTGTAACAACCAACAGAATTCGCTCCTGTAACATTCTGTGGGCATGTTTTCAACCACTTCTGTTTGTCTACATGGCTGCTGGATACTAAAAAAGGAAAGGAGTAAGTCATTTACTTTCCAAGCATGCACATTTTTAATATAGTAGTCGCTGTTTTATTTCACATAATTATGTTAAACTTTACTAATGGTAATATTACTCCATATTTAATGCGAAGGTGATTTTGAAGTCTTTTGAAATGATATCAGTTTACACCCTAATACATTACATCAGAGCTGGAATTAGGAATTATCTGTTGTTAGCACAAAAATCATAATCATATCATAATGTTTAATTACTTTTTGAAATACTATTACAGGTTAACTTGACATGTCCTTTTTGCAACGAACCTGTTATTTCAATGGCTGTTGTTAGAGTATATATTTTCTGAGTGGCCAAGATTATGAAAATTGTTACGTTTTGTTGAAGAGAATGGATAACCTGGTATAAGATGAAAGAAAATTAAAAGAGAAAATAGTGCCGAAAATAGTTGCATGCAATATAGCACAGAAAACGACATCTACCTTTACAACTTTACTAACGCCCTCTATTGTTATTAGTCTTTGGCAATATAGCAGTTAAGCAAGTAATTGAGGAAGATCATGAGATGATGATTAAGTTGGCTACAAAAATTAAAGAACAAGAAAGTGCCATTTTGTCACTGGGAAATCCTGGAGATGGTTTCGGCTTCTAATGAATATTTATTAATTTTTGAATTTGGGACATTATTATTTAATAATATATTTTTAGAGATGGCTTTTATATACTACAGAGGCGTAAAAATGTGAGACTGCTCGGAACTTAGTACTATTGATACGTAAATTTAACACGCGTTTTGATAGTCAATATTCAAAAATATTCAAGCTTGGATTCTCGGTTATTTAAGCGTTGATTATAGGTCGCATTTGCAAATCTCTGGAAGAAAGAAACAAATACCTAAGTTTGTGAATAATGTGAGGAGGCAGAGAAATGTCTTGTAAAGAGAGTCGAATTGGGTAATAATCATGAACTACTTTGTCGCCTTCTGTGCAATTGATGTCTGTTATCGAATATCGAGATCCAAAGGCTTTTATTGTCAGTCCTTTCCGTAAGCCTTCTTGAACTATGGTCACGACTCGTCGACTATTCGTCGTTGGATAACGAATGCCCTGACTCGAGGAACATACTATACTGGTTTCAAAATAAATGCTCCGTAAGTTAGATTTCTGTAATTAACTGGATATCTACATTTACATTTATCACAGCATTTTATTATTCAGATAAAACCATTTATTTCCAAAATTTTGATCACATTAAATTTACTATTATACACAGAATCCTAATCAGGGCATGAAAACCCCATGTGATTTTTGGTAACCAAAACCCCAACCCAAAAAGCCGTGTTTTGGTTTTTTGCTACCCAACAACCCAATAGTCGAGTCGTTGCTTTGGTCGAGGTGAGTACGTGTGTTTTGGAGCTCCGTTCAATTCGTCATTTACTAGCCTAAAATTTCCGCTACATTACAGAATTTGGAGTCAAAATTTGCCCCATCTGAAGATATAACTGGACATGCAGTCATCGATTTCTAAAAAGGCAGCTTTTTTGATAAAATCGGGATTTAACTGAAATTGGCATGCCGTTTGATAGTGTGAATTATTGGTGCTGACTGATTGAAAGAACGAAGTTTGACCATGAAGCTTAGCTGAAAATATTCAAATTGTGCTTATCAAAGACAGAGCACAGTCGTCTCTCTTCTCCAGCCACGACGCTCTCAACTCAAGGTGATAACAGTTATACACACGTACTCATAGTTCGCTCAGTACTAATCCGTCTACGTATACGTAAATTAACCAGAATGCAAAGCACGACTCGGCTCCCCCAACTCTGTGAAGTTGGGTGTAAAGTGTAAGGTAATAGATAACATTAATGTTACTTATAAAATTCGGCAATATAGTTGTAATTGCATTACAAATATAAATTTATATATGTATAAGTATTTATTATCCAAAGAAGCTTCGAATAAGCTGGCAGGGTGAATGTAAGCTCCTACTGCAATTTGCGCGGGTTTTCGGCCTCGGCCTCATTCCTTACATTTAAGGCTGTTCCCTTATAATTCTTAAATTCGATTTCTTTGTTTTGCCTCTGCAAAAAATACCAGTGAAATAGTTTTTTGTTTTGTCTGTAACTCAATCCTATAAGTTATTGTACTTCAAAGTTGTAATTTCCGTTGAAGTTATTATAATGTATGTGCCTATTCAATAAGTATGTATAAGTAATAATGATTGACTGCCTATGACTTTTCTGAAATAAAACCCCATACATACATACATACATACAATAAAAAACCCAGGTTTTTCGGTTTTTCCTGCCCTGATCCTAATTTTTATTTGTTTTTCAATTTAAACCGGAATTGTAAGAAAATGAAGTAACATTTTCAGCTTTTAGCTGGCAACAATTGTTTAGTTTTCACTAATGTTGATGCTATGATGCTTCTATAATACCGGCGTCTGCCAGCCAATGGCTAAATAATTATATGGTTATTTCACCGTGTATATTGAACTTCATCCTGTAGGATAAAATATTTTTCGAATATTAAATAAATTTCCTGGTAGTACTGATTAACAAAGTACAACGTTTTCAAATTACATTTATTCATTTTAAGTATGATGCCACATTTAATTTTTTGAAATAAATAAGGCCCTACCTTAAATATTTTTTCTTGCAATTTGGGCGCTTGCTTGAGTTTATTATTATTTATTTGCTAAAATAATTTAGTTTAAAATGATGTAAAAATTGATAATAATGTTGTTCATAGGTAGGTATAGAAAAGATAATCTAATATTTAGTTTAAGACTAACCCTCGAATTTTCATCTTCACGAAAGTCACAAATTCCAATAGAAGAATTAGACATTGCAACTTCGAGTTTGATGGCCATTTCACCATCTTGAATCTTTTTGAAAAGAGATAAATCTTTATTTTGCTAATGAGATGCTTATGAGCACATTAATGATACTTTTCTAAAAATTTCATATTACGAAGTGCTTTCAAAATATTGGGAATGAAGAAATAAGGAATTCCACTGTAATGAATGTAGTTTGGGATTAGTAAAACACAGTCGTTAACGATATTTTTCCACTCTAGACTACTGAACTTAATTTGCTTAGTTTTGAAATCCAGTTGGATGGATTTGTGCTCATTGTGTGCAGTGTACACAAATCTTATAGCAAAAAACATTTCTGACAGCAGAAAGCTTAAAGAATGACAATGAAATGTCGAGCATTGAACACAACTTACTTTGTTTTGAAACTGAAAATGAGTTCAATGAGACAAACTAGAAAAATGCAGTGCATGGTTACTCCTAAACAATATATATAGTGATTACTATACAGTCTGCCTTACTCCTCTGTTATTTCATTTGTAATGGGTTCGATGGATGAATGGGTACAGTAGCCTGGGTGGTAGTGACAGACTGCATGAAATGGGGTTGGGTGTCACATACTTTGGAGTTAACCGAATATGCTTTAGGCAAGCAAAAAGCACCATATTATCTAAGAAGCTTACTTTTATGACTATAAGGTTCGAAATAGCCGACCGTTAGAAATGACAAGTTATTTTCCTAATTAGCGTTCAAACAAATAGAAACAAATGTTCTAATTAAGTAACCTGTACGTGGATACCTGTTATGAAATATTCTTTAAGCTTCTAAGCTTTGATATCGAATATGTTTGGTGTGCTGGATGAGAACCAATACCTTCCCATCCGGATGTCATGATGGGTTCGATGGGATGTTTATCAAATGATATTCATCAATGACCTACCTATCTATATCATACCAATAGTTAGTATCAAGCTGAGGTGGAATTGCGCATTAAATAGGCGGATGGATGAAATTCGTGTTAGTACGTCCGAATTTATGAAATTTTATGCGGTTTAAATCTTCGGCCTGTCATTGAATCATAATAGTCATAATATGAAAATTCCAATTGAGTCATAATATGCAGTCGCTAGAATATTACATGTTTCAACATTGTTCTAGCACATCTTATGTGCTAGGTTTCAACGAGTAATCATAATAATATTTATATTTATAGAACATAGCCCATATTTTATCAAAATTTTTGTGCATGTGCATGTCTTTGTTGAGCTTACTTATATGGGTGGAATACTTTACTAACAGGTAACTCCTAAGATATATATCTATAGATTCTCACTCACATTAAATAATTGATTAAAATTCATTTCAATGACAAAATGGGCCATTCAGTTGCACGAAATGAAATCAGTAATATGCCTAGGTAACAATATTATTTTATTATATCCATCACAAGCTATATAAATTATGGTATTGTATTGTTAATTAAGTCGTAAGTTATGATTAAACTTTCGTATACAAAAATTGGTATCTGAAATTTACCTCAAAAAGCATGTTATAAAAAAATAACTACTACATCTACTAATTTCAAAATAACAACTGAAAGGCTTAAGGACGTGTAAAAATTAAGTACACCCAATTGATTGTTTCACGACTCCCGTTTTCATTGACCCAAGTAGTATCTAGAAATTGAATCTAGGGGGTGCTAATTTCTAAAGATGAGTATTACAAATTAAGCCAATTAAAAATTAATGTGAGTAAATATGATAAGTATGGGTAATGGGTACTAATAGTGTGCTTTTAAACTTTAGTTCATAAAACTAAAGTTAACTAGAGACTGAGATTGGAAGAACTCTTAAATCTTCAACAATGTAATGGAAAGATTTCTTTATAATCAATTGTCTATCCAAAGATATTTGACATAAATGTTCATAAATCCATTTATATTTTGTTATTTTCATTTAGTGATTCATCAGCTACAATTCTAAGAATATTCTTGTCTGCATTTTAAAGAGGTGATTTTTGACGGTTTTGAGAAAACGTGTTTAAACCATACATCAAACCTAGTCTGCCCCCTGTGAAACAGTTTCCTGAGGAGTCTTAGTGATGCCACCAAATTGGATTTTTTTCCTTAATATTTTTAAACTAGGCAGAAAGTGAACAGCAATATTTTTCATTTTATCCATGTCCGAACAAATCCATTGAAATCGTCGACAACACAGTTCCAACAGAAAGATAACAGATGAGCCAGCTAGCAGGAATAAATACCAAAAGAATATTACGTGAATTTTCATGCCAAGACTGATTGGTACAGCTTGATTGTTTTCATATTTTGCTTTTTCCTCCTTCTCCCAATAGGAATAGAATTCATGTACATCATCAAGGTCTCTCCACAGTTTCATAAACCCCGACTCAAACAGCGTGCCAAAAAAGTTTTGAAATTGATTCCGAAAAGCAAATTTAAAGAAATAAGATCGTAATTTATCTGAAACCTTTTCATCTGCTGTTTTGCAAATTGCCTTCTCGTCTTTGTTTAGTATTTTAGAAAATATTCGTGCTAACTTAGATTTCCAATATGGTACAAACAGTTTAGCCCCCCCGGTTTCATGATTAGTTCGACATTTAAATCAAACACAGTATAGCCTTTTTTTCTGTATTCCGTAGCAGATTTTTCTTTATGCCAGTTGTAAACATGCAAGTTTGTACTAATCTTGTTTTCTAAATTATATTTGTAAAATATATCGACGGAGTAATTATGATCATCAAGTCCAGTATAATATCCGATCTGATGTAAAAAATTATAATTGTTGTCAATAAGTTCAATAAAATTTTTGTAACTTTTCTTTTCAAGTGGCACAATTAATTCCCCCGTTATGTATGTTTCATAATGACACCTGATTACAAAAGCCACAATGATGGTGAGTAGACAGAAATTTCTTTTTTCTCGCGTGATGTCAAATTGGGCCAACGCAATAGCCACAGTTGACGTTATCACTCGTTCCACTCTGGCATACAATGAACGCATTTGGATCTTGTGAGACGAAATTCAATATGCTGCGGGTAAGAGAATGATGATCAAAATCCAACTGGCTAAATCGAATGTGTTTTGAATTATGACGTGGAGAGGAAGATTGTAGAATGATTCCCTTTCTTTACAATAAACTAGGAAATATTCAACATCATCCACAAAAATGTGCCTGTTGAACAAAAAGCCATTAAAAGCGTAATCATTTATTAATGCTATATAGGAAATATATTCAGGTCCTGCCAATTTCGTGTAAGCCGTAGACAATCCAGCATGCATTCCATCATAATATTCAGCAGAAAAAGTTAAATCGCTTGGCCATCGTCTCTACTGCTTTTTCCCCTGACCCGCAAGAAAGTTTATGTCTAATCAGGTCATAAGCCGAAGTTCTACACTTAAACAATGTAATAAACCGATTTCTATACCCATTAGGGTCAAACACTGCAACCTTATTTCCATAAAGTTGTCTATCATAAATATTCCAGATGTGTTTCCATTCAATTTCATTCAGTGTAGGTTTAATTTCAGTAGCTACAAAGAAGCTGGCAGGAAACGCGTTACAATAAATGCATATTGTCCAAATTGAGAATGTAGTCTCATTTTTTATCAAGATGTAGTAAATGTCTGCAATGGGCTGTTCAATGGGTTTCAAAAGCCATTTACTATAAACATTTTCAGGTCCGCCGTGATAAAGAAATATAGTTATGAAATTCGGCCTAGAGATCTTCTGGCCAAAATATTGAGTTAGACTCCAAAATGTGTTATCTTGTTCAGCAATGATATTCACACTGCAAAGACTTTTCGACAAATCCCTAAATGTCACTTTGTCAACTTCGTCGAAAGTTTTATTTTCCGACGTGGCGATGGTCCAAGGTTGACCATTCTGATTTCTCTCCAAGAACAATTCCAGCCATTTGGAATTTGGAAATCGAATCAAGTTGAAATCGCAGTTGTTGAACAAAGATAAATTTCGAATGCAATTTACGTCTTCTCCAAAACTCATAATTGCTAATGCAACGTAATAATATGAACAAATTTTCAAATGCATATTGGAAAGTATTTTATGGCTAAGCGTTTAATTTTTTCCCACTGAAGCATGTACTACACAGGCATATATAACAAAACACAAATGTTGATTCTGCCAATCCATTTATATCATGCCAAATTAACACAATTGACGTCAAAGTGGCTCTGACTCATAGTAGTATAACAACATTAACATTTCCATTCCAGGTCAAGGCCCCTTTGCAAAATAATTTGCGCACATATTAAGTCCAAGTATAAGAGTTATTTGGTGTAATTCCTTTATCGAGTTATTTAGTCTCCCCTATTGTAATGTTCAAGTGTGATATCACTGGGAAGTCGCCGAAACCTCAAAACTAGTCCAAGAAAAGATAAATAGAAACAAAACAGTGATTATCGATTTCTGTCTCATTTGAATAATTTGGATGTCTGAGCGAAGTTACTGCGTACAAGCATTATCCAATGTTACTGTCTGGCTGCGTTAATTTGTAGTTGCAAGAAAATTACTGCGAGCCGTAGAACATAGAAATGAGAATAATTAAAATAGGAACTAAAATAACCAAAGCATTAGAAAATTTATAATATTTATGATTAGTGTAAAAAGTAATATGGAATTTACAACACAATTTGTACATTATGAAGTGAAACACAAACCTTGGCTAGACCTGTCCGTCTTTCAAGATCATTATTGTGGTTTAACCGAATCAGTTAAAAAGCTTTTGAATGGTATTATATTTGGGTAATTAACTAAATTAATGTTTTAACGTAACCGCTTTGTTCCCAACAGCTCGAATGAATCGCTAAATTTACACCAAAATTTACCACTTTTAATTCACAATCAAGGTGCTATAAATGTACGTAATGGAAAAGTGGTAAATTACAACAATTAATAGATACAAGTAAGTACTTACAGTATAGACTAGGCAGATTAAATGTTGTTTTAACTTTGAAGTATATATTCACTTATAGGTTATTTAAATATTGTACCGCCACGCCAAATCCGTTTAGTAAATAAGAATTGCCAATTTAATTATTTAATCGACAATTTTTTACTTGGCAAATTATGTCGCTGCTATAGCAATCTCGTTGCATGTTCGACAGAGGGAGATCTGTGTATACCCTTGTGTTTCAACGAAAACCTGAAATTTCGCTGTGTAAAATGATACTTCCATTGCGAAGTGCGAAGAGGACAGTTCAACTAATGAATACCACAACACATTTGCTAGTACTAAACAGTAATATAAGCTGTTACACACTAATAATGTTGAAATAGTTAAAAGTGCAACAACGGAGGGTTTAAATGATTTTTATCCCATACAATATTTGGAGATGTATAAAATATGTAAAGCCACAAACAATATTTGAAAGCAAATTTACGTTTCCAAAAATGTTAATACAACGTAATAATAATAAATTATAAACACGTTTTCAAATTCATGTTGTAATGAAAAATATTTTTGCACAAGTATCTTATCGTTTAATGTTTTTCAAACTGATCGACGTACTGAACAGTAATGTATAACAAAACATAAATGTTAATTCTGCCATTCCATTTATATCATATCACATTCAACACAATTGACGTCAGAGGGGCGCTGGCCCATAGTAACGTCAAAACATTTCCTTTGCATGTGAAAGCTCTTTTAAACAACATAGTAGTTTGCAAAACAGTTTGCTACAAAATAATTCTTATATATTTAGACTTAACTAGCATCGAGTAATGTATAGTCTCACCTTGCGCTTGTTCTGAGTCTTCTGGGAAGTAGTCGAATAAACCAATAAAGGTAGTGCAAGCAGAGATACGTATAGAAATAAAACAAATAATGATTATCGATTCCTGTCTTAAGCTGTCTCGTTTGAATAATTTGGATGTTGGTATCGGAGTTATTGCATGCAAGCGTCACCCAATATCTCCGTCTTCCTCTGTTTTAATTACATTGGTAAAGAAATTACTGTGAACCTCAGAAATCGAAAAAATCAAAAATGGAAATATAAGATCCAAAACATTATGGATGTTATAATATTTAAGATTACTATGAGCAGTAATAATAGAATATACAATAAAATTGTAAATTATGAAGGAGACGTGCAAAATTTCGACCACTATGTGTCCTGCCAAGTCCAATATTGTGTTTCCATTCTATCATATATTATCATATAATGTACATTATCGAATCAGTTTAAGAAATGTTTTTAAATGGTGTCATATTTCACTCTATGTTTTCAACCACTTCTGTTTGTCTACATGGCTGCTGGATACTAAAAGTCATTTTATTTTGTAAGCATGCACATTTTAATATGGTAGTCGCTGTTTTTATTTCACATAATTGTCAAACTTTACAAATGATTAAATGTGTATGAATCATACTCATAACGCCTACAGCGGTATATTAAGAGTTCAGAAAAGTAAGCTAGTAAGGCTAGTAGTAGGGAATTGCGTTACTCCTATTCTGTCATCTCAGCTGTATTACATTAAAAAGATATTTATATTTAATGCGAAGGTTATTTTGAAGTCGTTTGAAATGAATACAATTTACACCCCAGTATAATACACCAGAGATAGAATTAGGAATTATCTGTTGGCAAAAAATCATAATCATATCATAATATTTAATTCCTTTTTGAAATACTATTACAGGTTACCCTTGACATGCCCTTTTTGCAACAAACCTATCATTTCAATGGGCGTTGTCAGAGTATATTTTCTGGGTGGCCAAGATTATGAAGATTATTACGTTATGTTGTAGAAAATGGTTAACCTGGTATTTGATGAAAGAAAATTAAAATACCAAATTGAATAATATGCTCAAGCAGTTAAGCAGTTAATTGAGGACGATGATGAGATTTTCGCCATTTTGTCATTGGGTAATCCTGCAGATGGTTTCGGGTTTTAATGGATGTTTATTAATTGTTGAATTTTGGAAATTATTATATAATAATAAATTTTAAAAATGGTTTTTATATATTACAGACGCATTTAAAAGTGAGACTCGTCGGAACGTAGTGCTAATGATACGAAAATTTAACACGCGTTTTGATTGTCAATTTTCAAAAAATATTCAAACTGGAAGTCTTGGAGTCTCAGTTATATATGCGTTGATTATAGGTCGCAGTTGCAAATCTCTGGAAGAAGGAAATAGATACCTAAGTTTGTGAATTATGTGAGGAGGTTGAGAAATATCTTGTAATAAGGGTCAAATTGGGTAATAATCATGAACTACTTAGTCGTTTTAAATCTGGATGCTATTTCAAGCAGTGACAATGCAGAACGCGAGCTCGGAGAGAATGGTTATTTTTTAGGTGCAAAATGGAATGAAACTGACAACTGACTGCCGAGCTTTAGTTCTTTTGGCTCAAATATTATGGAATACTTCGGTATCTGAACTTCGAGAGGAATTACTCAAACAACAATCGTACCGCTTTCTTGCGATCGAATGAGACATACATTTTGGCCAGAATGGACAGGCTCTGCCGTTCCGCTTTTTTGGGTTAGCCAACCTTCATTGTCTTAAGTTACTATAATTACTATTGTCTACTAGTACTAGTCCTATGATGCTTGAATGAGTCAACTAGAGTGTCCAATTAGCAAATTAATTCAAACATATTTTATAAAACGCCCTTCACTTAGCATGCCGAAAAAAAATTATGCACTTTATTTATTTATTAGCCATTTTCGATATAAAGTTATAGGTAGGTACAGGCAAATAGTGTTGAATCATGTACACTCCAAAACAATCCACCCGCCAAGGAAAGAATGCAACATTTAGCATATATTATGGTATATTACTAATATAATGTAATTATATCAGTAAATGGTTGAACTCATTTTTTGTATTGTTCGAATGTTGAATATTTACAATCGTATACATCGGTACAGATGGGTGGATAAATACTCAAAAAAAAGGATAATGATGTTTGATTTTAAATAGCATACTGCACAATGTTATGTCATTCACAAGTTAGTATACACTTGTTAGAGTTTTGTGGATTGTTGACTGTTCAATTAGAGCCTATATTTTTTGTCGACAGTTGACAGTTACTAATAGGGTGTCTAAACTTCTGAAGATAAAAATATGGAACATCGTATAATGTATAATCATTCTAAATCTAGTGATAACTTCATATGTATACTGAATCAATGTTTACCTAAATTTTTGTGTTTATGTCCCTGTCCTTTTACCATTCAAATATTTCATTGCCAATAAATTCCAAGTAACAAGCTATTACAATCCGCTTCAAACGAATTGCAACTCCAGCATGATACAAAAGTGTGTTTAAACAAACAGCAATAATAAATAATATTGTAAAGAGGCATTTATGAACAACTGTTACAGTAAGAAAAACTAGTTTTATCCAAAGATATTTGACAAAGTTTACACACACAATTGTATTAACAGTTAAGCTTAAGAATTATTGGGTTTTCAGTCATTTATGTCTTTCTTCAAGAAGAAAAAATTTCCAACTTCAATAGAATTTTATTCAATTGTCCCCATCTCTTCTTTATTTTTGAAGTTTCTTATACTTAAGAATCTGCATGTTTATTTTAATGTGAAATAACACACCCAAATAGGTTATCTTGTTTGTAAATAAACAATTCTAGTTTAATTCAACTTAACTATATGGAAAATAATCCAGCAGGGAGTATAATGGAATACAATGAACAATAGAGTTAATCGAATATTCAAAAACTAAAATCAAAAGTAGTCATTAAAAATAAAGTTTTAAGGCAACTTTCTAAAAAATAGTTTTATTGTCTGCATTGCAAGAAAAATAGAATAAAGTTCGGGATTCCAAAAGTTAGATAATATAAACCAGTGTTTCAAAGTTTTACTGTCCATGTAATTATAGTTGTAACTATACAGTGGTAGGTAATTATATTAGTGCTCACGCAATACTTTCCTGCCCTGCAATCCGAAATAAAAACCTGAAATTATTTATGTGGCAGATATTCATATAAAATTCAAAATTACATTTAAACTCAAGTCTTCGCTACTACTCAAGGTATACTTAAGCAAGAGAAACACACGTGGAGAATAATATGGTTCAAAATGTGATTTTTAATAACTACAAAGCATAAATTAAAATCATCGATACAAAAGTTTGCAAAAACATGTAAAAAAATGAAAACCAAAAAAGTGTTCAACTTTAAAATTTATATTTTTGCATTTGCCTTTATCGATGCAGAGACACTTGCTACCACAAATGTCAATGAATCTGTGAGACACAATACAATTTCAATTAATTATAAAACTACCAATTGTTTTTTAAATATTTTCTCTACCGATTCTAATAATAATTCTGATTTAGCAAAAACGTTTATATACAACTTAAAATATGATTACCTTCCGGTGAAAAGTGCTCTCAGATATTGATCCCAGTGCAATTACTGCTATGAAATTTAACATTTATCCCAAGTATTGCCAATCAACTCATGATACATTTTTAATATTTGAAACTCAAATGGAAGCCATTCAACAGACAATTTTACGATTCAGTTTCAAGAAGAAGAAAGTATCAAAGGATATAATTGTCACTTTTGTTGTTTTTGAAACGCTACCGTTGAACCAGAATTTACTAAAGTTATTTGAATCAGAAAATGGCATTTTGTTTGGATATTATAGCATTAAATCACAAAACTCATCTTTATATGTGGTTTGTCCTAATTATTATTCTCAAGATAGTACTTTTCTATCGGATATTAAAACAACGATGAAATTAAAAAATGTGTGCAGCAACAAATTTCGGAATGGCATACAAAAATTGGCAATATTTGAAACAAATTTCTTTATTTACAAACCATTTCAAGATTGTGAAACAAGAGCATATTTCAAAAACGTAAATTACTGCGAACAAGATGCAATAAGCTTAGAAATCCTAGCAAAATTTCACAATTTGACATGGGAAAAGGGAATCGTTCCGAAAACCGAAAAAAGCAACATTTCTCTAGCATTGTGCACGCACTGCAAATTCTCAGGCCAAAGTCTTCCTTCCTATTACAAAGAGAACTTTATCCAAATGTCATTGAAGTATCAGTTATTATATTGCGTGTTCAAAAATAATTTTGGGATACCAGGCATGAATTTCTTTATTGATCCTTTCGAGTTCGAAGTTTGGTTAGGAATATTATTAATTGTTATTTTTGTTTCTTTCATTTTTCAAAATATTAGTTTTGGCTTGGATATTATTTTCGTTTTTATATCTCAGAGCTGTCAAAAGAAATGGTCTTGCAAATGGATTGCTCTTGTTTTTGCAATGATAAGCCTTCTCAGTAATGTTTATCAGTCTGTTATAACTACCAATATTTTTGTGCCTCAACGGCTAATAACATTTCTAACTCCTAGAGACATTTTTGATGCTGGGTACAAAATTTTCGGCTCTAAACTTGGCGAAGAGATTAAGGGAATTAATTATCTGCAATATAAAGCGAAATTCCACAAAATAAATATTTCTGCTGATATGTTGATTATATTTCCGGGAGATGAACTTGCGTTCATTTCCAAATCTCCCAGAATTTTTCAACAACTTGCTAAAAGGAAGGGAATTGTTGTTATTCCTGACAAATTGTATCATAGCTATACCGCCTACATCAAGATGTCACAGCAAGATCTAAATGTCAGTTGCAGTGTTGTCAAAACTGATTGGGGTAACGATCCTATCTGGTGGGAAATCAGCCTTAGTTTGGCTAAAAGTGTCAAAAGGACGCTCGATAAATTAAAAATGGCTGGAATCATTGATTTTTGGTACACAGAACGCTTTATTAATGGTCACATGTCTAAAATATTTCCTAGGAAATCCGATCCAAATCGACAGAAAGGACTTTCTCTGCATTCTTCAATGAAAGTAGTATTTTTGATGGCAGCTTATGGATATTTAGCAAGCTTGCTTATGTTTTTAGTAGAAATTTTTATATTTAAATCCCAAAATCGAAATAATATTATTGTTACTTATTTGTAAAATTCTGAATCTAGATTATTTAGTGGAGAGTATATTTGTACAATTAAAAATGTGACATTAAAGTCTTACTAAAGATATAATAATGCAGTAATAATAATTTTGTACCTTCATGAATTATTTAATCATCTTTTGAAAATGACCTCACAGTTCAACGCAAAAATATTTTTAATTTATGAAGAATTTATAAAGTATCTACGTCGATAAGGAGGAGCCATTCTAGTTTTAAGTCCAGGAAAAGATTAGATTAATGAGCTACTATACGAGGAATCTTTCTACTTTCTCTCGAATCCTATCGACGTCACAGGACTAAGATAGGATTCGCGGAATGTGAGAATACTTTGTTGTTAATTGGAAGCGATTGAGAAACCTTCAATTCTATTTGAAAGGAAAATTTTAACCGGTAACCTTGATAAATATTATACTTTCTGTGTATACTATTTAACTACGCGATCTATTTATATTACTTTGCATTCAAAGTATTTTGGGTAATATTAGATCATTGAAAAAGTTTGCTAGTATTTATAAGTGGAATTTTTGAAGGCATATGGAAAGAAGTGTGAGTGTTTCGGTATAAATTAAAATAATCTGAAACTTTTCCTGCCCATTAATATGAGGTAATAGTATGCAATTATGTAATTACATTGACTAAATTATAATTTATTAAATTATATTAATTGGCTTTAATTTCTGCTGTAAAAATGAATTTTTCAATAGGCATAATTTAGAGCTTTGTTGTTATATAATGTTTCCCAAGAGTTTCAAGGTTTTTAAATTACTATTCAATGTGGCGTGTGGCCATGCATTATGTAGTGTTCTATACAACTTATGCACCTGTAATAATTTACCTGGTATTTTCCTGCAAAATGCAAATGGTTGCAGACATACGACTGTCTCCAAAGTCTCCATGCAGCTAATCATTGGATATATGATACCATTGTATTTCTTCTAAAATTGTACATAATTTCTTAAACTATATACTACTTCGTCGAACGGGAAACTTATTTTTTACTATGAAACCTTCAGATTATCATACTTTGTATTTAGTACAGGATACTTCAGAGTATATTATCAGTCTAAACATATTTAGACCAGGAAACTCTTTGCAATGTTACTAATAATCAAATCAAATCTATTGGCACTGTTTTTACTTTTTCAACTCACAAAAGTAAATTCTTCAGCTCTCTCCTATTCACAAACCAAAATAGATGATTTGGAGTTAATAATCAACGAATTTTTAGATTGCACTGTCGTTTTCATCTGTGATAATAAATTCCCCGCAATAGATGGGAGTTTACAAATCCCGGTTACGATTTTGCACTTCAAAAAGCTAGAACGCCTATCAGTTCACAGAAAATGGGTATTTCCATATTTAAGAGTAACGTTACATTTTGATTTTGACCCACAATCATTTAAGAATATTTACACCCGCTGTAATAATAAAAATTACAAACCCGAATTTTGCTACGAATCCTTGGGTTATCATATCTACATTTCCCCTTCTTTTATTTCATCTGTTGCAATTCCCAATGGATTTTCTTTAATTTTGACAACTGACAAACAAGAAGAGCCCCGAAAGGAATTCTTACCTTTCGTAATAACAAATACGCAAACTGTTTGTATTCATTGCCCTTGCGTTCTCTTTGGATATAGTTATGGTTCTTCCAACCTTCTTGAAAATGTAACAGATATGTTACAAATCCCAGCCAATTCTGAAATGAGAAGACACACTGTGCTACAATTTCGTAGCTATGTGAAAACATTTTACGATTCGAGATTTATATTTGCTCTAACAAACTTGCAAAAATTATCAAAACTTAATCAATCGATAATTGGTACAAGCTGGATGAATCCTTTTCAGCCGCTGAGTACCCAAAGTCTGGATCATCAACATGTACTCTATACCTTTATATGGAGGTCTTACCATGTAATTACACCAGTGAATATTAAACATGGTTCACCTGGAAATGTGCGAGGAGAAATTCGAGGAGGTCGTAGGAATGATATCAGTTTATCTACATTTCACATAGCATACAAAACTGATAATTTAAAATTCGTGACCTGTGCTGGTGCAGATAAAGATGCTATTTGGAAATTATACCTCTCTCCATACGATGCATATTCATGGATCCTTCTTATGTTGTCAATGATTTTACTTCCATTGTTCTTCGCTTTGTACTTACAGGTAAACGTTCACAGAAATATTGCAGAAACCGTTTACTACAGTTTGATATGTTTCTTTGCCCCTCTCATTGAACAATCTGCTAAAATTGGAAGAAAAATGGATAGGAGAAAACTGGCTTTGACTTTTGGGATTTGGATACTCTGTGGAATGGTTTTCAGTAATGGATACAAAGGAATAATGTTCAGCCAGATGACAGTCCCACCTCCACTTAAACATTCAATTGAGTTTTTCAAAGATCTTGGCAACTTCACTCTTATTGGACACCAAGAAGTGATATTTATAATGACTGATGACCATGCCATCAATAGTCCGTGGACTTACCTGTCTTATCATCCTTGTGGCTCTGATTGGGAAGAGTATGGCGGACAGGATTCATGCGGACCATTTGATAGACAAACGTGTTTCTATATAGATACTTATCGTGGTAGACAATCCCATTATGACAGTTTCAATAAAAGTAAAAGAATATTTACGGATAAAAATATTTTAAGAAAAGACATAACTGAATGGGTATGGTTTGAATTAACTTCAAAAGGATCGTCTATTCGAACTGAATTACAATTCTTAGCTCCCAGTATTATATTTGGTGCTCAACACCAACGTTGCGGTACCACCTTAGAATTCTTCTTACAGCACGTAAAATCCTTTTTGAGTGACTGTTCTGTGAAAAGAGCTTACATTGGCCATGAGAGTCAATTGAATATCCATCTAAAATATTTCAATGACAGAAGATTTATTATCAGTAAAGATACATTACTATACACGTCGAACGTAATTTTAAAAATACCCAATTATATTATTAAACAACAACTCTACGTTGATATGCTTTACTTCATGAATTCTGGAATCAATGAATTGTTTCTACATTGGGACCTTTTCTTCAACAATAAAGTTGTTTTAAATTCATCCACATCAAATAAAAATCAAGTAGACTATAGAACATCACATCTTGATTCTAAATCAGCACACTATTTCCATATTTCTGCTTTTATCGCTTCGGTATATCTTATTGCTTTCTTAACTTTTTTAATAGAAAAACTTTCAGCCTATATCAAAGCTACATCCGTGATATGGTTGCTTAGTAACGAAAAGATATGAGTGATTTGAGTTGGAAGTGCTTGATGTTGAATTGAAAAAACCCAGTCAGTAAACTGTAGAATAGGGCGTATTTATTAAAATGGCCTTTCCTCTCCGTAGTAAAAATTAACACAATCTAGTGTAACCTAAGGAAAGGGATAGGAAAGCACAAAATATTGATAATCCCAATTTGGGTAACATATTTCAAAATTCTGTTCCACAAATAATAGGATACAAAATTCTGGAGGCCCAATTTCTTTTATTGTTTCATACATCATGCAAAGTACGAGTCAAGTTTATCAAATTCGCATCCATTTCTCCCACTTAAGAAACTCTTCAACTTGGAAAAAACGCAGGGACGTTTTTAGAAAAGGGGCCATCAAAACCCCTTAGAAAATAAATGTTTCATATTTTAAAATATATGACATTTCATTCCCCATGCAAGTAGGATTGTGTTATTAATGTTGTGCACATCCACGGTAAAGCCTTAAACCGACATAATTTTTTATTATTTATATCAAATAATTGAATGAACATCTACATCTCTTTAAGATTGATTTTAAGTAAATCCCATAAATAAGTTCTAAGAAACATTGGTTATAGTTATATGCAGGCACGTATCTAGAAATTTGTTCAAGGGGGGGCGGAAGCAAAAATTATACCAAAAATAAGACTTATTCGCGCGAAGCGCAAGAAAATTTTGCAATTTTAAGCCATTTTTGATAAAAAAAATTCTCTTTTTCTCAGATTTAGGGGACGCTGCGCCCCCCCCGCCCCCTACTAAATACGTGCTTGGTTATTATATGTATAGATGTATGTTAGTTATATATTGGTTTTAGTGTCTCATTGCATTGCAGAGTGATAGTACTAGACGTAATTCTCAGAAAGATAATTTTTTGTCAAAAAAGGTAAATAATCGAATAAAGTCGCAATGCGCGCAAACTAGCGCTATTAGTAACAGTATAATAATATTTTTGTGCATCCCCCTTGCTCAAATTCCTAGGTACATGCCTGGAAAAATCAATCACCGACGCAAGTCATTACTGATAAATAGTGGATTAAGTTAAATATAATAACAAACTCATTGTAAACACTTATGTAATAACTGCATTACAAACTTATTACAAAACATTGCGGACAAGTATTATCCCACATAATAAAACTGACACCAAAATTTAACGTATTATTTATTTTGTTTGTTTCTTTGTATGTATGTTGTGGGCAAGCAGGTATCCAGTAGGGGGGGCTGGAGGGAAGTAGCGCCCCCTTCATCTGAGAAAAAACGAAGATTTTTTCCAAAGCAGGTCAAACATTCCAAAACTTTTCGCGCGTATATGTCCTAGTACTTTTGACATTATTTTTGGTTGTGCCTCCCTTAACCAAATTTCTGGATACGTGCCTGATCGTCCCTTAACCAAACAATCATTATTATGCTGAAAGAAGGCAAATATGTATAACGACTGGTAGAGTAAGAAAAACTAGTTTTAAAAACTTGCATACCGCTTTTATTCAGTGTATATTTTACGTAGTTTACATAAAATTGATGTAAATTATTTTAGACGAACCGGAATGACTATGCCAGAGTCCATTATTTTTTCATTCCTCTAAAAGGCTAAGTCCTAATTTCCTATTACTTCACAGATGCAATAGAATTTCATCAAAATGTGTGCTTCCAATTGATTTTTGAATGGTTTTCTTTCATTTAAATCTTTATTTTCGTATTAAAACGCACGCAAATATATAAATGGGTTTGTAAAACCATTTTGCCTTTAGAGTGGTTCTGCTTTAATTAGTCCACATTTAATATTAGACCACAATCAAGCAAGTGTGGTACACTACAATGAATAATCGAATTCGTAGAATATTCCAAGAAGAAAATCTATTCTCAAACTTTAAGGCAACTTTCTAAAAGTTTTATTGTCTGCAGTATAAGAATAAATTGATTCAGAATTCCAATATTAGGATCATAAGAAAAGTGTTACAATATACTTGTTCCACGTGTATGTTTAGAAAAGCTGAATTGAAATGTATCTTACACAAGTGTTTCGTTCTCAAAGTACAAAACGAATTTTCAAGCTAGGACGGGAAGAGCTAAAAATGTTTTTCGAAAATCGGGTAGATGCTTCCCTGAAAAATCTTGATTCATGCTTGCCCAAGCCGACTAATATTCTGAAGGCTTAGTTGGAAATTGTACCATTTAAATCTAGATTTGCACATTTCTTTCTTCACTAAGCAACCATATCACAAAGGTAGCTTTAATATAGGCTGGAAGCAGTGTACAAAATTTACCACTTTTTAGCCTTTTTTACCATCACAGTGGTAAAAATGCACTTAATGGTAAAAATGCATTTAATGGTAAAAATGGTAAATTTTAGTGATTGATTAGACAGCTGAGTACAGATACACTAGAATTCCTAAAATATAAGTTTTAAAACTTTATTTTCTATGAAATATTTCCAATTAGCCCCTTAATCAATTAAATTAATCACATTTATTTGATTGTATCAAAGTTATCAAAAATGAAGAAAGATTGTATTTGGTATCGCCCATTTAAATTTGATGCTAATTTAATTGCAATTAATTTCTCAATAGGCAAATAACGGCTATTAGTGAATCCAATTCCGATTGTTGAACACTTATCAATATTTTAAAACTATTTTTTACCATTTATACCACTTACCATTACTTTTCAGGTAGTGGTATTTAACGTTAAATACCATTAAAAACCACAAATGGTATTTTGTACACTGGCTGGAAGTTTTTCTATTAAAAAAGTTAATGAAGCAAAAAGATATAGCGTAGCAAGAAACATAAATATAAAAATAGTGTGCTGATTTAGAATCAAGACTTGAAATTTGGTTGTCCAATTCATTTTTATTTCATGTGGATGAGTTTAATGCAATTTTTCTGTTAAGATAAAGGTCCCAATTTAGAAAAAATTCATTGATTTCAGAATTCATGAAGTAAAGGCTATCAACGTAGAGTTGTTGCTTTATAATGTAATTTGGTATTTTTAAAACTACGTTTGAGGAATATAGTAATGTATCTTTACTTATTAGTCAATGTTGTAATTTGGAAAGTAGTAAATAGTGCTCTAATTCAGCAAAATTTTTTATCCCGAAATCCTCCTCAAACCAACCGAAGTCCTACCATCTGAAAACGGCGCATATCAACATCCAATCTATTCGTAAAAAATTCTTCTTATTCAATAATTTTCTTACCGACAAAAATTTGGACATATGCTGTATAACAGAAACATTTTGGAAAGAAGGTACAAGCGCCCCAATGTGTGCCGGTTATAATATCCTTAAAACAGATAGACAGTACAAAGGCCACGGTGGTATGGCCCTATTTATTCGTAATAATCTAAAAACTAAAGCTTATCTATTCCATAGATAGTGATAATTTAACTAAAAACAATAACTTAGAATATACCGCTACTACAGTACAAAACAAGTTTAACAATTCATTTTTAATTGTTTGTATATATAGAATTCCTGACTACAAAACCGCGCAAATAGATCTTGACATTGATTCCCTAATTACGATATTCGCAGAATTAAAAAAGGGTAATAAAATTTTTTTCATTTACGGAGATTTTAACCTTAGAACACCTGCCTCATATGCTAAATTAGAAAATGTCTTAATAAGTAATTTTCTAACTCAAATGGTAAACGAACCTACAAGAGGTAAACATATATTAGATTTATTTATTACAAATGATACTAGTACTGTAAACAAACTAACTGTTGTAGAGCCTCACCTATCAGATCACAGATCAGTGCTAGCCAATTTAAATTTTGAAAAACCTATCTTTCCGAGGAAACGCATTTATTACCGTAATTATAAATGTATAGATAATGATCCGTTCTTAAAAGAACTTGACGATATAAGATGGATAACTAGTGATACTCTTGACAATAATTATGAAAGTCCGTGCTATAATGTAATCAAACTGCTTAATAAATATGCACCTATCAAAACCAAAGTAATTACCTGCAGGCCTATAAAAAAGATTCTTACAAAGGAAGCTACAAAAATTAAAAGACTGAGAGACAAAGCCTATAAATTTTTTAAAAAGAGTCCTTCCATAGTAAATAGAGATACCATTGAAAATTATAATACCGATAATATTATTTACTTCGAAACAAAGGTTAGCGGATTCCATTTATCTATATTTATAAAACTTTAAATTTATAACCATGCAACAATTACTTTATAAATGTTTTAGAAATGGAACAATGATCCAATACTAACGTTCTACCCAGTTAAAGATTCTCCAAAAAGTAAACTAATTTTTGTTCCTGAATCTCCTCTGGTATCCATGGAAAAAGGAAATTTTAATAAAGTTCCTATTTTAATTACTGTTTGTAAGGTAAGTATTTCAATAACCTGGTACCATTTATAAATTAATTAAGCCATTGTAGTATATATGGGTCGTTAATTTTTGTATAGGACGAAGGTCTCTTTTTTAATTCATTGAATGTGGTTAAATCACAAAATTTGACTAAGGAAATCAACAAAGACTGGCATCGCATTTTACCCATAACACTCTACTATGATGACATAGGTTGACAATTTATCTTATTCCTAAAGAGTAAACTCATTTCAGAATGACATGAGCAAAGGAGTAAGGTATCGAAAAACCCAGCTTTTTAAGTAAAGCGGGTCAGGGGTTTTGTCAAAAAGACCCAACCCTTAAAAACCCCGATCCACAACTCTACAGAATAAATATACCTTTATAGGGATTAAATGCAATGTTATAATCGTTCCGCTGCCACAGTTCTCTCTTTGTATTCGAAAGACAATGGGTCATATGTTGCAATACAAAGACTTAACTTCAGCGCAAACTTCGAGTCGAGCAAATCAACGTGGGAGGTCCATTGTAATGCAACATATGATCCATTGTCTTTCGAATACACAGAGAGAACTGTGGCAGCGGAACCATTATACATTCTGTAATTTTTGAGTATACATAAAAACTACCATTTTTGTGATTGTCATTCTCACTTTTATCGAGTCGTTTCTTTTTCTATTGAATTTTTTGTCGTAGGATTATCTGAATATCAGAAGAGTCATATATCCACCGAAGTTAAGAAATTCTACTTCGGTCATAAAAATATTGGAGAAGAAACATTTACTAATCTGACAAATATGTACTCTGACGGTTGGTTTATTCATCCTGTTCACAAGACTGCCCTACTTTTTGCTAAACACACGAAAGTTTACAATGCAGTTCTTACTTACCGAGGGAATCACTCGTTTACCGTCATGCTCGGATTCAATCAAACTTTCGGTAAAAGATTCATGTTTAGATTTTCCAAACAATCACGTTATATATTTATTGCTATATTTTTTTCAATTTTTAGGAGTTGGCCACGTAGACGATATGCTTTATCTCTTTGATAATAATAGTCCTCTCAAATTGACTCCTAACTCTGACGATGAGAAGATGTCTAAGCTTTTTGTTTCAACAGTAGTACAGTTTGCAACGACAGGGTACACAAAATTAATTTTATGCAAAATCGGTGGATTAATATTGGGATTTGATAACGTTTGTGTTAAAATTCCTATAGAAAACCGGAGTTTAAGCATGAAAAGATGGTTAACTGGTTGCCATTCTCCACTGATCACCAATATTGGTTCAACCTGAATTTACAGCCAGATTTATTGCAAAGTCCCTTTAAGGACCGAATGGAATTTTGGGACCATACCTGGGCAAAAGTGAAGATGTCATAACTCATAACATTGAAAGCAAAAACAAGCCAATTTTTTTAAATCATAAATGTGGAAATACATCAGGTATATACTATTTAGGCATATGTGTTAACCTTCAAAATAATTATTTGGATACAATCTATATTATAATCTTAGACTTGAGAAAGCAATAAATTTACCTGTCTATGTCTGTACGTGTGGTAGGGTGATTCCAAATTCAAAATGCGCATGTTCACTTTTTCTAAGCCATCGGAGCACGTAAAGTAAGTAAGTAAATATTAAGCAAGTTTGGAATTGGCATTGGACATTGGAACATACACAGTGCAGCCCAGATTATCCAATACCCAAACATAAATTGTTGGTTTCATAATATGCAAAGCACTCTTTCCAATGCCTAAAACGCAACTCGAAAAACAAATTGTTTGTTTCATAATATGCAAAGCACTCTTTCCAACGCCTAAAACGCAACTCGAATGCGTGAATAGTGTCTGGGTTTGTAGGCAGCTGTGGCAGTGTAATTTTCCTTTTCGACTGCCATATCACACTTTTAAAAGAAATATTCAACGTGTTTTTCATCTAAGCAAATTAAGCCCTGCAATCTTAAAGATTAATTAATGCATCTTAGATCTGAAATTAATTTTTGAGGGCGATTAATAATAATATAATTTTATTTTCGTAATCCGTGGATGGTAGAGAACATCATTATGCAATATGTGTATGTACTATGTACATTGCACAACTACATCTCCTGAGACATTACATCTAAGCCAATCTGTATTAATCGTAGACTTGATAAAGCAATAAATTTACCTGTCTATATATATTTGATTCACCCCCTTTTTGTCAACACTAAAATGTCAACAGTGCCAAAAAAATCAAAAAACCTTTTTGTCAACACCGTTTTCTTTTTTGTCAACACCACTTTCTTTTTTGTCAACAGCAATTTCCCTTTTTGTCAACACCACTTCTATAGAGGTTTATTTCTGGCATATTAAATAAGTATGAGGTAATAAATCAGATAAGCACTTGGAAAATGTTCTGTTCACAATAATTAATTAGTTAAATAAGCAGATGAGATAATAACAAGACTGTAAGAATGTACTGTCTTGTACGTACCCTATCATTAGCTAAATTCAAGGGGGATAGCTTTGTATTTTTTCAAGTCCCGTATTGATCCATGCAGAGAAAGACATTTTAGATCAGTTTTTAATAATCTTTTTAACATTTTTAAAAAATACTGTGGAGTTTCAAGATAATTTTTGTTAGGAAAAGTGTTTTGCACATAGATGCGGATTAATGTAGTCTCGGTTAGGTGCTGATCTTTTTAAACCAGGAACTGTACTCCATAAACTTGCATCTGCTAGGCCGAGTGGCAAGGGTAGTGAGTAGCTTAGTTAAAACTATACATCTTGTCTCACAATGTACAACTTAAATTGGAAGGTGTGCTACATTATATACACATAGACATTCTGTTGACAAAAAGGGTGTTACGTGTTGACAAAAAGCGAGTTACGTGTTGACAAAAAGGGATCTCAAAAATAATTTGTTGACAAAAAGGTGTTGACAAAAAGGTGTTGACAAATAGGGGTCCTTCCATATATTTATATATATGTACGTATGGTAGGGAGAATCTAGGAAACCTGCATATATTACGTAATGCAAAACCCCCTCCCCCATGTGTAGCACAAGTGCTGACTGCAACACTTTTGAGTACCTCCTCCTCCCATCAACTGCACACGTAATATATACAGGCTCCTTGAAAGCAAAAAAGCAAAATGCGCAAGCCCAATTCCTCTAAACCAACGAAATGAGTCGTTTCATATTATTATTATAACATCAAAATAATAATATAAATTTACATAAGAAGGTTGAATGGTGAGTGGGGATCGAATGGAAATGATTAGCGAAAGGGACCATTTAGTAATGATCGTAATATTATGCGTATTAAATAGCATTTCAAAACTTTTAATCCAAATTGGTTCTGCTATATATCGACAAACTTATTCAACACTTTTTAGTAGAGCTGGGTTTACTTTTTACTACACTCTTGATTCCTTTGTGCCAGTTGGGACATCGTTTTGTAGAATTAAATAACAGTACTGGGAGCCACTATTTATTCTTTAAAAATATTTATTCGTAAGTTGTACGCATGGGATTTGTACGTTTTTCCAAAATCCTAGAGGGAATCTTATTTTTTCGAATTTAAAAAGGAGCTTTTTGGTAACTTTGTGGAAGTTTTTTTCAAAAAGGTCTTTCATTGTTCCCTGTATTTGATGCTACGATCTACAGTTATTATTTTGGTGTAGGAAATTCCTTTTTATCAGGAAGTTGGGGCTACAGCAAATTTTACCAACTACTGTAGAAGATAAAAGTATATTAATTTAAAATATACTTTGTATTTAAATAATTTTGAAAACTAATAATTTAAATTGCGTTGGTTATAAAAGTGACAAATTGGGATTCTTCCATTCATAAATTTGTATACAATTTTTATTATAATATTTAATGAGTATCTAAATTATATTATTCGCCCAGCTCATTTTTTAACAGTATCGTTTAGATGTATAAAATATCCTGTATTCATCCGTATTCATATCAATACCGAAAGAGGCATAACGTGAGGTAGGCCTGAGTATTACTAAACCTAAAAATATGTTCATGGAGACCGTGAAGTAGAGTAAACCACCAAACATGCAAGTGCAAGACGCACTGACTAGACAATGCACATCAGTCCGAATATTATTATTTTGAATGCAATATTGAAATGTGTAAAAATATTATTGACATTACATTGAACAATTAAAATACTAATAATTACCTGGCTCATTCTTTTATATAATATGAAATGAATAAGCGCTTGCTCATTTTGAATTCAGAAGCACCCTACCACACGTACATTCATATACAGACAGGTAAGTTTATTGCTTTATTATTATCTAGTATATTGCACTTCCTTTATCCATCACAATTACAATAAACATTGCAATTTGGGACCGTATCACCATGTAAATTACATTGTGATACGGTCACAGTCACAGCTACAATTTATAACTAAGGTCATACCGATTATTATGTGGAGTTACAGAAAATGGATTTGTGTCAAGTTTTGGCAGATAAATAAAGTAATCAAACTAAAATTGATAAATAAGCCTATAAAATGTGATATACAGATAAATATTGATAAATAATAAAAAGACCGATCAGTAAGTGGAGTTACAGCAAGCACGTATCCAGAGGGGGGGCATGGGTGCTCGCCCCCACTAAGTTTCCAGAAAAAGACGATTTTTTTGTCAACCAAAGTTAAAAATCCAAAAATTTTTCACGCTTCGCGTGAACATATCTTCGGTTTACCAAAATATTTTGGTGCCCCCCTCCTTGGTCAAATTCCTTGATATGTGTCTGAGTTCAGTTACAGAATATGCATTTGTGTTAAGTTTTAGCAGATAAATAAAGTAATCAAACTAAAACTGGTAAATAAGCCCATCAGCAAATAAATGTCACATGCAAATAAATAATAAAAAGACTTAAATTGTATTTTCTTGTGTTGATTTTATTTTTTAAAGCGATAAATAGTTTCATACATGATACAGTAATGTGAGAGTTATTGTGAAAAATAAACCAAAAAGGTTAGCGCTTAAGTACAGCAGCATTTTTAGTTTTAATTACTAAAATAACTTTGCTATAAGTACACCAAGCCCTGCCAATATTTGAAGAAGGACCATAATCATGAGACATTTAATAATAAAATTCATAACTGTACCAAATCCAGTAAATAAAGGCTTAATCGTAGAGAGTAATCTTGAGACAGAAGTAATAAAACCATAAATAAATTCTTTAGGGCTAAGAAATTGGGTTCGGCCTTAATTTTGAGGAGAACGAAGGCTACTAATCTTGTCACAATTAAATGACCAAATAGCCATTATCAGACGTCGGAATTTTTTTTAAGTAAAATTTTTACAGCCTTCTCATAGAGTTCTGAGACTTCGTATCTACACGAATCATGCACTGAGGATTTCAAAAATATAAAAGTGTTAGTAAACTTTTTTACACTTTTGAGTTATAAAAAAATTTAAAGTTTTAGTAAATTTTTTTATATAAAAAAAAGTTTACATAAAATTTTCGACATAAAAAAATCTTAAGAAAATATTTTGGCAATTTCCAGAGTATTGTATAGGTATTCAAAATTTTTTGCCAAAATTCTCAAAATGAAACACAATAAAATAAATGCATTTGCATAAATTATCTTTTCAATAAGCCTACAGTGACCAAGACTATCCAAGGTTAAGAGGGGTTTTCAAACATTACATTTTAGTGTCGCTGTAGTTGGAGTTGAATTACAAGAAAAATTACAAAATGCAGACAATTTTCGTCTTTATTTCTTGTTGATTGAATTTATTCTATTATACCAATTATTGGTATAATATTTTAGAATGCTCAAGACATTTTTGAGTCCACGGCGACAAAAAAATGTAATATGGAAAATATTGAAATGTCAATGGTTTCCCCTTATTATTTATCCACATGATTTTGCCATGGGTGTAATTTTGACCGTTTTGTTGACTTTATTTAATTTCAATTTTAAAAGTTTAATTTAAGATAATAAGCACGATATTACGTTTAGATTTAATTTTATGGTAATATTCGATTTTAAATTAGTCTTGAATTTAAAAAGTTAAGATTCGATATTAAGTTTGGGTTAAATTTTAATATTACAGTTTATATGATTTTAAGATGGTAAGTTTGGATTAAATTTTTATATTATTGAAATGTGTATGATTTTAAGATGGTAAGTTTGGAATTTAAAATTGAAGATTAAATGTACAATTCTTATCACTTGATTATTTAGGCAGAGTTTCTGGCTTTTGATTTTTCAATATGTTGTATTATAGATAATATTTTTACCGAAATCAAAATAAACTTGTTTAGAGCAAATTCTTTCCATTTTTGATAAATTTTTAAAAAAATTTTTTTGCCATTTTTGGTAAAATTTTAAGAAAAATTTTTGCCATTTTTTGGTAAATTTTTGTGTAAATTTTTTGCGATTTTAAATAAATAAAATTCCGACGTATGGCCATTATACATTTTTTCGTAGGTCTGATTCTTGGAGATCAAATATGTACAAAATGGTAGAACTGGCTTCGAAATTGCCATAGAGAAGAGTACAACGTCGAAATCCATAAATAGAAATAAGGAGAGATTCAAAAGCTGAATCTAATAAAGGAAAGATAAGTGATCTACTCAACATGCGGCCCCATTACAACAACTTTAACAAAAAAGCCCGAAAATAGAAACAAAAACAAAAGGACGGAACTGGATAAGATAACCGTGACGTTAAATGACTTTACACAGAGTATTCCTATTAAAAATCCTAAACCTTGAGCTATAAAACAGCTTACCACAGTTATTCATAGAAAGTAAGAATATCTCCAGGACATAAATCCAAATAATCCACCGTACCAATGATCCATACCAACCTGGTGACTGTACCAGTATAGAAAATACGTGTACAAGAAGGAGAAATTTAAATATGATAACCGAAGGATTTGTAGCAATATTCGGGTTTGTTACTTTTATAATTACAGCGGGCGTAAATATTCTTAAATGATTGTGGATCAGAATCAAAATGTAACATGTAACGTCACCCTTAAATATGGAAATACCCATTTTCTGTGAAATGATAGACGTTTCAGCTTTTTAAAGTTCAAAATCGTAATCGGGATTTGTAAACTCCCATCTATTGTCGGGAACTTATTATCACAAATAAAAACGACAGCGCAATCTGAATATTTGCTGACTAATAACTCCAAATCGTTTATTTTAATTTGTGAATAGGAGAGAGCTGAAGAATTTATTTTTGAAAGTTGTAAAAGTAAAAAAAGTACCAATAGATTTGATTTGATTAGAAACATTGTAAAGGTTTCCTGGCCTAAATATGTTTAGACTCTGAAATGTACTGTATTATATCCAAGGCATAATAATGCAAACTGAACTGTAGGTATCATGGTTATAATAACTATTCCAAAGCATAGTTGAAGAAGAAAGTAATAGAGTTTAAGACACATTATGCAATTTTAGAAGAAATACAATGGTAAATTGCAACGTGTGATTAGTTGTATGGAGACAGTCGTATGTCTGCACTACTTATTTACAGTTCGCCTGAAAATACCTGGAATTATATCGTGTAAAGTATTACACGTGTATAAGTTGTGTAGAACATAATAATATCTATAGGTACACTGAATGGAAATTTAATAACCTTAAAACTCTTGAGAAACGTCACTTAACAACCAAGGGTTAAAATATAAAATATTGAATTCATGTTTATCGTTGCAATTTAAATAAAGCAGAGCTGAAAGCCAATTAATATAATGGATTAAATTATAATCTTTGATAATTGATTAAAATTCCCCAATCGGCAAGTCAAGTTTCAATAACGCAGTTTAATTTACCATTCTTTCCATACCTTCAAAAAATTCATAATCAAATACCAACAAACTTTCTCAATTATCTACCTTAATATATGATATTACCCAAAATACTTTGAATGCTAAGTTATCTACATCACGGCAAATTTGATTCCTCCTAAAAAATCAATTCTTGACTATTAGTTTTCCGAATCGAAATTCAGTCTAAATCGTTAGTTCTTTACCTAATGTAGATGTCGTATCGATGCCTCTTCGTTTATATGTGCCTAAAAACAAGCTCATTGCGATATAATTCACTCCGTTTTCCAATTTAACTGGGTTATGGTTGAAAAGTTTTACTTTTACCCCTTTCGCCCACTAGCCACCTGACATTTGCCCGCCCACTAGCCACTTTTGCCCCTTAGCCACCTACCCACTACCTACCGGCTAGTTGAACTCTGATAATGTCCGTGCGATAGCCACAAATTAACATCTTAATTCTTACTTTACATTGTGTTAGATGGGGCCTCGTGGACCCCACTGTTGCGAAGTGTACTTAGTGTTAGATGAGCTATGATGTTATTAGTAGATGATTACTCATTTGATTTATGAATATGAGCGTGAATAAATCGTAAATAGTACTACTACTACATCTTACTTATACTAAATACCATGCATGAATCACATATTATTAGGTATGTGGTACAGCAGGGGCGCCAGTATACCACAAAAATGACATTTTGTTTTAAATAAAATACCCATATTAACAAAACTTTTAAATAAAGATAATAAAATATGTTACTCAAGTCGATTCTTACATCATACATCGGAAACTTGATTTCCTCTTCGAACATATTTGGAGACGGTTTTTAGTTTGTTTAGAAGATGGATGATGTGCATTTTCAGAGTTAATCTACAGTGCCACAACCATTCCAGAAGAAGAATGATGAATGATGCAATTAGAAAGTATCCACAAACGAAGAAAATTGTATGGATTTTCATGGATAGACTAATAGGCAATGTCTGAGATTCTTTATGCTTCAGTTTTGAATGGGCTACTATACCTTCCAAATCAAAAGCGAAATCGCCTTGTTGTTTGAAATATTTTAGAAAACCTCTCTCCTGCATGATCAGATAATATAATTGGAATTTATAACGGTAACAATGTTTGAAAAGATAAGACATTGGAACAGCGAGATCTGTTTCCTTGACAGTCATGCAAATTCCGTCAGAAGATACTTGAGACGGTATTAAGGGCACAGTGTATTGACTTCTTGCTTTATCATATGTACCAAATAGTTTAATTGAGAAGGTGGTCAACATTTTCATAGTAAATGTCCGAATGTTCATTTTTTTCTGTTCAGATGTTGCATCGGATTGCCAATCAAATATGAAGACACTGGAGTTCATTTTGCCCAGAATTTTATATTTTTCAAAAGTTTTTTTCCCTCTTGGGATCATATTAAAAGCCCTTCGTATGTCTTTCTGCAAAAACATTTTATATCCATTTTCCACGAGATCTTTAAAGTCTTTAAATTGCTTTCTGTCTGGCGGAGCAATGATCTCGCTTGTTATCCACGTTTCATATTGAGTAGCAATTACAAATCCCATGGACACAATTATCAAATACAAAATGTTTCTCCTTTTATTGGAAACATCCTGATTTAAAAGGACGGCTATTGTGGATACAAAAATGAACTCAAATTTCTTGTAGAAAGTAGAAATTCTAAAGCCTAAAGCATAAAATGAAATCGGGAATAGCGAAAATATCAGCCACCAGCAATAATCATCAAATGTATTTTGAATCAGAACTGTCAGAGGGATGGCGAGGAATCGAGGGTTGGCTTCACAGTAAAATGGAATATATTTTTGTAAGTATTCAATGAAAATTGTTGCATACCATGATACATTATACGTTTGTGTGTAAGATGCTAACATATGTATGACTGCGCATCGACGATGTTCGTCTTTTAGATCTTGTAACGGCATAGCATATAAGGCAGTGAAATTGAATCTTACAGCCATCAATTCAATAGCTCTTATTGAATTTTTGCAATTTCGATTCAAACGATTAGTATTTATTTTTGAATAGAGCTCCATTCTACACTCTGGCATTTGTCTAGGACTTTTGAATGGAAATGAAGTAAATAATCCACCAATTTGAATACGGGTGCCAATTAATTTGTATGGCACACACATGACTTTTGTATGGAGGATTTTTTGACATTTAGTGTGACTTTGTATGGTATGTTATGACTTACCTAATGACTTTGTATGGAAATAATTACTATGTATGGTGATAGTTTTATATAAACATGCATAGTGCATAGTATACCGATGCACGATATATATCACCACAGGTTGGTAAATTTATTTAAGTCTAAGAATATATACAGGTATAGTAGAATGATAATACCCAGGTAGAAACTGCATATCCAAGCCTAAAGCATGGATAGTTATAGCTATGTGGATAAAAAGAAGGGAAGTCAATACTCTTAGCTCTGACGTTATCTCCCAATTAGCATGCTATCAGAATTTTTCCAATCAGTATATTTCTGCTCTGCTGCCTTCGTGTTTGCTTTATTTCGTTACAAATTGCATCTGAGTGAACACAAGAAGTACAATGGCCGGGTCAAGGAAATTTGTAAGTTTGGAATACAAAACGGACAGTGACAGTCACATTGATGATAGTGAAGTTGAAAATAAAGAAAACGAAACAAAACAGGCAAGGGTGCAGCAGACATGGGCTAAAATTGATATTAACTAAATTGATATTGCCTACCTATAATGTTAAATTAACTTACCATACAAGGTCATAAAGTTCCATACAAAGTCATAAACCGCCATACAAAGTCATAAACTGCCATACAAAGTCACACTATCTATTTTTAGCTCTCCCATACAAAAGTCATGTGTGTGCCATACAAATTCCTATTTTCCCTTTGAATACCATTAAGATTCTGGTTTAAAGTTTTCCAAGTTCTTTCCCATTTTTCTTCGGAGCGTTCTGTTCCAATGGGATAAAGTGTTAAAGACTCACTGTTCGGATTGTGGAGAATTGTCGTGTAAATCGAATATAAGTTTCCAAACTTTATTGCAAATATAAAGAGAGGAGCCACTAAATCTTGAATGAGGAATGATCGCCACTTTGGATTCATCCATTTGAATTCATCTTTGATGATGATTATGAATCTTGAATGGCGACGATTTATTTCTTTACCAAAATGAGTGGTAAGATATTGCAAAGCAGGATCTGGCTGCATTAGAATATTGACAGCGCACAAACTTCTAGAGAGATCCCGTGGATTATCTTCATGACGACCGAAGAGAGTTTTATTATAGTTTGATGTTGCCAAGGTCCATGGTTGGCCATTTTGGTTAGACAGGATAAAATCTGTCTGCCATTCGGATTGATGGAAAGTAATCATGTTAAAATCACAATTACGATAGAACGACAAATTTCGAAAGCAGTTGATGTTGTTTATAATTACATAAATCAAAAATGACACAATTAGGTACTGGGAATACATTTACACACGGATTCGCTCAGTTATGACTTCGCCACTGAACGATGCCAAGTAAGATAATGAATGTCCTGTTTTAAATAACTTCTCAATGAATGTTGCATACCTAGCCAGTGAGGCACCAATGAGGTGGTCAAGGTTGGCAGTTAATAGCAAAATAGCAACCAGCGACTGTCAACTGTAACTTTAAATTATAATCATACCGTGAAATTCAGAATGGTTCTCTCCCTTATTACTGTTAGTCACGGATAAGTAAAGTTAAGCACCAAAGCTATATTGATATGATATACAATACACAAACACCATGACATATAAAGGAAGTAATAGGCAGTTCAGTAACATAACATTAATAGATAAATGGTGTCAATTGAGTTTATCATTACAAATATTCATTTCTATCTATAGAAGGGAGAAGGCTTGCTAGCTATTACTATAGTTTATGAGATGGCAGATAAACCATTACCCTTAAGTAACTGTAATCTAACTACTCTACAATACATGATATCCTGACACAATCATACCCATAAGTGGAGTTGCGCAATGAAAACTTTCTGTCATAATGTTTAAATGTAAAAGATGAACTTCGAATAATTATAATATTTCGAAATTAAACCAAATGCTGGGCGGGTTATAAAAGGACTTTAAAATACAACTTTAGAAAAGTTTTCACTTTTTGGTAAAATGATTGTATTTGATGTTATTATGAGTTGGTAGTGTTGATAATTTTCCGTCCGCAGGACGGGCTTATTTCTAGTTAATAATATTTTCCACTTTCCCAATATTGGACTTCAGTTCCATATTATTAAGAGCAAATGCAATAGATTGTCTTTCTGACACAGGAATCTAGACCATCATGAAATATTCATATCATACTTGTTTGCTTTCGCTTTTCATGTTTGTGCTCGTCCTAAGAAATGAGCAACTTTGCTGACGTCAATCGGTTTCTACAAAATAGAAGGTGGGTCCTACTTTACCACAATATGAAGTAGCTTGGATGAAAAATATAAAGAAATTATCAGAATCATTATAATATTTGTAACAGACTTCATAGTACTTTTATAGCTACTTACTTTGTTTTCTAGACGGGGACTGCAAAGTAAGAACCCCAAACCTCTAGTTTCAAAACGATATCTTTGATAAAAATTGTTTTACGATTTTTTATTTAATTTTTTATTTTAGCATTGAAGAAGTGGGAGAAAACTCTCCAATCTGTCACGCATTGTTCAGAAACTCGAATGTGTTGGAAAGTACTCGAATTTATTCAGAAGGTCCAGTGGTCGAGCAGCTACCCAACCAAAATCAGAAGGTTCAGCTACCCAAAATCAGAAGGTCCAGCTACCCAAAATGCTGTGTAGTATAAATCTAGAAATAATGTAAACGTCAATCAATCAATGTCAATCATAAGTTGTTGTAACTCCTACTTACAATTAGGAAGTACCTATGTATGGTTACTTCTCTGATCTGGTTTCTGAGATCAAGACCGGACATCGGTCAACTTAACCTGCTTGTATCTTGTACGCATCTAGCACCGCAGTTAGATGAACTTTATGTACCTACATATTAACTTATTACTATTTTCTCTATAAGCAGCACTCTGTGATTCTATTGTCAATTAATCCACTTTTATTTTGGCTGTGTACTCTTCAGATGGAAAAATGTGTGGCTATTTGCGCAACGTTAGGAGGCTGGGCAAATAGCCACGCTATGTGTCAATGGAATCATTGTTTTGGTATATAGTGGCTTTATTTTTGATAATTTCAAGGATTTGCACACTACATCTTGAGTGTACCTGTATTAATTTTGTATTTGGTAATAGTAATAATTAATATAATGTTAAGGAACTCTTTTTACATCAACAAGCAGATTTCTTATATGGACAAAAATACAATATAGTACCTAGGCTATTTTACATGACATTTGAGGTACGACGTTATATTATGTATATTATTTATAGTAACAGTATTAGAATACAGGAGCAAACAAAAATTGATAGACAATACTAACGTATGCAAATTACAGATAAATTTCAAGCAAGTTACATAAATTCAAAGTAATAATTATTTATTTCCGAATATATACGTTCAATGTGGACAGGTAAATCTTTTTTGGGCTTTCCTTAATAAAATTGATTAATGGTTTTATACAACTACTGTGAAGGTTAATATATTAGTATACCTTGCTTACTTACATATATACAAATCAATAATTTGATTTAAGACAAAACACTTAGGAATCTTAGGAGTAAACTTCGACTTTATGTTTGTTTTTTTGTAACGATTGGAAGGCATAATATTTACTATATTCTTACTAGAAACTACAGTCGAGTAGGAATACAATGCAAAAACAAGGATGGGTTGGTTGTTCACTTGTAAAGAATGTACGACCTCGGCACACTCATAAAATATTCCAACCAATGTTTCGAATGGTGAACTAAAATGTAATATTTTACTAAAGGTTAATTGAATGTAGAAATGGATAGTCAAAATAACAATTGGAATTAGAAACAAAATGTGGTCGAAATGGGTATAATTATGTACATGAAAGCATAAGAAGATAATCTCTGTTCAATGAAAGAAAATATGATTTGATTTGAGTTCGTTAAATTTTGGTATAACATTAATCGTCCGTTTTTGAATGAACACTTACCTAACACGGAATGTATCGTTATTAGAGCCAAATTTAATAGGATGACAACAACATGTCAATACTAAATTTACATTTTTCTGCTTTTAGCGTCTTAAAAACTGTTATGTCGGTAAGGAAAAGGAAAATATGAAACCCTGACTCCAAACTATTCCTGTCATTTCTACTGAGCTTTCAAACTAAACATAGGCTATTTTAATAGTATCGTCTGCCTAATATTACAACGTAACAAGCCATTTTATCATGACTGCTACAAAGTAACAAACCATTTTATCATGGCTGAGACAAAGTAACAAACCATTTTATCATGGCTGCGACAATGTAACAAACCTAACTCCTGATACATTGGTTTGTTACATTGTCGCGGTCATGATAAAATGGTTTGTTACTTTGTCTCAGCCATGATAATGGTTTGTTACTTTGTAGCAGTCATGATGAAATGGCTTTTTACGTTGTAATATTAGGCAGACGGTATGTAGTCCGATTAATAACCAATGTAAATTACTATAATGGTTTTTATACAATCGAAAACTTAACGAAATGTTAAAATGCATTCCATTGTACCTAAAGTTAACGAATATAGAAATTTTATTATTTTGTTTCTTGTGCTAACTGAAAATTGGCCAATGTTTACAAGACACGTAGTACAAGGTTTGACGAATTTCCGAAATATGGCTTTCTCAAATTTGGAATGACCAGTATTTGACCCATAATTCCAAGATTTGATGCATGAGACGGATGATTCAAATACCATAGATGTGAAGTTGAGTAAGATTAACCAGACAATGGACAATGTGATACCTCACATGGGATACAAAACAGCGAGCAAGGTGGGCAATCGAGAATGATGAAGAATGAGCATGTAATTGACCACATACAAATTCCTTTTGAAGAGAAATGAACAACAAAAAAGCGAAAACAGAACTGGATTTGTCAGTATAAGTAATTGTGTCAATCTGTAGATTTGAGACAATGTGGTGACGTGTCGAACTTCATTATCTGTTCGATAGCCTTTTCTATCATAGCTGCAAAATAGTTTTACCCACATTAAAATATTGCCTAAAATACCATTGGTATTCTAGGTCTTAAAATACATCTAATTTAATCAATATTTATCTAGCTTAAAATTACCTTAGTTCTTCAAAGAAATCTCTCACTGTTGTATATAAACATAATGCTGAGCCGAAATTAAACGCAGCTACTGCAAATGCACAGAATGCATACCAAATATGTAGCGATGCCAAAGCTATGAAAGCTATGTAGTTCAAGTCGTGAGGATACAAACGGAATAATGAATATTCCACCTCCGAATGGGAATGGATATGTAACTATCACCAGGAATTCCATAAAGAGAATAACAACCACAATATCAATCTTGTTTCTGTATTTCCTGAAGAAGTATTTTTCTATAATTAAAACAAACATTAAGAAAACATCAAAATTTAGATCTTTAATTAGCACCTTACTATTCAGTATATTTATGTTATTACTTACTGCGCCATTTGAAGTAAATTGAGAACACGACATTAAGATTCGACGCCAATTCTTCCTCGTGGAATATTAATATGTGAATATGGGTCAACGGTAGGGCTGTCGCTATAAATTGTATATATGTATATGACTGTATATGAAATTGGTGCAAGCATCAAAAGTTTGGCCATGGAAGGTTTCGGATAAAGTTCTCGCCAAAAGATAAAACCAATAAATGTGTGCATACAGCACAAAAATCCACCACTTCAACAAAACCAATTTGTTGGAAGACTTTTTTACACCTCTCTGGACAGTCCGATTTCCAATCGAATGGCATCCCACCCCAAAAGCTTCCCCACTTCACATACCATGAAAATATTTTAATGAAAACTGCTTTTGCCATTGGGATGACTGGTTTTGGTTAGTCTAACGCTGCAACAAGCATTAAAACGAAGGAGCAGCCAAATTCGGAATAAGCGGACTTAGATTTGAGAAAAAATTATGGCTTGTTGTATTACTTTCGGCCTGCGACTCTATGCACATAGAGGTGTTGAATAGGGTCTGTGAGGACAATTAAATCTGAGAGGCTATCTGGCGGGGCTTCAGCTTAACCATGCAATTCCCTACTTATATTTTCGAATTGATTTTTGATGTATGTCAGTTGGCCGCATTTGAATGATGTTTACATCATTAGATTCGTCTTGTCCAAACTGACAATGTCTGTAAGTTAGAAGGGCCGAGGAGGTGCGGTGTTACATTTATAGGGGTTTCAAATTCGAAATTTGACATTAGTAAGGTACCTACTTTCGGAGCTAAGCTCCTTCTGCCTTCTAAGAACTTCCTACATAGTCCAAAACGTTACACGAGGGGACCACATTGTGCTATGTCTCCATCCAGGACAACATAGACATGCTTATCCTACTACCAAACGTATATATAAAATAATTTATTCGCTGCAACATGCAATGACCCAAATGGTATTCATCGTAATGGAATTAATGTCGTGCCCACTACTTTAATATTCTTAACGTCGTAGTAGCACTCAAAAGCACAGTAATGTGTAAAGGTATACCATACCTTAAGACAATTTTGTTTTTCCATTCGCATAAACCTTGAGTAGTTCTTGGAGAAAAGATTCAGGTGTGGATAAGCTCTGTACCGCGTGCAAGTATTCTATGCCACGCTATAGCTGCTTGGTATTGTTTAGGTTCATGTAAAAATGTAAATACACCCCCTGTCAACGTTTCAACTGAGTTTGACCGAGGTAGAAGAACAGTAAAGTATTTACTATTTATCTCTCAGCCACAGTTAGGGCAACCCAACTCTAGCCATTGAAGTTAGATGAATTTTTTATGACAGCAATTAAATAGAATTATGTTAATTTTAGTTATGCTATGACAATGAAAAGTAAAACAATTATATTAGGACGTTTAATTAGCACCTTATCATTCGGGAAAAATATTTTAATGAAAACTGCTTTTTCCTAGTGATGAGCGGTTTTGGTAAGTTTAACGCTGCAACAAGCATTAAAACGAAGGAGCAGCCAAAGTCGGAATGAACGGAATTAGATTTGAGAAAAAATCATGAATTGTTGTATTACTTTCGGCCTGGGACTGTTCTCCATACAGGAGAACATAGACATGCTATCTATATAAAATAACCTATTCGCTATAACATGCAATGAACCAAATGATTTTCATCGTAATGGAATACCGCGAAGAGAAGTAAATGTCTTGCCCACTACTTTATTATTCATAACGTCGTGGTAGCACTCAAAAGCACAGTAATGTGTAAAGGTACATTTTGACAATTTTTCAACCCCCATAAACCTTGAGTAGATTCAGTTGTGGTGTGGATAAGTTCAGTACCGCGTGCAAGTATGGTATGCTTGCCTTACAAATATTATTTTCGTTAATTTAAAAATGCAATTACTCTCTCTGCTAACTTTTACATATACTATTGTAGGTCTACAATTATATATATACTAGTATTAGTACAGCGATGTAAGTAAGCCTGTCCAAGGAAGTAACGGAAATAGAAAATTAAAAGAAGAAAAAAATGATTCCGGGATTTCTATAAAGATTTCAACAAAAATACAATGTGAATATGGAAGAAATGGCTATTAGGATCCGATTTTAAATTTGTATTTGTAAACTTGCAAGAATTATCAAAATGCATTTCTTAAAACATTTTGTATTCAAAATCTAGACTGTATTTCCGATGTTTTATATAATGCTTTTCAAAAATCAGGCGATTCATGTTTTCATGAAAAATCTTGATTAAAACTGAAAACCCTATTACTGTTAGTTCAGTCGATTTCACCAAATTATACTTGCTCAAAAACAGTCCTAGAGGATATCTGTCAAGAAGGGGTCCCTTAAGTGTAAATATATTCGGTAAAAAGATTTTTAAAATGTAGAATATTTATGAGACGTGTTTTTTAAATATCAATGTTATTGGAAACATTAATATGTTGAAGGCTAATGAATCTTCCTCCTGCTGATCTGTCTTTGACGGCGATAAACACACAATAATCATGCATAATGTGTTGGGGACCTAGAATGATATTTATATTTTGTAGGTTAGTAAAATAATAAAAATTATATCATATCGATATGATTAAAAATAAAATGTAAAACAAGTAATTTAATTGTCAAGTGAAATAACAAAGTTAAATTGTTGATAATATTGATGGACAAAGAACTCCTAACAAAACTTTCCATAAACACAAATTTATGAAAATGATAACATAAATTTTTAGCTAAAAATGTTTGTATTATCGATTTAGCAATTCAACTCTTGCTTCTTCATTTTTTAATCACGTATTTTAAATAGTAACGTGGTTTATAATTTAACACTTTGTCTAAATGTATTTCCACTTGAAAGGTTAATTAAAATTGGATATGAATTAAAGTGGGGGTAAAATAAAGGAAAATGGCAGTTTGACTAATTGTGGCATTTGAATAAAGGAAACGGCAGTTGAGCAACAAAGGATTCAGCAGTAGGCAAAAAGGCTCGTAGCAGTAGACCGAAAAGGAATCGTCAGTTTTTCAGTTTCATTAAAATAGGGGAATCTCACCAAAATAGGGTAATCGTATGTAGGCTCACAATAACAAGATATGAGAAATATAGACCCCATCTAGACTAAACAGAAACAGAATGAATTCTTGAATGTATTTCAATGAAACTTAGCTTTAAACTTAACAGAAATCAGTAACAGAGTAAAGGGTACAGTCAATGCTGTATTGAGGCAAAAAAGCCAAAATTTTTCGCGCTTCGCGTGACTATACCTATTGCATATAGGTGTATGACGTCATTGCCCCTTCCGAAATCGACTTCTAAATACGGTACTGGGTACAGGGTTAACTTGTTTGATAAGAAAATTGTAGAATTAGGTTAAACTTTAAGTGGCTATAGATCAATAATATGAACTTTGGGTTATTTGAACATTCACAGTGGTTAACAATAATTGTCAAGTGATAAAAATGCCAACCCTGAAAATAGTAGATTAATATTGACAATGGAAATAAAAAGCTATACCAAGAATATGTAACACTAGCCGGTCGCAGGGCCCAGGCCCTGTTAATCTAACTTTTTTAAGCATTTAAATTAGAGATATCAAAAACCCAACCACCAAATTTTGTTTGTGGATAGTCCACGATTCCAAAATTTTTAGACCCATAAAAATCAAATACCTCCTTTGGGAACAATTAAGCCGGGTGTAGAAACAAATTTTAAATTCAATTGAGGTTGACCCGAAATGTTTATCATGGAATATCAGAGGGCATAGGTGAACACAATGTAAATTAGAACTATCTTTTTATTTATTGCGCTGCAAAATTTCTTCCCCTGAGGTAGTGAAATAGCCCGGCAGGTTAACATACAATGACGGAATTGGTCACCGCGCATGTCAAACTTTTACCGTTTATCGTCTACTTCTAATACAGTGGCACGGAAATCTCTTGAAACAATACATACAACCTACAGGAATACCGACACAGATACACATACGGAATTATCTACGCGCATGCCCCACTTAACACTTATAAGAAGAGAAGAGATGTTTGAACATATCTTTCATGTGGAAAATAATTATGTCAAAAATACCACTGGAGCCAGTCGACTACATGGACTCTTTGTTTTAATGTACACTTTCCTTTATTGACTACTGCTGAAATCTTTTATAAGAAAACTGCCAATTCCTTTACGCGAAAACAGCCACTTTTCTTTCTTATAATACTAATTCTTTAATGTAATGCTAAATTCCTTAATGGCCTAACTGCCAAAGCCTTTGTACGAACTGCCAAATTCCTTTGTTTTACACCCACTTTCAATATAATCCATTAAAATTCCCTTGCTTGAATCACACACACTATTTTATATATTGAGATTTTCAACGTAGAATTAAAGCAGGTCTACTTATTATAAACCTTCTGATGGTAATAGAAAGAACACTATATACCTACACCTTCTCTCAATTCTATGTCTATATTATGAGAATATTTAGAATAGAAGAAAAATGATAAGAGTTGAGATAAACTTAATGTGAGATGAGAAACCAACCTTGCACTAAAGAATTCAGACGCTAATAAAAACTTTATGGTCTTATTATTCAAAGCGTAATTTTTAAATAATAAAATATGAAAAAGGTTTAGTTTTGTACAAATTATGAAAGAGGTGGAGGGCTGAGTTTTCGATTGAGACAATTTCGGCCTTCGATACACTCACAATTATAAACACCGAATCGGAGTCTTGTGCATTCTGCATTATTGACACATCGGTAGAATTCTTGATCAATACCCGGGAGACAGGCACTGCCAGGCAGTAATTTGCACTCGTTATTTTCCCACGTACTTCTCCATCTTCCATCTTCACTATTATTACAATCGCAGATTTGAGATCTTGAATCGCATTTGGATCCTGTGATGCAAACTTTTCCTTCCGTCGCGATACTATTGTAAAACGTACTCGGATCGCATCTCTCTCCAATACTCAAAAAGTACTTGGCCATCGTTGCCATCAAAGGACAGCAAAATGTTGAAAGCAGCAATATCAAAACTAAAACGCAATTTAAAAATAAAAATGATCGTATACAAAAATTAATATAAAAATGATCGTATACAAACATTAATATAAAAATGATCGTATACAAAAATTAATATAAAAATGATCGTATACAAAAATTAATATAAAAATGATCGTATACAAAAATTAATATAAAAATGATCGTATACAAAAATTAAAATAAATAGATAAAAAAATAGTTTGACTTACGCAATGAATTTCCTTTCATGTTCACAGTCTGAAGAAACTTTAGAAAATGTATAAATTCTTGAAACGTTTAATGAACAGAATAATGAAATCTACTACAATCTGTATTGTTGCCTTAAAGGTAAATCATTGAAGACTGAACTGAGAAAATGAACATTTTATATCTTTACATTTTTATTCTACTAACTCCAAGAATTTTTTTGTCACTAAAATCTAACTACTATACTGTTTTAATACAAGGATGTTGGCCTTGACTCTTCGCAGGAGGCTGTGCAGCATGTACAAAGGTGAGCTTGGCTAACAATATTATATCGTAAACCTGCATTTTCATCCGCTCAGGACTAGTACATTCACTTTTACTCCCATTGACTTTAGTAGTAATATCTCTAACACACATCAAAAATAGGTCTGCAGTACAAATTACCGGTAATTACTAATTCATGTACAAATATACATGACTTAAGAGCCGTAATCAGGGTTACCAGATTTTCTTCAAAGAATTTAAGTATCCTGGCTAACAATAGCCAGTTACCAACCCTTCGGGCGCGTCTAGATAAATTTTAATGCCCACAAATGTCATACAGCCTTATTTGGCGCAATTGTTTGAGCGCAGCTAACAAATTTACGGTTTTTTGTTGAAAAAGAAGCAAAAAGAAGTAAATTACGTATCTTGAAATAAATATTCTTGCATATTACTTCTTATATGAAGAAGCAAATCAAGAGAAAATACCAATTCGCGCGAAGCGCGAGAGATTTTTGAAATTCAACTTCAAAACTGATCAGTAAAGACTTAACGAATTTTGAGTAATTAGCTTTAAAGGTTGAGTTACATAGTTGAGGAAGAGAGGTTTGTTATTTATACCCCACTGATAAGTTATTAATAAATTTCCTGCGAAATTTGAAGATAATTTTGACTATTAAACTGAATTTAACGACAAAAATACTTAAATTCGCGCGAAGCGCGAGAAAATTTCAATTAGTAAACGTATTTGAACGATAAAAAAGTGTGTTATAATATTAAAGGACTTCATGTTATTTTACTGTTTTCGATTTAAGCTGATTTAAGTATTTTTAAGTATAATTTAAGTATTTTAAAATACTTGCAAGTATTTTAAGTATAGGGCCCAATTTAAGTATAATACTTGCCATTTAAGTATACCTGGTAACCCTGGCCGTAATCCATAAACCTGAAAGTAAAAACGGCAGAAATGCCTTAAGAGTCATTAAAGGTAGAAAATATTTTCAGTATAGGTTTGACAAATTAATAAATAATATTAATATGACAAATTTTGTCGCTATTTTTTATTTTTAATATTTTGCTATTTTTAAAAATTTCATTTTTTTTGATTTGCTTAGGGGTCAGCTATTAACTGCTATTAGCTGCTTAACTTATTTATTTAAAATGTCGAAATTTTGAAAGCCGGCATAAGATTTTATTTTTATATTAGGTACATTTTTTAATATTAAAAAACGAATAAATTTAAATATAAACATTGCTATATTACTATTATAAGCAAAATTTTTTATTTACTTGTTTATGAATTAAAAAGGGCCTATTTTATATTTTCCGCTTATGCTAGAGTCCGTCGCTGAAATAGGATTATACAACAACTGTAGGAAATCTTATGATCTAGCGATAGGCAAAAATTCCTGTAGTTTAACGTGAGAGTTTTGCGTCTCATTCACTCGGTGAGGTTTATAAAAGCGAATATTCATTAGCAATCGCTGCACTAGATATAATAAATCTCGCATAAAAATAAAGCTATTAGAGTCTCCAATGGAATTACATAGATTAGTTGCACTTTGCATTCCGTGCCATTAGCGATTTTTATTGAGTATTTCTATAGGTAGGTAGGTATGTAGTGCATTGTTATATTATTATGCGTAGTATTGTAGGTAAATAATGATAATCCACTCTCCGACAATCACTAAATAAAAAGTAAACTCATATAATTATCAACAGGTGCAGCGATACGTGCAAATTATGGTTTCCTTAGATGTCATCCGTGGGAATATTTTATGCAAAAACTTCAAAACTTAATACTACCACTAGGTGAAAACATTTCCACTGTCCGCAGCACTTAATTTTTACAAACGAACAAAAACTGCAACCAGTTTGTAATTAAAAGCGACTTTTTCTATACTGGCAATGTATAATAATGTGATCCTGTAATAAAAATACTGAAATTAATATAAACTTAATTTATAGTTAAACAATTTCAAGTTTAAATAGCGTTAAGTATCTAAATTATATATTAAAGCTTGAAATTAGAATTCCATAAGTCCAATGACATTTTTTGCCGGTCAGAAACAATTAATAGCAATGTGAATAACTTGTAATGCCTACTTGAGTTAATACATTAGTAGTTTCTGAATATTGTTATTGAGTTATGTTTACTTTGTTATCTCATACACTGTTCTTCTAAACAAGTAGCATATAATAACATGTTATTGTAAGGGTAATTACACGATACTCTTACAAAAGGTGACTGGTTAATAAGCAGGTAGCTAGTGTTAGAATATTCATGGCATTGTCCGTTTACCTTACTTTGGTTTATCTTGTCAGATCGTGGAATAGAATCAAATGTGAAGAGCATGTGAATTCATGTGGCAGTCGCTTTTAATTATCTGTTCGATTTTTCTTCGTCTTTCCTCTCCGCTTGCTTTATTTATTTCCATCTACACACGAATGACGGAGATTATTTTAAAAACCTTCCCATGTTCATTTTTCAACTGCTCTGATATTACTAATAAATAAAATTTAACCATCGCATCTATTTACAAAAGTTTATCTTACTGATTTATTTTAAATCTCCTCTTATCCCTCTCAAGTAGTAAATAAGGAAAGGGTGACTTTATTGTTTCATTTGAACACAAACAATGAATAATTTATTTAAAGTTATTTAGAAAAAATAAAAGACTAGACATGTGCGTCATTTCTACAAGCTTATAAGTGTATTAGTACAGATCAACTGTTGGGATTTAAATTTTCAATTTAGTTTACAAAACAACTGCAGAAATTTCTCACGTATAGACAATTATCGCGATAGCACTAATAAATTATTAATTGTAATACTACGGCTGCAACAATAAACTACGTCTAACTACAATTGCATGAGATTATTACCATCTGATAGCAAATTGTAATAATGCCTTTACTATTTCGGGTTATTAACTCTTTTGTTTCCTAACTACCTACGTAAAACTATAATGGTAAAATGGCAAGAATACCTAAGTAGTACGCAAATCAGGACTTGGTAAGGAAAACTGCAATATAATATTTTATTACCGGCATGTAGTCCAACTTGCATCGCATTTTTACCCTTTACCTTTATGATGTTCCTTCCTATGACGTTCAGTAAGCAATTTACATATTAATAGGGCAAAATAATTATTTTCAGTAAAAACGCTAATTTATGGGATTTGTAGTGTACTCTTTGCACTCTTCGGTGTTTGTCTGCAAAGGTGTCTGCAAATAAGGTGAGAGGATAGTTAATACAAATCTTTAAATCTAATTAGGTACCAATGCAATTATAAATACATTTTTAATACTAAAATTTTTTGCATTGACTTGCGTATTTACTTGATATCATAACGTGAAATCTTTATGATGGACTTTTAACTACGTACAATATTAAGAATCATGCATAAGTATCAATTTGAAAATAAATTATATTAACTACAATTTTTAAATTCTTAAAAATAGCTTGACTAAAGGCATTCTAAAATTACACATGAAATTTTTTGCATTATTTAACTAGACCCATGATTTGATTATATTTGAAGTGTGGTTAATAGCGTTACTACGAAACACTCTAATAAAAAGTAACACTTAGGACTACGAAAGTCACATTGCCCCAAAACTGGCTAATAAGTAATAAATATATGATGACGTTAATGCGCAATTATTAAATTTACTTTTTGAAGTGTTTCGTAAGGCTGAAATCAGTTAGTAAAGGTCAAGAGATTCAAATACTCGCATCAGATGCTATCTGTAATGATAAAATTGAAAACAATGAACACGAAAAATGAGTATGTCTAACTTTTGTAAAACTTCTGCTATTTTTCTATCTAATTTTGAAAGTTTTATAAAAGCGCAAATATTTATATCAACCCATGCGAAGTAAAGTTTTCAATGCATTGCCAATTTAAATGCAGACCTGTCTAAATTAGCACATATTACTATAAGTAGGTAATCAAAACCGGCCGGTATTGATAACAGTTGCTTCATTTCAATATATAAATTATTCATGCTTATTTTGAAAATACAACAAAGTTTATGGTCTTCGCAAACTGTGTTAGTAATGTTGCTTGCAGCTGCTACTGCGCTTATGACCTGTTATAACTTGACTGTGTTTGGCTTTTTATTATGCTATATTTCCATGTTAACACTGAAAATAAATAATTAATATTTATAGCGTATAAAAAATCAAAGCGTCCTCAATACTTTTTATGAATAAAAAATATCAATAGTGGGAATATTTCATTTTTTCACTTCGGCTATGCATTTAAAACTTTTTTACGTCTGTCTAGTAATGTGCAATTGTGCAGTTTAATTCCCAATGTAGTGTTAGTTCCTATCTGTACTGTCCTCTTTAATATTTTAATAGTTTTATAAGTATGGAGTAATGTTTGCTAAATTATACAAATTAGTTTTTCATTTCTCTCATGCATTATTTGCTCATTGTGATCGTATTATATTGTGCACTGAACCTGCACAACAAATGTATTACATATACCTAGGAGATAACTAATCGAATAGGTACATGGATGTTACGATAATGATTACCTATGTTATTTGCACTTGCCCTCTACAGTAGTGTTTAACCACTGTTACAATGTCAAGTCTGAGGAGGATATAATAATCCCTGAGTGTGATAATTACATTCGCCTGAATACCTCTCAGTGTTTACTTTGCCAGCTTGAATGAGGTTATCGTTATCAACAGAATGAAAAGGTGAAAAATGTCTCACGAGTCATCATATAAAATATATATATATAATATAACGTGCGTTATTTGCATGGAATAGTAATATTGTATAGCGTCAATGAAAAAAGTAAATAAATCTCACGAAACGTGTCTGATAACTGACGCAAATCATACTGCGGTAGGTAAAATCATTAGTAGCATTACAATATATGAAACATAGCAGAGTACGTTAAGTTTATACTTTGTTTGCAATTTTGGTTTGCATGTATGGTACGTTATGTTTACTTGTACTTGATGTTTGGTATTCTAAGTAATAATAGCAACATTCTTTTACAGCGGATATAATTCTAAAAGTCATATCTTCCTACTAATATGTAATGAGTACAATAAATTTAATCATTTACATGTTTCGATTTTAAATATAACAATAATAGTCACCTTATTGATTAAACCATTAAAACTCTCCTCTAAAATATTTAAAATGTGGAATGGAGATTATCTACATTAATATGTCCTCGGTTGTGTTTGTTATTGAATAGCTACGCAAAACAATATTATTTAGTAAAAATTCTGACGTACAAACAAATACAGATATTGTATTCCATAGCATAATTAACCAATCACACATACAATGGAGCAGAGCAGGTATAATAGTTCAGACTTATTTTTAAGATTACCTTAGATAAAAATTTAATTGGGATAATACACGGTACTTTTTAACATGCATGATATAAAGTTATTGTGTAGTATCTAGAAAAACAAAATAAAATTACCAACTTTTCTTCCTTAGTTGTGAAAGTATAATATGGATATATGGATTTATACGTGAGGATAACTGCCAATGACTTTCGAATTTAAATATTCCATACATTACCCATGCTTTTCATTGTTGAAGAGGTATGTATGTATTCTCATTGTAATCATATTTATCTTTATAGGTTTATGACAGAAAAGCCATACCAGCAATTTAAATATTAAATGAAAAATTTTCTCAACGCGACAATTATAAAGACAAATAAATCGTGTTTGGCGACACGCGATCAGAGTTCTGGTAGATATAATGGAAAGGGTTGGGTGAATTGATTTCTTTCTGGAACAACATAATAAAAGGTACCTACTTCCGTCCAGATAAAAGTGGACAAAATTAATATCTTGTAATTGTAACCTATTTTCATCCTGGAATGTTAAAATTTCGTCGTAATGAAATGCAACCCTGCCTGCACGCGACAAACTATAGAACAATAAAAAAACTATATCAATTACTATCAATTGAGGTTGACAATTTGTACCACCGATTATTTCATGTGTAACACATACAATGCAATTTAATGCTTAGATTATTTCAGTTTATCCAACAATACATAATACAAGGCTTTTAATGTGTAATTTCTTTTAATGCAACATTTGGCTATTGTCTGCTTTAAAATTGAAAAATAAGTTTTTAAAGTTATTCCTCTCTAGCGTTCAGTATTTCATTATTAGCAATTCATATTTCAAAAGATTCTATTGATTTTTTTTATTAATTGTTATACCTATAAATTAAAATTGTTTTTCAAACGTTACATGACAGTCCTTCTTCATAAAGGTTCAGCCATAAATTATTGTTGGTACTTACTGTTAAACATGTTATCTATCGCTGCAGTATTTTAGTTTAAAATTTATGTGTTAATCCACTTTTCTTTCGTCAACGTCAAGAAAGTCTACAGAGTGTGATTGTATGGGTTTTTAGCCGAGCAGATCATTAAAATATAGTAAATAACACGTTTTTTAACCCAAAGAGGCGACCTTAGAAGAGTTCACAGTGACAGACATTTAGTTTAACGTACCTCTGATCATCAACAATTGGACTACAAAACCATCTTGTGAAAAACTGGTCTAATATCATATGAAGCCAACCAAAATTAAAAAGGGGTAGCTATCGTTAAATTGTTTTTGAAACAATTTGTAAACGTCTACCCTGAAAATGAATAAAATATGTATCCTAACATACGAAATTCGAACGGTGTCGAAATTCTAAAAGTTGAGATCCCCTGTTTATGTTATGTTAAAGTTTGTGATGTTTCTCAATACTGGCATTTAAAAAACGCTATTTACTACTTGCATGTCCAAATGTTATGCAATGGAACAAATTACTACAACCAAATATTGTAGTACAAAACTTTTGTGTTCCGTTTGTTTTGCAACACAGATATGATTTTATTTTTTGTTTTAGTGTACCTAATAATAATATGAAGAACAAGAATATACATAGTAAATACAATTGTTGAGAGTCAGGAATTAAAACAGTACTGAATTTTCTGGGTTATAGTTTGGAACAAAAGAGGCACTAAATATATTCTATTTTTTATATTATTAAAAACGAATTGTCAATTTGGCTGTTTAAGAATTTCGGATACATAAATTAATTAAAGTTTTTAATTCAAAATGAGTAAATTTATTCTAGCAGTTCTGCAGTCAGCGATTTATATTTTATATCTAGGTGGTTTTAATAACATTTACACTGTTTTCTCAGCTGAATGTAATTTTCCATTAGCTATTAAACTTCTACTTCAATTAAAAGAAAAAAGCTCAGTCCCAGTAACACTATTAGTTATTTCAGAATCAGTAGAATTTTCTGAAATATATTTTAAAAGATTTTCTTGCAAGTGCTCATTTGTCATTGGGTGTTTTGTCTACAATTGTACTACCGAAAGGTAAAAATACCGATAAAAATGTGAAAAAGTATCAAGAAACAATTTCCGGTATTTCAATGAAGTTCAGTAGACAAGAAGTGACAATATGTTTAGTAAACATCAGTATTTCCAATTTCAAAAGAATTACTACGAATTCAAATAAAAGTTTTCAAAGAAGAAAAATACCATTATTCTAATTGGACAAAAATATAATCATCATTTGTGGGGATTCCTCTCGGAAAAACGATTGCATTTAATATGCAACTCTCAAAAACATTTTTAATACTATCAGACAGAATTTATAGGATGTGCCCTTATTGTGCAGCCAGAGGAAAGTCATACTGGTTAAAATTTGATATTTTTTCCGTTATGGACGGAGAATTTAATAAAAAATGGTCGAAATAAAACGAAATAATTTTAATGGTATGGATATTCAAGTAGGACCAATGCATATACCAGACGCCCAATTAAAATTGAACACTTTGAACCATAAATATATTTCTGCCGCAAGATTAATTTCGGATAGAACATTTTCGTCTCCTATAATATTCCTCGTGAAATACTTGGTAGACAAAATCAATGTCACAATAACTTTCTGCCGATTTGACTGTTCAAAAGAAACTGAAATCCTTTTAGACATTTTCCCGGAATATATAAAATTGTATATAAACCATTCCCTACCATTTTACATAGGACTTAACTCAGAGGTTGCTTTTATTACCAACAATGAGCCTAGAATCCGTTGGACAGCATTAATTGGTCCTATTGGGAAACTTGTTTTTGTCATCACTGTGTTTTTAATTGTGATTGTAACTTGCATTCTGAAAGCAATTTCAATTGTTTGTGAATTTTTACAAAACAGTAACAGTACCAGAGAAGGGAACTCATTTGGTTCTTATTTCGAAACCATAATACGACCCTCTATTGGATCAGGCACTAGAAGGGAGCCAACTCCCTGGGGAAATCATTTATGGTTTCGTATTATTTTTGCATTTTGGCTTTTCTATTGCATTTTAATCTCCGAGACTTATCGGGGGACTCTCGTCAGTTTTCTTACAATTCCACAACCAGAAAAAGAAATTAAAACATTTGCCCAACTTATTGAAAGCAAGATTCCAATTTTCACAACAGGATTTAAAAATAAAACGCATATGGTTTCGTGGTGTGAATTCCTCGTTAGAGCATCTATTATTGCTGCTGGAGGCGGTGAAGCATCAAAATCCAATAAAATGAATATTTACAAAAGGTTCAAGAAAAGCTTTTCATGAAGTCTTTAACATTGACAATTGGAGTATTTACAAGAAAATAATGTTTGATAATCACGCCTACGTCGATGTTTCAATGTATACAAATACTTTGGCAAAAATCATTTCCAGAATCAATTCTCCAGAGAGTATTACAATATCATCCGGAGACAATATCTTCTGAAAATCCAATAATGGTTAAAGAAGGGCCCACACAGAAACCAATTCTTTTATTCTTTACAAAAATGTACGAGGCCCATCTTGTGGAAATGGCTTCTATCGAATGATTTCGATTTAAAATTTTACTGGCGCATGCAACATTTTAAAAACATCGTTGCCAAAAATTTACTCGTAAGAAAATCACAATTGGAAAGTCAAACTCACTCTGCACAAAAATTGACATTTGAACATGTTACATCACCATTTGTGTTACTCCTTGTTGGAATTTTAGGCGCTGTACTCCTTATTATATTAGAATGGTTATTATATTGCTATCACTTATTCCTGCATAGATTTTCTTTTGAAATATAATCTTTCGTTAATAATATCTGAAATTTTAATCTGTAGTTCCCCCTATACCAAAAACATAATTTTATTAAATCAATTTATAGTCTAGTTAATCATAATTTTTTATGTATTGTTTAATTTTTCAAATATGTTGGCACCATTTTATTTTACAATCTAAATTGGATTACTTATAATTTGATAAAAAGTTTACTGTGATGCTCCCCATTGTATCGATAGATATATATATTTATTCATACTTACTTTTGAGGCAGTGGCCATAGAATAGTCCACAATTAATTCAGTTGATGTACAAGTATTACACATTGGATTGTTAAAATATATGTTCACCGAAATAAAAAAAACATTTATCGATATCGTAATCATGCCTACAAATATATCGTAGTGTATGAATTTAAGAGATGTGTATGAAAAAAAATTTGAAATTCGATATTGAATCTCAACTAATGATAACCTGTTCAGATAAGGGAATGTAAAAAACAGTTTCTTTCCGATTTTCGATGCACCGCCCCCTTCCCTCAGGACACACCCCCCGAAGGTGGAAAAGCATAAACAAAAAATCTCGGTAACTACTTAACGGATTTGGATGAAATTTTTTTTAAATTGAATGAGACAATATTTGCCCCAGGGGTTCTGCGATCCGATTCAAAATTCGAACTCTATCATTCAAAATAAATTTCAAAATTTTGAAAAAAGTCGTATTTTTGAAATTTAACGATTATAGAGCAAATCTTACTGTAATAGCTATAGAAACAGCCGGTTATCATTTTACATCAATTTGACCTCTAAAAATGTCAAAGGTCAACATTTTGAAACGCTCCAATATATCTTGTGTGACATATCAAACAGCATCTAAATAACTCGAGCAGAACGATTATGATGTAAAATGACAAATTTTGAACCAGTAATAGGTCAAAGAACAATTTCTATAAAATAATAAAAATAACATTGCCACAAATTGATCTTTGACCTATTACTGGTTCAAAATTTATGTCATTTTACATCATAATCGTTCTGCTCGAGTTATTTAGATGCTGTTTGATATGTCACACAAGATATATTGGAGCGTTTCAAAAAGTTGACCTTTGACATTTTTAGAGGTCAAATTGATGTAAAATGATAACCGGCTGTATCTATAGCTATTACAGTAAGATTTGCTCTATAATCGTTAAATTTCAAAAATACGACTTTTTTCAAAATTTTGAAATTTATTTTGAATGATAGAGTTCGAATTTTGAAACGGATCGCTGAACCCCTGGGGCAAATATTGTCTCATTCAATTTAAAAAAAATTTCATCCAAATCGGTCAAGTAGTTACCGAGATTTTTTGTATATGCTTTTCCACCTTCGGGGGGTGTGTCCTGAGGGAAGGGGGCGGTGCATCAAAAATCGGAAAGAAATTGTTTTTTACATTCCCCTATTTGCATAGGTTATCATTAGTTGAGATTCAATATCGAATTTCAAATTTTTTTTCATACACATCTCTTAAATTCATACACCGTATCATCAGGCACGTATCTAGAAATTTGTTCAAGGGGGGGCGGAAGCAAAAATTATACCAAAAATAAGACATATTTGCGCGAAGCGCAAGAAAATTTTGCAATTTTAAGCCATTTTTGATTAAAAAAATTCTCTTTTTCTCAGATTTAGGGGGCGCTGCGCCCCCCCCGCCCCCTACTAAATACGTGCTTGCGTATCATTACTATGATTATATTACATGGTTCTTCAACCTTTTCTGTCCAAATGCCACCAATCTTTTTCCCCACTGTAATTTTACGGAATGTACGGATGATTCATTCCCCTAATTTGTTCCAACCAGTGTAAGAATACTTGATAACTTTAATACTCATAGTTGTGGCCTCAAAAACTAAATTGAGAAACTTTTGTTTTAGTGGGAATGCATAGTTCTATTGTTATTTGAACTGAATATTGAACAGAAACGGAGACATTGTATCTCTTACTATAATCGTAGTCAGACACGTATCCAGAAATTTGGTCATGTGGGTGGGCGCAACCAAAAATAATGTCAAAAATAAGACATTCGCGTAAAGGGCGAAAAATGTTTCTATGTTTTGGCCTTTTTTTGAAAAAAAAATCCTCTTTTTCTCAGATTTAGGGGACAGCGCTGCGCCCTCACCCCGCCCCGTACTGAATTCGTGCTTGATCGTAGTTATTGGTTTCTTAATCGTAGTTATTATTTCCTTACTATAATTGTAGTTGTTAGTTCTACTATATATGAAAGTTTCAATGTTTGTACATAATAGCTGACATTTATTATTTTGTTTCCAAACTTTAATTAACTGTACTTACGCCTTTTATTGTTAATCTATGGCTTATAACTGGCATGTCCCTATGCTTAAATGTATCGCCGAATATAATGCACAAAACCACTTCCAAATATCAAACTAGCCATTATCTTTTTATTTAATCATGTATTTAAATCTGCGTAGTAAAAACAATGATTTCGTTAGCAACTGTTTTGTTGGACTGTTTTGTACAGAAAAATAACGTGTGACGATTTGGTTAAATATGCAATATTTATTACAATTGCATCTCCCATAAGTAATTACAGGATATCATTAAAACATTTTTGTATCCAAACTGACATAAGATCGGCTCGTTTATGTTATCGTTTCATATTATGCTAGCTTTCTTCTACCACTTACAGAATGGTTCTCGTACAACTGAACTATAGTAAACGTAATTCGGATACTGAAATTACGAAGATAACTACTTTTTAAGTGCAAAATTTTTCTAATAGGGGCGTTTGGGTTAACATGAACTATCGCTTCTTTCTTAGGCCACAATATTTGAGAAACCACATAAATACTACCAGTCAGTCTAAAATCAAATAAAAGTTTTAAAAGCCATTATGTTGTTTTACTTGCATTCTTTTTGTAAATACTACGACTTTTTCTGACATGTCTAATTAATCTGTCGTGTTTTAATGATTAATTGGCAGCTATAATATTTTAGAATACACATCATGGATCCATTTTGCCGAAACAATTTCTCCATACTCCAAAATTCTGCAAATCAAAACTTGACACATTTCTAACTATGATAAATAATCCAGATGAATATTTATAATTCTTTAAAATTGTTAAACACCGACAAATTTTCAAAAAAGATGTCAATTTTATTTGTCAGCGATAACTGTAGTTCAACTTTATGTAATCATTTACGCACTTTAGTGAAGAATACAGCAAAATTACTGAAAACAGTGCCTTTGCAAATTACGGCATATGCGACAAAAATCCATTTCTTACTTTAATCTGCACTAATTATCTCCTAAGTGTTTCCTCCAACAGTTTGACGGATTTTGAAGTAGGTCAAACTTTGCCAAGATTTGATATCTGTAGTAATTCCAATGACGAAAAAGTTAAAAGTTTAGCATTATTTGAAACATCAGTTTTCAATTACCACCCATTTCCACGCAATTCAGAGGCAACTACGATAGAAATCCTTGAGGAAAGACACATTTTATCTTGGGTAAAAGGAATTGTCGATTTTTAGGAGGTGAAATGTCATCATTTCAGCGTGAACATTTCATCAAACTGTCATTAAAAAACAAATTGTTATACTGTGATTTTTCTGATCGATACGGGACCCTGGATATGAAATTTTTTACGAATCCATTTCAATTGAATGTTTGGTTGAGTATTTTATTTTTGGTTTTTTGCGTTTGTTTAATTTTTTCGAAATATAAATTCTGGCGTCGGCATCATTTTCATTTTTGTATTACAAAACTGCCATTGCAAATGGCCCTGCAAACGGATTGGTCATGTTTTTGTGATGATTACTTTCGCTAGTGACATTTACCAGGCTAGTGTAGTTTATGTGTATACCTAAAAATATTTTTTACTGTGACAATGAAGAATATTGTTATTATTGTTATTGTTAAACGAAAAATATTTTCCTCTAGTATAACTTTTATCCTAAATTATCCGGTTCTATCCGGTTTTATCCGATTTTGTCCGATTTTATCCGGTTTTATCCTGTTTTTATCCGGTTTTATCCTGTTTTATCCGGTTTTATCCTGTTTTATCCGGTTTTATCCTGTTTTATCCGATTTTATCCAATTTTATCCGGTTTTATCCGATTTTACCAGGTTTTTTTCGATTGTTTCCGATCTTGTGTTTCCACAAACTTATTTAGCAGTGGTTAGTATAGCTGGCGTTTTTCCAAAATCCCGTGACCATATTTTTCTAATTTTAAATGGGGTCTTTTAGGTAACTTTTTGAAGTGATTATTAAAATGGAGTCTTTTATTGTTCCCTGTATTTGATGCTACGATCTACTTCATTATTTTGGTTTAGGAAATTATTTTTTATCAAGAAGTTGGGGTTGCAGCAAATTTTTCTAACCACTGTAGGAAATAAAATTTGTTACTTTAAATATACTTTGTATTTACAAATTTAACCTAAGGGATCTTTTCGAATTTTTTTAACTACTGTGATGGGTGGCCTGCTGAATTACTCTTAATTAGGTTCGCCCTTTAGCTGGGTTCACTAGTTTATTATGAAATTAATAATTTTTAATTTTGAGGTGAATTTATAAGATAAATTACACTATAAATTTTTACAATGTCTGTTTTCTACACATTTCATATTCGAAAATTAAGAAAGAGAGGTTGTTATTTAATATGAACTACGAAATGCAACCAATATGCGGAGTGCAAACTCAATGTGATGGAATTCACGGCAAATAAGGATCGTAATTAAATAATACATAATAATAAGAAAATATGAAGGAATTGTTTTCTTTAAGTTTCATTCAAAGAGATTTGAATAACGTATACTTATTATTTCTTGCACATTTTTATAAGGTTTTTAATATTTTGTATTGTAAATTGTAAAGAACTTTTGACAAACAACAAACAATTTTTAGTGTATTATAATATCATACTACCTTTCATACAAAACGTCGTCCTTTCTCAGTAAAACTTTAAATAAAGCAACGGTGGTAAACATGAACTTTTCGCTTTGGTTACAAATTTTTAAGTATTCGATATGAATATTGTAAAGTTTTGTGGGACTTTTTTATTCAAAAGATTTTAGTTGCATGTTCATATACTTCAAATTTAAGTTATCTATAATATTCGTTATTCACAAACTTATAGTTGTAGTTAGGAAATAAGAAATCCCTATTTTTAATTTTATAGTGGTTGGTATGTAAGGAGTTTTAAATACATATTAAAACAAAATTTATAGCAGTACGGATAGTTTTAAATGAGGTTATTATATGTCTACTTATTCTATTTTAGTATCAAACCAGTCTAATAAGAACTAATAACTTTGAGCATTAAAAATGCCAATGTCATCAAATCCATCTATAGAATAAAAGTTAAGTAAATAAGTAACAGAATTTATATCCCAAATTGATATCTCAAAGTTGAGTCAAAGGAAACTTATTCTATACCTTGTTCTAAGGAACACCAAGCTTTCGTTCTCTAATCAATTTCTGCCATATAAATTGAAATGACAGTCTAACTATGCTTGTCGGTTAGACTTCAATCTCGGTTGTGATTGTTAAATAACAGCGGAAAAGGTTTTCTGTTGCATAATACGTATAGTAAGTTAAAATTACGGACAAGAATTACGTCCAATAGGCTAACATCAGTCAACTATTTAGACCGCGTACTCATTTCTGCTACAGGAGGTTTTTTTAAATTTTAGCTGTTGTGAATGCGTTCTAAATATATCCACCGTATATACAGTCCAAAATTTTAATTCTAGAATGATTAAATTAATCGTAACAGTTTTTTACGTTTGTCTTTTAAATCAAGGCATTTCTGCAGGAAATAGAACTGCTAATCCTATTGAATTAGCTGCGAAACTCCTACTTCATTTAAAAAGAAAAAGTTCCAGTCCAGAAACTCTGATAGTCATAACAGAATCCTTTGAATTTTCTGAAGTATTTGACAGTTTTCTTGCGAGTTCTCATTTGTCTTTCAACACAGTGTGTACAGTCATACTGTTACAAATTAAAAATCACAATAGTACAGATAAACCCATGGAAAAATATATGAAAGTTATTCCCAGCTTCCCTACTATGAAATTCGGTCAGCAATCGTTGAAAATCTGCATGTTTAACACCAGTGTGGACAATTACAAAAGAATAACAAACAGTTCTAGAGGTATTTTCCAAGAAGAAAATTCAATAATTCTGATCGGAAAACGATTTGAAGAGACTTTGTGGGGGATTCCTCTGGGAAAAGCAATTGACATGCAAATACAACCTCTGGAAACATATTTAATTTTATTCGGTAAAATTTATAAGATTTGTCAGTACTGTTTGGAAAATGGAAAATCGTACTGGCTGAACTTTGATTTACTTTCTACTGGTAGGGAACAATTCAACGAAACGTTCAAACACAGAAAAAGCAATTTCAATGGCATGGAAATCCAAACAGGAAAGGTGAATATCCCAGACGTTCAAACATTTTTCAAAAATATTAATATTTCTGCTGCAACATTAGTTTCTCAAAGGAAAAGAGCAACTCCAATAATATTCATGATGAAATACTTATCTGACAAACACAATATCACAATAAAATTCTGCCGAAATATCTCTGTAAATACTGATATACTTGTGGAAGTTAGTTCCCATGTTGTAATGAAGTTAATTAACAATTTTGTACCGTTTTACATAGGAATGTCAACAGAAGTCGGTTTTATTACCAACGGTGAAGCAAGAATCAGTTGGACTGCGTTAATTGGTCCGATTGGAAAACTGACTTTTTTTATTACGTGCTTTTTAATATTATTGTTAGCTTTAACTTTGAAAATCATTTCTAATATTTCTATTCCATTACAAGGAGAAAGTAGAGAAAGTAACTCGTTTGGTTCATATTTTGGAACAATTGTACGACCTTTACTAGATCAGGCTTTGGAAGTGAACCAACTCCCTGGAGGAAATCATTTTTGGTTTCGTATAATTTTTGCAACGTGGCTTTTCTATTGTATTTTAATCTCTGAAACTTATCGAGGAACTCTAGTTAGTTTTCTTATGATTCCGCAGCCCGAAAAGCAAATAAAAACATTTTCTCAACTTATTGAACACAATATTCCAATTTTCACATGGGGTCATGGTAGTAACAAAAGCAATTTGCAATCATGGGCAGAATTACATGTTGAAAATTTCATTAAAGCTGCTGGTGATAGTAAGGGGTCCAAGTCCATGAATATTTACAGGAAAATTCAAGAAAAAATGTGCAGCGGCAAAATTGACATACATCATTGGGATGCATACAGAAAAATCATGCGGGAAAGTAACGCCTATGTGGATGTTACAATTTATACAGCGATAATGACCAAAATTATATCTAGAATAAATTCCCAAGACAGTATTACAACATCTTCGGAGACAATATCTTCAGAAAATCCAGTAATGGTCAAAGAAGGTCCTACACAAAAGTCTACGCTTAAATTATTCAGACGTCTGTACGAGGCGCATCTTGTGAAATGGCTTGTATCCAGTGAACTTGATTTCATCCATTACTCACAAATGAAAAATCTTCATAATCGAATTCCTAAGAAATTTCTACGAAATACATCTCAATTTAATCAAGGTCAAACGCATCCAGTACAATTAACGTTAAAACATGTCACGTCAGCATTTATGTTACTGATTGTTGGAGTTTCGGTTGCTGCTTTTTTGACAATAGTGGAATGGTTAGGTTACAAGTTTTCATGTACCTAGTATTTGACATAATTTAAATTAGTCAAATAGAATTAATAGATAAAAATCCAATCTGTATTTATTCTATGCCAAGGCATGAAAAAGGTTGCATTTTTCCTACCTCTATTTTTCCTACTTCCTGCCTTTGTGCTTTCTGCCGTTTTGGAGTTGCCCCCGCCACCTGTGATATTTCATTGAAGCTAACTTTTGTAGACTGTCCTGTCCTACACATTCAAATAAATTGCAGATGCATTTAGTTTTTTGATTATTATACTATTTATTAATACACTCCACAAATTAAAATGAACTATATAATGTATTTGTGACAAACCGTATAATAAAAAATGAGTCAGGCCGAACACCTGCTTATAGTGTACAATTTTATAGGAGATATATTAACTTACCCAAAATATCCAGTATTTGACTGTTACTGATTAGCACAGCCCTAGGCTCTTGCCTTCCCGTTTTTCTATTAGCTTTATTCATAAAAAAATCTTTATATGCTTTTAAAAATTGCTTACAATGTTAGTTTCGGTTTATTTTCGATTGTCTTACCGTCCAACGAATGACCAAATTATTGAAGAGAATTAAGAATTGCTGTTTTTTAAAATCGTATATCTTGTTCACATCCTTGATTGTTAACATGTCGAAATTACTAATTATCCCAATTTAACTTCAAAAAGGCAACCTTTAATTTTAATTAACCTTTTAATTCGAAGACCAGTTGCCGCCAAATATAATTAACAATATATTTATGAATGTTTAGAATTAGCAACTGAGAAAATTAAAAATTTGGTTATTTGGATCATCCGCATTATTTATTGTGTTCATTATTATTCATTAAGGCAACCGCTAAATAAAAAATAACTGGTACTTTAAAGAATTTAAATTAAATTAAAGTTTAAGTTGTAATGTGATGTTATTATTTATTTATAAGCAGACTTATTATTTTTTGCATACAAAAACTAAAGCCGACTTGATTAAATATTCTACTTAACAATGACACAGTTAACCAAGTAAATTTAAAAAAATAATTTAACGTAATAAGTAGATACGGATGTAGCTTCGTTATTTTCTCACTTTTAATGCATCTTAAACTTAAATTTGAATAACCTATAATTATTTCAGGTGTGCATTATTGTGTGTTAAACAAATATACTTTTGATTGACCGAACTGTGAGTATAACTTATTTAGTAAACTAATAATATTTAACTTTATTCTGAGTATTTCCTGACATGATATTACCATATTAGTATGAAATTTCTTTTTCAAGACAACGAAGTTTTAAATTCACGGAAATTGTGTAGTTATAGTTGATAAATCATGAATGCTGAAAACTTTTTATATGTTATGGGGAAAGTTTGTGCAAATGGTGCAAAATGTAACGCCGATTATAGTTACATTTGTATTAGTTTTTTTAAAGAGAAAACAATCGTATTCTTAATAATTACAAAACACAAACTGGTATTTTAGAAATTCAAAGTGGTACTTGGCACTTGCAAAACTTAATGGCATTAGATCAAACGAATTATCATTGCGGCGAATTGCAAATTGGCTTATAACTTAATATAATTGAGTGTATAAATTATTGTTTTCAATTAGGTTAGGTTTTAAGTCTTTCGAAAGTCGAAAGGCTATCCTTATTCTATCCTCAAGTACTTATTATTAAATATTTCCCTTTTATTCACTTATTTTACAATTTATAGATAATTTATAGACATCTTGTTGAAATGGCTTGTATCGAATGAACCTGATTTCATCGTTTATTCACAAATGAAAAATTTACATAACCAAATCCCCAAGGAATTTCTACGAAATACATCCCAATTTAATTATGGTCAAACGCATTCTGGACAATTAACATTGAAACATGTCACATCTGCATTTATATTATTGATTTTTGGAGTCTCAATTGCTGCTTTACTTTCAATAGTGGAATGATTAGTTTATAAGTTTTCATGTGTATAGTCTTTAACATAATTTAAACTATTCAAATAGATAGAAATCCAATCTTTATTTACAGGGACGTATCAAGGAAATTGACTAAGAGGACACAATAAAAATATTTGCAAAACCATAAAATTTTCGCGCGAAGTCAAAGTGTGAAATTTTTTTTCGATTTTTTGAAAATTCTCTTATCTTGGGATTTAGGGGGCGCTATCCCCCCAGCCTCCCTCCCGATACGTTTCTGTGTATTTATTTCATGCTCAAATAGGTTTTCAATTAAATTTTCATTCCTTCAAAATGGCGCTGCAAAATAACCAGCATTTCAATTCGACAACTAATCACATCAAATAAAATTATAATTTATTTATGAATGTATAAAAATAAATAGGAAAAGGACCAAATCTGATTTCCGCGGTGACCCCGGCCCCACAGCCATAAAATTTGAATATAAATTAGATCAGGGGGACTCGGCCCCAGATATTTCAATAGTGACGTCATATTTTCAAAATTCTGAGCTATAGCAACACGATTTTTGATTTTATGTGACTATAGAAATGGGTAACGACAAGGGACGAACTTGCTTGGTGTACACATACTATACCAATGTGTTTCGAGCATAACTATGACAGTCCCTCCCCCTTTAGGTGATGTCAATAGAATGTTTTGCTCTTTCTGCAGCCAGTTTGAACAGGAAAACTGTGTGCATGCCCATGGAAGATCAGCGGCTGTATCCATGACCACGGACTTTTTCTCAGCTAAAAGCAAACTGAATGCACCCACTCCTCAAACTGGCTGCAGAAAGATGCTGAGATTGCAAGGATAGTATAGGGGGAAGGTTCGGACACTAGCTGTTATTTTTATCGCCAAGGGCAGACATGGCATTTATTTCATTTTTCAGGAAATATTTCTTGAAAAGTGAAATATTTGAAATATTTCGCGAAAAATGAAATAAATGAAATTTTTGAAATAAATGAAATAAATTAAACGCGCATGTGTATAGACATGCGCAGTTAATTTATTTCACTTGAAATAAATTGAAATAAATTGAAATAAATGCCATGTACCCTATTTATTTCATTTATTTCAAATATTTCATTTTTCAAGGAAAGCGTAAGTGAAATATTTCGCGAAATATTTCAAAAATTTCACCTATTTATTTCAAGCGAAATATTTCAAGTGCCATGTCTGGCCAAGGGTTACCCGGTGTCAACCCCGAGGAGAGTAGTCCGTAATTTCCATGTAAACCCCCTAAGTATGACTTCCGGTGACCTCACTCGAAGCCTATCAATCCCATGTAATGTTCCCACAAACTCCACCCACTTTTCAGTTGCATAGGTGATGTCCACAGGTTGCTGAGATTGGTTATTGGCATTACCCAAGAAGCATAAACTGTAAAAGGAGTGTCCAGTAGCGAATTTTGCTATTTAGATTTCTGAAGATTTATAAGGGATTTTTTCTGAGAAAAGTCCCTTATCTGATCTGACCTTTGCTACAATGCTTCAACACTGATTATCCCACTCCCCCACTCCAGCATTCAAGTAATCGTTCTGCATTTATTGCGTTTCCAACTACATAGCAACCACACAAAGTTGGATATTTAGGGATAAAATTAGTGAAACATGTCCCTAATAAACTTTCAAAATCCCTTACGGGAAGTTATCTATTGGACCCTCCTTATACAGTTTATACTTCTTGGCATTACGTAACATACATTGCCAAGATGCGTCGATTTTGTTATTCTAATAACGCATTTTATATCAACACCATTACAAGGTGAAAACATAGAAGGCGTTTTCCCGATTTTTGCACCCAATTCATATTCCACTTACTACCACAGGGAAGTACATAGATACCCCACCCAACCAAATAATCATTGTTACTTGGTCTTAGGTGCTTACATCTCTGTGACATCATAGGTAGAATTCCAATCGGGTGCAAAATCGGGAAATATCACTCTATGCCTTCACCTCAAGGCTAGTAGAAGTAAAATAGGTTTGGAACATAGAAGGAATTCTCTTGTACTGTCCTTTAAGAAATCACCCGCTGGCCAACAAAACATTTATCTGACCTAAACACAGCAAGTGAAAATAAATACGCTGTATACGAATCCACTCGTACCAAATATTAGTTCATCAATAGTACCAGCTTTTGCGGGTAATAAATATTACATAAAATTCGAATTTTCACAATTTAATCCGAAAACTCGGATATTATGTAATGTTTATTATCCGAATAAGCGGGTATTATTGGTGATATAATATTTGGTGGAAGCGTATTTATTTCCACTTGTTATGTTGAGGTCGGACAAATGTTTTGTTGGCCAACGGGTGATTTCTAAAAGCCTCCCTATGTTTTGGAATTCCCAGGCACTTCTGAATTTTTTTGCATGTAAACTGATTTATGACGTCACACGGTGACTTTCATATACATTTGCATGGGGCATCACCATAGTGAAAGTGCATGTCAAAAAATTAAAATAATTTTGTCTAAAATATTTTTCTGCCCCATGGAAATGTATAGGAAATGTCGCTGTGTGCCGTCACAAATCGGCTACATTACCAAAAAATCGAATGAAATGTCAACGTGGGTAAAATGGGGGGTGGGCACACACACATACATAAATACCCCCGGAAATTATAATATAGTATAGAAATGTCAACATGGGTAAAATGGGGGAGGGTGGGCACACACACATACCTAAATACCCCGGAAATTATAACATAGTATAGATGTTGACACAAACAACCGATAAAGGATTGTTGCATATTAGATGTCCATAGTTACCATCATAGAGAACCTTATCAGATATGACGTCATACTCTATGGTAGCAAGAAAAGTAGCATAAAAATCGAAAAACGTTCTTCCGGTTGCCGAAACGTAAAAAGTAGGAGGTGCAGCACGCTGGATTTTACATATGTTGTGCTCAAATATTTGATCGATTATGTCCCCGAATTTCATCTCTTTTGGAGTTTGCAGTATACCGTTTTTATATCAAATTCTGTAAGAGATTTTTATTTCCCTATTAATTACATGGAAAAACTGTGCCTACACAATAATTAATATCTCTCGTTTGGGTGGGTGCAGCACTCTGGTTCTTGCATGCTTTGAAAATAAGGAATTAAATCTACACCTCAGCAAAATTTCAACTTCATATTCCTTTGCAGTCCCTATTTTAAGATAGGGCCGAATATTACACAAAAATGTGGATTTCGTCCTTTAAAAAAAGATTTTTGTCTACATTGCTTACTGTATGTTAATTCATCAAGCCACAAACTAAATAAAAATGAACTGCCTGCTTAAATATTTTTAAATTGTAATGTGATGTGTTCCAGGCATTATTTATTATTCATTGCATGCAAAAACTTAAGCCACCTTGATTAAGAAATTCTACTTAACAATGGCAAAGTTACATCAAATAAATGAAAACATAAAGGTAGTAACGAAAAATAGATGGGCATACAGCTTCATTATTTTCTCACTTTTAATGGACCTAAAACTTAAATTTGAATAACCAATAATTATTTGAGGCCTATGTACAACTAGGTGACAATATCACTCGTATTGGAAAAACACTTTTGATAGACAGAACTGTGAGTATAACTTTTTTAATAAAACGAGAATAACATTAAACATTATTCTGAGTATTTCCCAACATGATACTGTCATATTATTATAACATTTATTTTTCAAGACAGTGAACTTTTAAATTCAAGGAAATTGAGAAGTAATAGTTCATAAATACACCATGAATGCTGAAAAGTTTCAACTTTTTAAAGGTTATGCGGAAAGTTGGTGCAATACATACTACTAATTACAGTTACTTTTGCATTGGAATTTCGCAACAATCGTATTCTTAAAAACTACAAATGGCAAACTCGTATTTTAGGAATTCAAAGTGGTACTTGCAAATTTTAATGGCATTAGATCAAATGAATTACCATTGAGGCGGATTGTAAATGGGTGTATGTATAACCATATATAAAATCTAAATGCATCTGAAATAACAATCGAATTACAAAATGACAGAAATTACGCAATTTAAAGAACGCAGATCATGTAACAATTTCGAATTTAATACGCGACTTATAAATGCAATATATATAAATGGCAAATACCAGTTTACTATGGTACTTTAAAGCTTTCAAACAAAAGTTTTTATTTTATTAGGAATAAAAGTTTTTTGTAACTAATGACGCATTTTACTGGAAACTGTATCATTAAATGCATTGCATTGTTTCGATAACTTTATCGCATTTAAATAAATTACATAGGAAAATGATAGATTTATGAGATTGGCTTGGAGAGATAGTATCTTTGTCTTATATATATACCAGTGACCATAATAATAAATCAATAAGTACTCGGAAGTTTCCATTGGTATATAATTTTTGCCCTTTCTCTCTATTGCATTGCATTGTGCACTTTAAAATTTTTTTCCAATAAGTTCAAAAATGACCAAATTCCATTTTACAGTTTTCCAAATATCAATTTGTATTTTAGGCCTAGGCAGTTTTAGAAAAAAATCCTCTGCTTCCTCAGTTGAAAATAATTTTGAATTAGCTGTGGAGCTTCTACTCCAGATAAAAACAAATATGCTGGCTCCAAGAACTATTATAATAGTTTCAGAATCAAGAGAATTTCCAGATGTAAGTTTTGAAAATTTTATTGCTACTACTCATTTGACTTTCAACGTTATTTCTAAATTCATGGTAGCAGAAAATAACAAACATTATAATAACACGGATAAACATTTGCAAAACTATGAAGGTAATATTCCAAACATTCCATCAATGAAATATAGTCAACAGAAAGTGGCACTATCCTTAGTGAACATCAGTTTGTCCAATTTTCAAAAACTTACTAGGAATTTGAATAAAATGTTTAAAGAAGATAATTTCATGATTCTGATTGGACAAAGTTTTGAGCATATTTCGTGGGGAATTCCTCCAGGAAAAGCAATAGAAATAAAATTGGAATTCCCAAAGACATTTTTAATACTCTTTAATAAAATTTATAAGATATGTCCATATTGTGGCGCTGATGGAAAGTCATACTGGTTGAACTCTGATTATTCTACAGTTATAGATGAAAAACTTGTAGAAGAAATCAATGCACGAGAGAATTTCAATGGCTTAGAAATACAAATAGGAATAGTGAATAATCCACAAGCCAAACTCGTATTCGATAATATGAAGACTTCTGCTGCGAAATTGGTTTCTGAAAGGAAAGTGATTTCTCCAATATTATTCTGGATGAAATATTTATCGGAAAAGGTCAACATCACCGTAAACTTCTGTAAAATGTGTTCCACAGATACGGATATCCTACTTGACATTTTCCCAGATAATGTTGTAAGACTAATTAGACAAGCTGCACCTTTTTATATAGGAATGTCCACAGAAGTGAATTTCATTACTAACAGTGAACCCAAAATCAGTTGGACAGCGTTATTAGGTCCGATTGGAAAAATAACTTTTTTCATCACTTTGGTTTTAATTATACTTATAGCTGCAGTTTTGAAAATAATTTCAAGGATTTCAATGTCCCCACAAAAGGAAAATATTTCATTTGGTTCGTATTTCGGAGCTATTATACGACCTTTACTGGATCAGTCTTTGGAAATGGACCAACTCCCTGGAGTAAATCATTTATGGTTTCGTATAATTTTTGCAACGTGGCTATTCTATTGTATTTTAATATCTGAAACTTATCGAGGGACGCTTGTTAGCTTTCTAATGATTCCCCTGCCAGAAAAGCAAATTAAAACATTCTCTCAACTTCTTGAAAACCAGCTTCCAATTTTTACGTCGGGAATGGGTTATAATAATGGTCAGCTAAAATCGTATTCTGGATATCATATTAGCGCATTCATTAGAGCTGCTGGAGATGGCGAAGCATCGAAATCCAACAAAATAAATATTTGCAAGAAAATCCTGAAAAAAATTGACGATGGCGTTGTTAAATCAAATAATTGGGAAACGTATACGAAAATAATGCATGAAAATCATGCTTACGTTGACCTTACACATTTTACATCTGTAATGACGAAAATCATATCCAGAACAAACTCTCCAGACAGTGTTACAACATCTTCTGAGACAATATCTTCAGAAAATCCAATGATGATTAAAGATGGTCCCACACAGAAAGCAACTATTAGATTCTTCAAACAAATGTACGAGGCACATCTTGTGAAATGGCTTATGTTGAATGAAATTGATTTACTTTTCTATTTTAACTTGCAAGAATTTAAAAAAGAAATATCTAAAGATATCTTTGTAAAGAAGTCCCAAATTGAATTAGGTCTAACTAAGCCCATACAACTGACACTTCAACATGCCTCGTTGGCATTTATGCTACTTATTGTAGGAATGTTTGTGGCTACGTTGCAAATTATAACCGAATGTTTATATAACTGTCATTTGTGTATGAAGTTGATTGCCACCGTTTAAAACTTTTAAGCTTTAACCTTTTTTAAAATTACTTTGGTCAATATTGAGAACTAGGCGGTCACAGCACCCAGGTCCTGTCATGAATAAAGCTAGTGTGTATTTCGGGGACGATGCGAAGATAGATTTTTAAAATTCCAATTGACGTTTTCTCGGCTTCTCATTTGGTGGGCTGGAGGTAGAGATTTTCTGAAGGCGGCATTCACGAGCTTCATCTGATTCTTCTAACCGGCATTTTTCAGTCCATTTTTTAATTTTTTGAAGGCGAAATTGTCGCATTTCTTCGCAAGAATAAAATAAGTTAAAAAAAATTATATTATATCTAAAATTATAATTATTGCACTAAAACCGATACTGAATTACAAAAATGATAAACTGGTTTGCATAATAATTCCCAACCTTTAAAACAACAATTATGTGATGGAAAAACATAACCGTTTCTCTAGGCTAAGGTTGTCTCCTAAATACAGTCCCTTAAAGAGCGATTTAGTCTCAATAATGCACTTTTCGATATGTGCAGGAAATAGCGTTCATACCGTTACACAATGCATATTCCAAGGCAGTCCAATATATGTCAACATTAGCTTATTTCAAAACTAAACATCAATGTTAGTAATATGACTAATCATATCGAAATTCAGCATTATTACTGTACTGGGGATCTAGTTTAAAAATAAAAGCTGCGAATTATCGTGTATGGCAGCCACCGGAATTTTTTTATGGCAAGAAATTTCATCAAACAGTCTTATATTTGAACTAGTGAACCCAGCTAAAGGGCAAATCTAGGACTCAAGAGAAATTCAGCAGCTAGCAGGCTATACCCTTCTTCACAGTAATAAAAACAATTTCGAAAACATACCAATAGGTTATTTTGTTAACTTTGTAAATACAAAGTATATTTAAATTAAAATACTTTAACCTCTATAGTGGCGGATAAATCAGCTGCAGCCCCAACTTCCTGATAAAAAGGAATTTCCTAAACCAAAATATTAACTGTACATCGTAGCTTCCAATGCAGGGAAAAATGAAAGACTCCATTTTTGAAACAAAATTCCAAAAAGTCACCAAAAAGCTCCCTTTTAAATCAGAAAAATAAGATTCCCCCTGGGATTTTGGAAAAACGTACAAATTCTATGAGTACAACTTATGAATAAATATTTTTTAAGAAAAGTTAGTTACCCAGCACTATTATTTAATTCTACAAAAAGGTGAGCCAACTGCCAAAAGAATCAAGAGTCAAGATGGTAGTAAAAAAGTAAACCCAGCTCTACTAAAAAATATTGCAAAGACATATAACATGAGAAAACAAGTTCAACTATTGAGGGTTTAAATTGTATGTAATTTTCATTTTCGTGAGTTCTACTTCTCGAAAATGTAAAAATTCGAATAGTAAAACTATTCGAGTTTGGCGAAATCAACTAAATTGTTCGCGGCTGCAATTAAATTTTAGAGAATTGAATTTGATTTTTAAAAACAATTTAGCAGCTACAGATTAAAGTTAAAAAATTTAGGTCCCTGTCAAAATTTGTATCCATTTTCTTTAGAAATGGATGTTATTTAGTGTATTTATTTATTTTAAAAAAATGAAATGAAACGTGAATATGTATCAGATTTGTTGAATCAGCATAACCAAATTGTATTAGACGTTTTCAAATGCTATTTAATAAGCCACATTACGATCATTACGAAATGTCCCCTTTCGCTAATCATTTCCATCCAATCACGATTCACCACCATTCAACCTTCTTATGTTAATTTCAATTATTGTTTTGATGTTATAATAATATGAAACGACTCATTTCGGTTGTTTAGAGGAATTGGTCTTGCGCATTTTGCTTTTTTGCTTCTAAGGTACATGCATATATTACGTGTGCAGTTGATGGGAGGAGGAGGTACTCAAAAGTGTTGGAGTCAGCATTTGCGTTACACATGGGGAGTGGGTTTTGCGTTACGCAATATATGCAGGTTCCCTAGGCTGTCCTACCAGACATACATAGTTACATAGATAGATTGGTAAGTTTTTTTCCTTCTGTGTTTATTATATAGAGAAGATGGTACGTTATAGAAAACCGAGGGGTACTGTATGGAAAGTAAAGAAACAATGTATGGTACTACGACAAAATTGTGACTTTGATGATTTAAGTATTTAGTCATTCATTGTAAGCACATTATATTTATTTGTGTGATTTTGAAAATATGAGAAACAAATTAATTGCAATATTTCGTCATTTTAGGTACTGATAATTACTTTAACAAACGTAATGAGTTTGTTGTGGACACGAACACACAAGCCAAGCAACAACAGCTTGGCTAGTAGAGCGTTCGGTGCTCTAGGCCACTGTTGTCGGACTCTCGGGTTCGATCCCTGCCATTGTCAAGGCTGTTTACAGGGATTGCTTGTGGGGTGACATTTCGACTCGGTGTAAGTACGGGAATGTCATCCGTGGGAGGGGTGGATTAATTTCCTTAAATGCCGTAAAAAGCTGCCTCGTCCCTAAAGTGCCTCGAAAAAGTAAAAACACGCAACACTCTACTGGCACGAGTGTATATACATCCTTGGGAAGGCGGGTGGGCACCCTAACTGGGGCACCATACACCTGTTAAAACTGGATATAAATTCACCTTTCCTTAATCTGCCTAGCAGAAGGACAAGAGTCATGGGAGGAAGAGCGGTGGCGAAACTTACGAGTGAGTTACCGATTCAGTACCGTGGTGTCTGATGGGCCCATATTGACTATAAAGCTGTACTTTACTTTACTTTACGTAAAACAAAGTTAGGCAATGTCAATAATGAAGTAAATTATAAGCACGTATGGTAAAGGAAAAGTTATTGTCGTTTTAGAGGGTGTCAGTTTCTTTGGCCGACCTGGTTTTCTTCGCTGCCCGATAGGTATGGCCTTGGCTGCCTCTGATGTTTATAATATAACTGTCATTTGTGTATGAAGTTAACTGTTTGTTAACTTTTAACCTGTCGATTCCAATAACATGCTTGCAAATATTGTGTTTCAGGAAATGTGGAAAACGAAATGCCCCCCCCTTAACGACAGTGTTCAGCAATTTTATTTCTGTTATAACATAACATATGTAGTAGTAATATACATTTTAAATTTAATTATATGCATTTCAATTCATAGCTTAAGTACTCAAATTAAAATAATTGCACTTCCCTACAAGCACATATACAGAACTGAGTTTTGCAGGGGGCTAACATTACATGAATATGTTAAATACTAGCTGAAACCTAGCACATAAGATGTGCTAGAAAAATGTTGAAACATGTAATATTTTAGCGACTGTATATTAGGCCGAAATTCATTGACAGGCCGAAGACTTCAACCGCATAAAATTTCATAAATTCCCTGCGCAGGTGCACTAACACATTTCATCTATCCGTCTATTTATTGCGCAATTCCCCCTCAGCTTTATACTATTGGTATGATATAGATAGATAGGTCATTGATGAATATATTTTGATAAACATTCCATCCAACTCATCATGACATCCAGATGGTAAGGTATTGGTTCTCATCCAGCACGCCGAACATACTCGATATCAAAGATTAAAAGCTTAAAGAATATTTAGAACAAGTATCTACGTACAGGTTGCTTAATTCGAACATTTATTTGTATTTGTTTAAACGCGAATTAGAAAAATAACCTGTCATTTCTTACGGTCGGTTATTTCGAACCTTGTGGTCGTAAAAATAAGCTTCTTAGATAGGATAGTGCCTTTTGTTTGCCTATAAAATACATTCGATACACTCCGAAGGACAAAACCTCATCCCATGCAGCCCATCATCAACATCAAGAAATTGCCTCAATCCCATCCAGCCCATTACCGACATCCAAGTAATTGCCCTTCCAGCCCATCCAAACATCCAGATTGGAATGTTTACATCTATGGTGCGTTGGTATGCAACATACTTACAAACATATGGAATATTTCACAACGCATGTCCAAACTCGGCGTTTATACTTTAAAAATGATATTCATCAGCCGCCGCCGGTAAACCACACGCAACATGCTTTGGTCGGGTGCCTTCCGAAGTTACCCGACAAAGACACTTTGCTAATAATGGACTTCGGGTAAACTGCTTTGGGGTACATTATTAATAACATTAATTATTCAATGCACGTGCGCCAGTTTACGTTTATACTTTTAGTCATGATTATATATTTGCGCGTAGGGCGAAAAAGTTTGGCATTTTTTGAAGAAATGAGTCAAAAATAGCCTAAAACTGGCAAATAATCGAGCGGAACAAAAATTTGTTTTGCTATTTTGAGAAAAAATTTCTTGGATATCGGGACCGTAAGGCCCAGGGTTACCAGATTTTCTTCAAAGAATTTAAGTATCCTGGCCAACAGCAGCCATTTACCAACCCGCGCCCTTCGGGCGCGTCTTGGTAAATGCTGTCAAATGTCATACAACCGTATATGGGGCTATCATATGAGCGCAGCAACAAATTTACTGTTTTTTGATGAAAAAGAAGCAAAAATAAGTAAATTACGTATCTTGAAATAAATATTCTTGCATATTGTTTCATATATGAAGAAGGAAATCAAGAGAAAATACCGATTCGCGCGAAGCGCGAGAAATTTTTGGAATTCAACTTCAAAACTGATCAATAAGGACTAATTTGAGTAATTTAGCATTAACGGTTTAGTGACATATTTGAGGAAGAGAGGTTTGTTATTCATACCCCACTGATAAGTTATTAGTGGATTTCCTTCAAAACTGGAAGACAAATTTGACTATTAAACTGGATTTAAAGACAAAAAATACTTAAATTCGCGCAAAGCGCGAGAAAATTTCAATTATTCAACGTATCTGAATGACAGCAAAGTGTGTTCTAATATTATAGGACTTAGAGTTATTTCTTTGTTTTCGATTTTAGCTGATTTAAGTATATTTAAGTATAATTTAAGTATTTTAAAATACTTGCAAGTATTTTAAGTATAGGTTCCAATTTAAGTATTATACTTGCCATTTAAGTATACCTGGTAACCCTGGTAAGGCCCTACCTCCTTAATGCGTCCTTGCTTTGCTTCAATAGCCTTCGTTTCTGCTAACTTTGTGATTATTGAGTTTACATCTATTTCGTCAGTTATATCGTTCTCGGTTGAAATTACTATACTTGCCCTCAAACAATTTATCTAGTAATTCGTTTGGTGACATTACAAATTTAAATGTTTTGTTCTACGTCATTTTAAATTTAAATTCATATAAGTCAATAAGTCAGTCTATAACTTTGCTTTTTAATTTCTATAATTTTTAGTTATGAAAATCTTTTCCTAATTCCTATTCATATTAACTTCTATTACTATCCAATATTTCTACCTTGTAAATTCCGATAAAGTGCCAAAATATATATAGTCTTCGCCGGAAATTTTACCGCCCAGTGCGGGTGCACGCGGGTTGCACGGCCCTCGGGACGGACCTGCCATTATGGCATTTGGTGCCACAGTGTAAATCGTTCTTTTTGCAGGGAGATTTTTTACTTCGACAGTTACACTTGCACTAAAAAGCATCCATTACAAAAGAAATTCTCCAATGCACTGGATCTAAGAATCTATTATGTCAACTTACAAAGCCATCTTGTGAGAAACTGATCTAACATCATATGAAGTCAGCCAAAGTTAAAAGGGTGATATTATTGAATCTTTTTGAAACAATTTGTAGATTTCCACCGGGTATGTCGTAACAGACATTCGGCGTCGAGGTTCTAAAAGTTTATATCTCGTTTCTATATTAAAGTTTATGGGCATGACATATTTCCCAATACTGGCATTTAAAAACGCCATTTTCTACTAACATGTTCGAATATTATGCAATGGAACAATTTACTATATACGACCAAACTTTATAGTACAAAACTTTTGGGTTCCGTTTGTTTTGCAACCCAATTACGAATTTATTTTTTTGTTTTAGTATAGATATCAATATCATCAGAGACAGGACTACGTATTATATAAATACGATTGTCAGGAATTAAAACAGTATTGCATTCCCAGGATAACAGTTTGGAACAAAACAGTTAAAATATATTCTACAGTGTAAATATTGTATATTTTTATTTGATCAAAAATAAATAACCAATTTGGCTTTTTGTGATTTTCTGTTCATAAAGCTTTCAACTCAAAATGGGCAATTTTATTCTAGCAGTTCTGCAGTCAGTGATTTGTATTTTATGTATATGCACTTTTGACAAAACTGTTTTCTCTGCTGAACGGAATATTCCATTAGCTGCTAAACTTTTACTTCAATTAAAAGAAAAAAGCTCAGTACCAGGAACAGTAGTAGTTATTTCAGAATCAGTAGAATTTTCAGGAATACGTTTTGAAAATTTTCTTGCAAGTGCTCATTTGTCATTGGGTGTTGTGTCCATAATTGTACTGCCGAAAGATAAAAATCCCGATAAAAATGTGAAAAAGTATCAAGACATGATTCCTGGTATTTCAATGAAGTTCAGTCGACAAGAAGTGACAATATGTTTAGTAAACATCAGTATTTCCAATTTCAAAAGAATTACTACCGATTCGAATAAAGTTTTCAAAGAAGAAAATACAATGATTTTAATTGGACAAAATCATCCTTTTGGGGGGATTCCTTTCGGAAAAATTATTGGATTTAATATACAACTCTCAAAGACATTTTTAATACTATCAGACCAAATTTATAGGATGTGTCCTTATTGTGTAACCGGAGGAAAGTCATACTGGTTAAAATTTGATATTTTGTCCATTATAGATGGAGAACTTAATAAAAAGGTCGAAATGAAACGAAATAATTTTAATGGTGTGGTTATTCAAGTAGGACCAGTAAATATTCCATACGCCCAAGAGAAATTAAACATGTTGAACTACAAATATGCTTCGGCCGCGAGATTAATTTCGGACAGAACATTTTCTGCACCTATAATATTCTTCATGAAATACTTGTCAGACAAAATCAATGTCACAATAAATTTTTGTCGATATGACTGTTCAAAAGACACTGAAATCCTTTTAGACATTTTTCCGGAATATATAAAATTGTATATGAAACATTCTCTACCGTTTTACATAGGACTTACTTCAGAAGTTGGTTTTATTACCAATAATGAGCCTAGAATCCGTTGGACAGCATTAATTGGTCCGATTGGGAAACTTATTTTTGTCATCACTGTGTTTTTAATTTTGATTGTAACTTGCATTTTGAAAACAATTTCATCTGTTTGTAAATTTTTACAAAGCAGCAATAGGAAAAGAGAAAGGAACTCATTTGGTTCTTATTTCGAAGCCGTAATACGACCTCTATTGGATCAGGCTTTGGAAGGGAGCCAACTCCCTGGGGGAAATCATTTATGGTTTCGTATCATTTTTGCATTTTGGCTTTTCTATTGCATTTTAATTTCTGAGACTTATCGGGGGACTCTCGTCAGTTTTCTTACAATTCCACAACCAGAAAAAGAAATTAAAACATTTGCCCAACTTATTGAAAGCAAGATTCCAATTTTTACAACAGGACTTAAAAATAAAACGTATTTGGTATCGTGGTGTGAATTCCTTGTTAAGACATCCATTATTGCTGCTGGAGGCGGTGAAGCATCAAAATCCAACACAATGAATGTTTACAAGAAGGTCCACGAAAAGCTTTTTCAGGAAGTGTTGGACATAGACAATTGGAAAATTTACAAGAAAATAATGTATGAAAATCATGGCTACGTCGATGTTACAATGTTTACAAATACTTTGGCGAAAATCATTTCCAGAATCAATTCTCCAGAGAGTATTACAATATCATCAGAGACAATATCTTCAGAAAATCCAATAATGGTAAAAGAAGGGCCTACACAGAAACCAATTCTTCTATTCTTTACACAAATGTACGAGGCCCATCTTATGAAATGGCTTATGTTGAATGATTTTGATTTCCGATTTTACTTTAACATGCAACATTTTAAAAAAATTATTCCCAAAAATGTTCTCGTAAAAAAATCTCAACTGGAGAGCCAAACTCACCCTGCAAAAAAACTGACACTTGAACATGTCACATCACCATTTGTTTTACTTTTTTTGGGGATTTTAGGAGCTGTACCGCTTATTATATTTGAATGGTTACTGTATTCCTATTACTTATTGCTACTTAGATTTTCTTTTGAAATATAACCATTACTTAATAATTATAACTGAAATTGTAATCTGTATTTAAATCACAAGCAACGCATAAATTATTAAATCAATTTCTAGTAAATCACAATTTTTGTAATTTTCGGTATTTGATTTTCAATTATGTTGCTATTATTGCTAAAATTGTTTACAATCGAAATTAGTTTACATAATTTGATATTTAATGGTTCTGTAATGTACAGTAGTATAACAGTAATTTGATAATCAAGTTTACTGTGATCATCTCCATTCTATATACATGTAGATATTTATTCTCCCTTTGAACCAATGGCCATAGTTTACGCAAGAAATTCACTTTATACATATACAAGAATTACTCATAGATTGTTAAGACAATATCTTCACCAAATAAAAAAGAGGTTGACCGATCCGATATAGTAATGATACCTATGTCTAATCATACTATATTATGAATGTGTATGGTTCACTATACTTCAACCTTTCCTGTTCAAATACGACAATGTATTGATGCGGATGGGGCTTCCTTGTCCTAATTTTGTTTTGTCTCGTGTAATAAAGCTTGACAATTTTAATTATCATGATTGTGACAGCAAAAACTAAACTTAGAAAATTTATTTTATTTTAAATTGCATTCCATATATATATTGAGAACTACAAACTTCACATAAAAATACTTTCTTGAAAATAGTACACAGAAATTTAAGGTTATTCAAAGGCAAAGTGTGATAGCTGCATTAAAATTGCTGGCATCTAATGTAAATTGTAGTTATGGAAAGGAATTATTTCCGACAAGGTGTTCTAACCAGGTTTTAACTAATAGTATGTTGCCACGTGTGTAGTATCTACCTGTAGGTTTAAAAAGTTTTCTTCGGCAGTTGTAAAAGAATGGTCTAACTTAGTCATGAAAGTATTTGCCAATTAAGAGATTTTGGTTGGGTGCTTCATTGTGTATATAATACTATATGAAATACATACTACCCAGAAACATTTTCTTGTTGTTGAAATACTTGTGTATTTTTAGATATCGATATTTATCTTAAGTTTAAATGCCATGCATCCAAGTTTGAACATTAAATAAAAACATAGAGCAATTTTCCAACATCATTAGGGGCACCATAATGTTTTGTGGCACGCAGCACATTATAGAACAATAAAAATCAATACCAATTATAGTCAATTCCAACTGACAAGTTGTCGCACCGATTATTTCATGTTGTGTTACACCATGGATTTATTATTTCAGTTCAAAGACAAAGTAAACGGCTTCTATTTGCAATTTCTTTCAATGCAATAATTGGCCATTACCTGCTTTACATAACAAAATTATGTTTACCAATAATTCTCACAGGAATTCAGTATTTTATTATTAGATCAGCGGTTAACATGTCAAAATTATCTGTTGAATTTTTTTAAATTTTTGTATTTAATTTAAATTGAATCACAAACGTTATATATAAACCTTTACGACGGTGCAATTATAAACTATTATTGAAACTAATTAAATAGTATCCATGGCTGCTGCAGTATTATTTTAGTCCACAATTGCTGCTTTTCAGCTTTTTTCATTTTTGTCGACGAGCAGGTCATAATAACAACGGGCGTTTTTGTGGAGGCATTACATTAGATGAGTTCTCGGATGACAGTCATAAACATCTTCAGACTTTACCTGAGACCAGTATCAACAATTGTATCAGTTGCTTTACAGAGCAATCCTGTTAACTTTTCTAACACCTTATTGAGTCAAGGGCAAGGGCCAAAGGTAATGGTTGTTCAATCTTTCTTGAGAAATATAGTGAATTTCCACCCGGAAAATCAAAAAAAATTAGTGTGAAAGAAAATCTCTCATTTTTAATTTTAAACATAAGAATTTTCCAAAAACTGTAATTTAAACAACGCTAATATTTACTTCTATGTGTTGCATTGGAAAAAAAAATACAGACCATCATTATAATGCAAAACTATTGCGTTGGGTTTGTTTTGCAATCGAAAGGGGATTTCTTTTTTTCTGGAATTAACGTCGTCCCTCCTTTTCTGGGAGCTTTTTTGATTTTATTTTGAGACATAACAGTTGCTAAATAAAACACTGACTACTTTATTTTTTATTTCATCATAAAACGCTGTTAATTTGGAATTTTGCGAATTTCTGCTACATAGAACTAAAACTTTTATACTAAAAATGGCTAAATTTATTTTAGTGGTTCTACAGTCAGCAATATTTATTTTATGTCTCGACACTGTTGACAAAACTGATTGCTCAGCTGAACTTAATTTTCAATCAGCTGTTAAACTTCTACTTCAATTAAAGGAGATAACCTCAGTTCAAAGAACATTAGTAGTTATTTCAGAACCAATAGAATTTTCTGATGTATATTTTGAAAATTTTCTCACAAGTGCTCATTTGTCTTTGAATGTTGTGTCTACATTTGTATTGTCGAAAAATAGAAATAATAACAATATCAAAAGAAACGTGGGAGAATTTAAGACGACGATTCTAAGTATTTCCACAATAAAATACAGTCAGCAAGAAGTGATATTGTGTTTAGTGAACATCGGCATGCGTAATTTCAAAAGAGTTACTAGAGACGCAAATAGAATTTTCAAAGATAAAAATACCATGATTTTGATTGGTCAAAAATTTAATCACTCTTTGTGGGGAATTCCATTGGGAAAAATGATTAAAATCAAAATACGCGTGTCAAATACATTTTTAATATTATTTGATAAAATTTATAAAATGTGCGCATACTGTGGAGCCAATGGAATTTCCTACTGGCTGTTTACCATTAATTATGCTGTAGATGGAAAATCTATTGCGTTTAAATCCAGACTTAATAATTTTAATACTATGAATATCGAAATAGGAGTAGTGAATAACCCATATGCTCAAATCATTTTTAACAACATAAAATTTTCTGCTGCAAAATTAGTCTCAAATAGAAAAACAGCACCACCAATAATATTTATGATGAAATACTTATCTGATAAATACAATATCACAATAAATTTCTGCAGGACTGATTGTACAGTGTATACAGACATCTTTCTGGATGTCTGTATGAATGAATGAATTTGAATGAATGTGAATGAATTTGATCCATTTGAATTTGATGAATGTGTCGAAAATATTGTTACTACATTGAAAGATGCTAACACTAAACTCCCTGGTCCAAAACATCCAGCAGTTAAAATTTTATGAAGCACGAAAACTACAATCTCAGTTTCGATCTAAAGAAATAGGTTACTCAAAATCAAAAAACCCTATTCGAACTTCTAATAGAGCTAGACGTAAAAGAAGAGAAAAATATAATTACCAATTGATGCAGCATCTATATTATAATCAACGTAAAAGATGTGTACATAAATTGATTAATGATGATGACAATCAATGTTGCATTCCAATGGATGTCCTTCATAATTCTTTTACTGAACGCTGGAGTTATCCTAATAATAGTAAAAGAAGTTCTTATAATCGTGTGGATTCTGAATATCAAGCAACTATTGACGCCGAATTTCTTCCGGTTATCAGCAAAGAAGAAATTAAAGTTTCAATTTCAAAGATTAAAAGCGACACGTCGCCTGGACCGGATTTAATCTATCCAAGATGTTTGAAATTAACAGACTGTTCTGATGTCATTGCTAAAATTGCCACAATTATGATCACGCACAATTTTGTTCCCTCGTGTCTTCGTGAAGCAAAAACTATTCTCACGTATAAGAAAAAGGTGATAAAAATCTTCCGGAAAGTTGGAGACCTATATCGGTATGTTCTGTGATTCGTAGAGTCATTGAAAAAACATTTGATACCAGAATACGGAAGTGGATTACGTTTAATCCCAGGCAGAAAGGCTTTATTCATCAACCAGGCTGTCATATCAATACTACAATTCTTGAGGGATGTCTTAAAAAAGCTGTGAAAGAAAAAATCTGATCTGGTAGTCTTATTACTTGATGTTGAGCAGGCTTATGATAATATTGGGCATAATCACACTCAATGTAGTCTAGAAGAAATTCCTATGCCGTCATCTTTGAGAAAAATTGTCTTGTCTTTACAAACTAGCAACTATACAAGATTATGAGTGAATAACCAAGTTTCACAGCCAATTTTTTTCAAACGAGGAGTATTTCAAGGATCTCCGCTTTCGCCGACGTTATTCAATGTGGCCATTAATTATGTCATAAATTTACTTTCTGAACCTGAAATATCTTCACAATATGGATTCAGTATGGACAAATCCTTACCAAACTTATCGGTATTAAGTTTCGTGGATGACACTGCACCAATAGCTAAATCAAGATTAGCTGCTAAAGAACTGTATAATATTGCTGAAAATGCCTTTAAGGAATCCGGGATGAAAATAAGTAGTAAGAAATCGACTGCAATCATTATTTCGGATGGTATCTTATCTGAATCTAATCTTGAAGTCTGTGATGGAGTTTATATTAACTCTCTTAAAGAAACAGAATGTGTCAAGTATCTTGGGGTTAATTACAAGCAACAGATAATGTTTGATGAGTCTAAAATAATTTGCAAAATCAAATCATCCTTATCAAGACCAATATCATCAAATATGTTACACCCCGATCAAAAAGTCAATATTATTAACCAATATCTATGGCCTATTATGGTGTATCCTCTTCAAACTTGCCCTCTATCTAAACTAAAGTTGACCTTTCTCCGTGATGTGGACAAGATAATTAGAAGTTCATTCAAAACGATTCTTAATGTTCCAGACGATATCCCTTCGGCAATGCTATATTCTCTAGAAAATGGAAAGGGTTAGAACTGCCTAAATGTGAATGGGAAGCTTATGTTCAGCAATTTAATATCTGTGAGACTTTGTCAAATCAAAATGATCCGTACATATTTTGCAGTAAAAATCTTATGAAAGAAAGTAAGTTATGCCTTGAAAAGCTGAATATAACTGTCGAAGACATCAATACTATCCGCTCTCAAAAACCAAAACTGAAATCGTCAAAAATTCTGCGTGATATTCTTCGTGAACGTGAATTTTCCAATTGGTCAGCTTTAAAATCAAAAGGAAAAGGAGTTTGCTTATTCAAGGAAACTCCATATTCAAATTTTTGGATTAATGACAGAAAAGGAATGACTTCTTCTGAATGGACTTCTGCTATTAAGATGATTGGATGTGTCGCTGCTATTAATTCAGTCCCTGGAAGGAATTTCAACACTAACCGTTGCCGTTATTCTATGTGCAACGAGATTGAAACTTTGGGCCATGTGTTGGGATCCTGTCCAAAATCTGTATTACTCAGAAACAACCGCCATCATTCTGTAAGGACACTTATAGCTGAAGCATTTCGCAAAAAACAATATGAAGTCTATGAGGAAGTTCATTGTAACTCTGATTCTGGTTCTAACAGAAGGATTGATATTTTAGTAATTGATGGAAAACAAGGTTATATTATTGACCCCACAGTAAGATTAGAATCTAATGTAGACCAACCAAATGATGTCAATGCAGAGAAAAAAGGCATATACGAACCTTGTATTAATTATTTCATACAAAAGTACTCTCTAAATAATATTCTGACCTAGTTAAAATGTTTATGTTTCATGCTGTACCATTTTACATATGAATATCCACAGAAGTTGGTTTCATTATCAACAGTGAATCAAAAATCAGCTGGACAGCATTAATTGGTCCGATTGGAAAACTTATTTTTGTCATCACTGTGTTTTTAATTTTGATCATAACTTGCATTTTTAAAACAATTTCCATTATTTGTAAATATTTACAAAACAGTAATGGCACCAAAGAGAGTAACTCATTTGGTTCGTATTTCGAAGCAGTAATACGACCTCTATTAGATCAGGCATTAGAAGCGAGTCAACTCCCTGGGGGAAATCATTTATGGTTTCGAATAATTTTTGCATTTTGGCTTTTCTATTGCATTTTAATTTCTGAAACTTATCGTGGGACTCTTGTTAGTTTCCTCATCATCCCACAACCAGAAAAGGAAATTAAAACATTTGCACAACTTATTGAAAATAACATTCCAATTTTCACAACAGGATTTAAAAATAAAACGCATACGGTAGCCTGGCCTGAACATCTTGTCAGAACCTCAATTATTGCTGCTGGAGACGGCGAAGCATCAAAATCCAACGTAATGAATATTTATAAGAAAATGCAGGAAAAGCTTTATGACGGAGTCGTAGACATAGACAATTGGAGTATTTACAAGAAAATAGTGCATGAAAAGCATGCATACGTTGATGTCACATTTTATACACATATATTGGCCAAGATTATATCCAGAATCAACTCTCCACAGAGTATTACAATTTCTTCAGACACCATATTATCAGAAAATCCATTAATGGTCAGAGACGGTCCTACACAAAAGCCAATTCTTAGATACTTCAGACAATTGTATGAAGCACATATTGTGAAATGGCTTATTTCTAATGATTTAGATTTACATTTTTACCTACGGGTAAATGTATTTCGAAAAAGGTTACCCAAAAACTCACTAAACAAAAAAACTGAAACTCAAAATCACCCTGCTCAACAATTGACACTTCAACATGTCACATCACCATTTATGGTACTTCTTGTTGGAATTTTAGTAGCTGTGTCTCTTGTTATATTGGAATGGTTACATTTTCTGTACTACTTATTGTTACTCAGATTTAGTGTAGTGCATTAATATTTAAATATTTAAAGCAATATTCAGGATGCGTTTTATATTTGAATGACACAGTTTTATAGACATGAAAATAACGGATCTAATATTGTCTACAAAATAACTGACCTAAACATACGTAATTGGAATTCAGTGCAAAGGTTATAAAATCACAAAAATTATAATAAAGACAATAGAGCAGTACAACTTTTCACTCCGCTCAACTTAAGCTATTAATCTCATTCATTCCCTATTATTTATCACCATGTAGTTTTTATTTTTCATTTATATCTCCCCAAATTACCAACGCCTATGGATCCACTACTCTTAGAACATTAAGTTACATGAAAATACGTAATTACAATCATTTGATATTTACTTACCAATTTTTTGGCACAATTCGCAATTATTTAAATCGATCTGTAATATAAAGTAGTTTATCTTATTTCATATTGAATAGCTATGAATTGTAGAGTAATATAACTGATAATGAATTTTACTGTAATCTTAAAGTAGATTAATGTTTATTTAGCCTCAGTTATTCATACATTTATTTATTTTCATGCTAGTGGCAGTGGCCCATACAACATTTTGCAATAAATAAGGTTTATTTATGTACAAGTATTAAATACAATTTGGAGCAAATATTCTATTTTTCAAAATAGATAACATATTAACTGGTATGATGAATCAATGGTGAGATATATCTAAATATATCTCAACATTCCTCATTTTGTTTTGTCTACATGCAACCTATTTTCTTCACTGTAGTTTTGCACAATGCAACATCCAGAAATCTATATTGACGTAATGTAATTACGTCGGTTACACTAAAAATTTAACATTTTAAGCTTAACACGAGCCAAAGTAAATTTAAAAACTTTTCTTTTTTAGTGGGTGTATATAGTTTCAAGATTGAATTGAAGTAACTCTTGAACGATATTTGGCGCTGGGTTTCAAAAAATAACTACAATGGCAGCTCCATTAAAAGTGGTTGCATCTACAATGCAAATTGTATTTGTCAAAAGAAATTAAGAATATTTATGCTAGCTAAGCCATTATTTGACCCATTAAAATTTGCATATTAAAGAAGAATATTTTTGCCAACAATTGTTTTGTTGAACTATTTATATAGACAAAAGAACGTGCAACGATTTAGTACAATAGACCATCAATATTACTTATTATGACAAAGTGTCATTCAAATATTTCACTTTATGTTCAGAAAGAAACTGAGTTAGAGTTTGTTTTGTAATAATTTCATGTTATTATGCCAGCTTTATTCCTCCCTTGTGCAGAATGGTGGTGATCCAATTAAAATATAAAAAATCGGACACGGGTGAATCAATTATGCAGAAAATTAGTTTTTTTAGCTGCACAATTCTCATAGTCGGGGCATTTGGGCTTGTAGAAGTTAAAACCACTGCGGACATATTATTTGAAAAGCCTCAACTGCAAAAATTGATTCACAATCAAACAGAATTAAAAAATAACCGTTATTGCTTTTTAAACGTTTTATTTGTTAATACTACAACTTTCTCCAACTTGTCCACAGCATCTTTTTATATCTTGTTTAGTGATTATTTGCCAGTAAAAACATTTTCAAATACACATCATGGATACATTTTACAGAAACAATTTCGTGATTCTCCAAAATTTTGCAAATCAAAACTTAACATATTTCTAATTATGATAATTAATACAGATGAATATTATAAACCCATGGAATTGTTACAAAATGACAAATTTTCAAAGGAGATATTTTTATTTGTCAGTGATAACTTTACTTCAACTTTAAATAATCATTTACGCAATTTAATGACGGATACAGCAAAATTAATTACTACTGCCTTTACAAATTACGGCATCTGGATCCCAAATTCATTTGTTATTTTAATATGTCCCAATTCTCACCAAAGTGTTTCCTTCAATAGTTTGATGAAATTTGAAATAAGTCAAAATTTGCCAAGATTTGATATATTGTGTAGTAATTCCAATAATGAAAAAATTAAAAATTTGGCATTATTAGAAACATCAGTTTTCAATTACTACCCATTTCAAGAGTGTGAGACAAATACTTATTTCAAAGACTTGAAGGGTTGCAAGCCAGATGTAATTACAATAGAAATTCTTGAGAAAAGACACAATTTATCTTGGGTAAAAGGAATTGTGGCAGAAAATAATAAATCTTTTGTGTTAGCATTGTGCACTCATTGTCGATTTTTAGGAAGTGAAATGTCATCATTTCGTCACGAACATTTCATCAAATCGTCATTAAAAAACAAATTGCTATATTGTGATTTTTCTGATCGATACGGAGCCCCGGATATGAAATTTTTTACGAATCCTTTTCAATTGAATGTTTGGTTGAGTATTTCATTTTTGGTTATTTGTGTTTGTTTGATTTTTCGAAATATAAATTTTGGTATCGACATCATATTCATTTTTGTATCACAAAATTGCCAGTGTAAATGGTCCTGCAAATGGATTGGTCTTGTTTTTGTGATGGTTACGTTTCTCAGTAACATTTACCAGTCTGTCGTCACTACAAATTTTTCAGTGCCATTGCGACAATTCATTTTTGAAACACCTGGCGACATTATTGACGCAGGGTATAAAATTTTTGGTTCAAAACTTGGTGAAGAGATTAACGGAATCCAATATCTTCAATATACAGCAAAACTTCATAAGATAAATTTGACATCTGAAATGATGATTATGTTTCCTGCGGAAGAATTGATCACAATTTCCAAATCTCCTCGAATTTTCCAGCAACTTGCACAAAAGAAGGGAACAGTAGTCATCCCTCTTGAAATGTACCAAAGCTTAGCAACCTACATGAAGATATCCAACCAAAATCTAAATTTCAGTTGCAATGTAGTCAAAACCGATTGGGGTGAAAATCCTATCTTATGGGAATTAAGTCGAAAATTGGCAACGCCTGTCAAAAAGACACTAGACAGGTTAAAAATTGCTGGTATTCTTACATTTTGGTACAAAAAGCGTTATATTAACGCATATGTATCCAAAGTATTGCCTGACTTAACTGGCTCTAAAGCACATAAAGGACTTACAATACATTCATCTTTACAACTTATATTTTTTGGGGCAGCGTATGGATATTTAGCAAGCATAGCCATATTTTTAATCGAAATTTTACTATTCAAAATAATAGAATGTATTTATTATCTACTTCATTTAATTTAAAATAAATGATTTTTAATTTTGTGATGAATTTATAAAAAATACAAGTACACATTTCATATTCCAAAATTAAGAAAGATTGTTATTTTATATGAATCATGAAATACAACTAATGTGCGGAGTTCGAACTCAAGTACAGCAAATAAGGATTGTAATTAAATAAAACACAAAGATTAAAAAATGTGAAAGAATTGTTTTCTTCAAGTTTCATTCAATGAGGTTTTGGTAACGTATATTTATTATTTCTGGCATATATTTATAAGCTTTTTAATATTTATTGTAAATTGTAAAACTTTTTGACAAACACCATTGTATTTCATTTGGTGTACTATTATATCAAACTGCCTTTCATATATAAAATGCTGTTCTTTCTCCATAAAAACATTGGTAAAGATTTTTAAAATGTAGTAAACTTTTCGTTTTGATAACAATTTTTAAAGCATTCGATATGGCTATTGTAAATATTCGTGCCAAAATTTTGTTTTCAAAACATTTTGCTCTATTTATCTATACGTATTCATATACTTCATTTAAGTTGTCTATATTCTATAGTCATGAATTTATAGTCGTAGTAAGTAAGGAAATGAGAAATCCCTATGTTTAATTTCATTGATTGTTAAACATTGTTTAAAAAATTTATGCTACGTAGTTTTAAATGGGTTTTATTTTAGCTACACTTATTCTATTTTAGTATCGAACCAGTCTTTCAATAACTAATTACTTTGAGCATTAAAATAAAATTGCAAATGCCATCAAACACATTTATAGAATAATAGTTAAATAAATAAGTAACAGAATTTAGATTAGATAGTGGTTAGATTTAGATGTACTTGATGTTTCTAGATTTAGATCCAGTTTGTGATTGTTATAATAATAACCACGGATAATTTATTTCTGTTTTATTGTATACATTAAAATTAGGGACGGGAATATTTGTGTAGGTAGATACCAAAGATGTATTAATTATTTATACCACTTTATTTCTTCCAGTGAAGTTTATTTTTAATTTTGAGTGGTTGTCCATTTGTCCAACACATTTTCACCCTACTATACATCGTCCCAAAATTTAAAGTAATTCTAAAATGATTAAATTCACGTTTCTATTTTAAACCAAGGCATTTCTAAAGGAAATGAAGCTACTACTCCGTTTAAATTGGCTGGAAAACTACTACTTAATTTAAAAAGAAAAAGTTCCCGTCCAGAAATGAATTTTTTGTTCCATCTTTAGGAATGTTATCCCAAGCTTCAATGATCCAATTGTAGAAATAAGCAAGGGGGTGGCTTATGGTTTCCTCATTTGGTTAATTCAATGCTTCCAGGTGTTGTCACCCATTCATTGTATTGTGTCCGGATGGAGTCCTTGAAAGGTTTGTTCCAACATACATCAGTCGCTTGTACATATTGAGTGCAACCTCCAGGAATGACAGCAGTATCGACATGTAATTTGCATAATTCTTTTTTAGGTGACTCACTCAAGTGACACTTGAAACTGTCCCACACCAGCAATTTTTTCCTGAATATATTTCTTCCAATAACGTTTTTTTAAGTAAAGTGCTAGTCAGTGGATCATCCATCCAAACTTTACCGGCATAAATTATTTCCAGATTTGCTGACAATTTCTGTAATTCTTGTATAGGTCTCATACACGTTTCAACAAGACGAAAGGTTTTAATTTAGTCCCGTCTCCTCTTGCTTCATTTCAGATTTACTGTGAATTGCAACTATTTTACCTTTCAATGCCAATAATGTGCTTGCTTCCTTTCACTTTTAGTACAAAGGCAGACATTTAAGGGGAAAATCGATATAGTTTCTCCGTAGGTGAACTGTCTCAATGCGGGGAATTATATGGATTAATATGTTTTGACAAAAAAATCCTCTTACCTTGGAATTTAGGGGGCACTAGCCCCCCATTACCCCTCCGGATACTTGTCTTGCTCAAATAGGTTTTAAATTTTCATTCCTTTCAAAACAGCGCTGCAAAATAAATAGCATTTCAAGTCCACAACTAATCACATCAAATATAATAATAATAATTATTTATTTATGAATTTTTTAACAAATAGGGAAATTAAAAAATTGGCTACTTGTGCATACATTCATACATTCATTTGTGGATACATGAGTATTAATTCATCACAAATTAAATAAAAATGACCTGATTGTTTAAATATTTTAAATTATAATGTGAATCACGCACATCCACGCTTTAATTTATTACTATTACTCTTTGCATGCAAAAAACTTACCTTGATTAAAAAATTCCACTTAACAATGTTACAGTTAAACAAAATAAATGAAAATATAAAAATAATAACGAAATATAAATGGGCATAAATTATTTTCTCACTTTTAATGGATGTAAAACTTAAATGTGAGTAACCAATAATTATTTGAGGCTTATGAACAACCAGATGACAATATCACTATAGTCTATATTGGAAAAACTCTTTTGATGGACAGAACTGTCAGTAAACTTTTTTAATAAAACGAATAACATTAACCATTATTCTAAGTATTTCCTGACATTGTAATTCCATATTGGTATTACATTTCTTTTTCAAAACGATTAACTTTTAAATTCACGGAAATTGAGAAGTAATAGTTGATAAATCTTGAATGGTGACAACCTTTTATTTGTTATGCGGAAAGTTAGTGCAAATGGTGCAAAATGCAACTGCGATTACATTTACATTTGGTCTATTTATTATTATTATTCTACCAAAAATCTGCACACGGTCCCCTTTACCCAAGCGAGCTTCTGTTACGCCTGCTGTAGGTTTTAGAAATGTTATTTGTTTAATTAAAATTTAAAACAACGTTTACAGTCATCATTTTAAGTTTTCATGAAAAAAATACAATTCCTTTAACATTTATAATTACCATTCACTAGGTTGAATTGTCTTTTATTTCGAAGCCTAATGCCGCGATTAACATTAGTTTTAAAATAAGTATAAGCTGCCTTATTGACGGGATACTCCTTGATAATCGAAACCTTATCAATAGCAATTTGATATTTAAGTCATCCGCCGTAAATACACATGGAATCCTTTTTGGACATCTTTGGCGATGGTTTTAATTTTGTTCAGAAGACTCATAACTTGTATATACAGCATCATTTTAGATTTCCAACAACATTCCAGAAGAAAAGTGATGAATGATCCAAGTAGAAAGTACCCACAAACAAAGAAAATAGTATGGATTTTCATGGACAGACTAATAGGCAATGTCTCAGATTCTTTAAGCTTCAGTTTTGAATGGGCTATTATATCTTTCAAGTCATACAGGAAATCCCATTGCTGTTTAAAATATTTTAAAATACCTCTCTCTTGCATGACTTGAAAATATGATTGGAATTTATAACGGTAGCAATCGTTGAATTTGTAAGACATTGGGTAAGCGATATCTGTTTCCTTTACAGTCATGCAAATTCCGTCAGCAGAATATTTAGATGGTATTAAGGGCACAGAGTAGTGACTTGTATCTTTCTCATGTACATTAAATAATTTCATTGAGAAGTTGGTCAACATTTTAAAAATTAATGGCCAGGGCTTCATTTTAAAATGTTTAAAATAAAATCTGTAGACACTTAAATTCATCTTGTCCAGAATTTTATACTTTTCAAAATATTGGATACCCGCTTCATCATAACTCCAACGTTTGTCTTTCTCCAACAGCAACTTATATCCATTTTCCACGAGATCTTTAAAGTCCACAAATTGATTTCTGTCTGGCGGAGCAATCACATTGCCCGTAATCCACGTTCCATATAGAGTAGCAATTACAAATCCCATGGAGACAATTACCAAATACAAAATGTTTCTCTTTTTATTCGAAACTCCCTGATTTAAAAGGACGGCTATTGTGGACACAAAAATAAACTCTAATTTCTTGTAGAAAGTAGAAATTCTAAAGCCTAAAGCATAAAATGAAATCGGGAATAGCGAAAATATCAGCCACCAGCAATAATCATCAAATGTATTTTGAATCAGAACTGTCAAAGGGATGTCCGCCAATCGAGGGTTGGCTTCACAGTAATATGGAATCCGCTCTTGAAAGTATTCAATGAAAAGAGTTAAATGCCATGATACGTCATAAGTTTTCTTGAATGATGCTAACATCCCAATGACACCACATCGACGATGTTCTCCATCTATCATTGGAAATGGCCTTGTATATACAGCAGTGAAGTTCAATCTTTCAGCTATCAATTCAACAGCTCTCACTGAATTCCAACAATTTTTATTTAAACGGTTAGTTTTTACTATTGAATAGAGAACCATTCTACACTCTGGCATTTCTCTATGACCATTGAACATTAAGTAGGTTGACATTATACCAATTTGAATACTATGAAGATTTCCATTTAGAGTAGTCCAAACTCGTTCCCATACCTTTTCAGAATTTTCTGTTTTAATTCGACCAAGAATTAAAGATTTACTGTTCGGAGTGTAGAGGAGTGTTGTGTAAATAGAATATTCGTTTCCAAACTTCATTGCAATTATAAAGAGAGGAGCCACCAAATGTCTAATGAGGTAGTTGCGCCACTCTGGATTCATCCATTTCAATTCATTTTTGATGACAATGATGAATCGCGAATCAAGACGATTTATTTCTTTTCCAAAATGAATTAATGGAGATAGTAAATCAGGGTCTGGCTCCATTAGAATATTTACAGTGCAGAAACTTCTAGACAGATCCCGTGGATTATCTTCGTGACGACCGAAGAGAGTTATATTATAGCCTGATGTTGCCAAGGTCCATGGTTGGCCATTTTGATTGGACAGGATGAAATCTGTCCGCCTTTCGGATGGACGGAAAGAAATCATGTTGAAATCACAATTACTATAGAACGATAAATTTCGAAAGCAGTTGATGTTGTTTATCATTACATAAATTAAAAATGGTACAATTAGGTACTTAGAATACATTTTAGCAAAAATTTTGCTCAGTCTTCACCAGTGAACAATACAAAGTAAGGAAAACAATGTTCAGTTTTAGATTACGTCACAGTAAATATTTTATAATATAGCCATTGAGACGCCGACGAGTTAGTGAAGGATAACAATTATTATCAAAACAGAAAACCAACCATTGTTAACTATAATCTCAATTTCTAAATCAAATAAAAAAAATGCATAATAGTTTCACTCTTATCAACATTAAACGATTTCAATCCCTATTAATTGTGAGCAAATATACATATTATTATGTACGTTTGACGTTTTAAAAATGTAATGCAGAGAAATATGTTTTAAAACACGATCCTTCATCACTTGTAGCTCAATTTTTGATAGAAATTTAATTTTTTGTGGTTATAATACAATTTAATAGCTTTTTATATTCTAGATATAAAAATCCACTTTCAACAAATTATTTGCACCAGACTCTGCAAATGTTTATACTGTTACAAGCCCAACATAGTTAACTGTTGCTCAAAACAGTTTTCTTGTTCTCTTTAATCTAAGCTTGCCACTTGGTCCACTAACGTTAATAGACAGGGAATCCTGTAAGGCAACTCAAAAACCTAGGCTTGAAAACTTCTTTCTTGGACTTTTAAACTGTTCTTCAGATTACAATCAGTGGCCGTTGTATTAGATATGGAAAAATCGTATATGGAAATTTTAGGTCTGAGATGAGAGTTAAATGTTTTTGCAACCGAGAAGATATGTAATTATTGTTAGAAAAAATCCATCAATCCAATAAGAGATTTATAATTACTGCACAATTTCTCACAATAAATAAAGCTGATTGCACCTTTGTGGCAAGTAGACATGTGTCTGTATATTATGCCATGGACTTTCGGCCATTGCGACTTTTTGTTAATTGTTGAACATTGTCTATTTCTTTGATCGTTTAACTTGTAATGTAATTGACAGTTAAAATGTATTCATTGAAAGTTATATTCGCAATAGATATTCGTATTTTAGCAGATATACCTTACTGCACTTTCTTGTTATTATTGCAGTTTCCAATGAGAATATTCCACTACCATGAAAAAATTGTTGCAATTTCACAATACACTTCGTTAAATAAATATTAAAACTGCAGATGAAAACTTGTCTTACACTCTACATTTAACCCACCAAAACTTGAATGGTACAATCTTTAATAAATGGTAATCAGTAATTATAAATATTAGGCAAACGTTAGTCCAGCTAATCAACTAATGGTTGTTCACTTGTGGTTTGCGTGCTTAACGATAACTTATATAAAATACCTTTTCCATCTGAAAATATTAATTACATTAAGCTATTATTAAGTTCTTAGTACTAACGATCACGTCAAAGGTCAAAAACCTTTCGTTAACAGATATGAAATAAAATAAAGCCTGATTTAAAGTATTAAAGCTTATCCTATTCTCGTACTAATCATTGTTTTATCTGAGCCGAATGAATGCTAAAAAGTTTTTACTTAAATAATATTGGGCAACATTAGCAATAGTTGAGATCGTGATCACGTTTGTGCCCTATAAACTATAAGTTAACAGTTTAACATACATTGCCCAATTCATCTATTTCCAATTGTCTTTCAAACAAAAAGATAGCGTTAACAAATCGTTTCAATCAGTAACTAGCAATGCTTTGTCATCCTAGACCCGCATTTATACTTTGACCAATTTACTCCAAATTTTAATTCTTACCTACATTTCATCTCTCATATTATGAATGTTAAATTTTCCAAGCGTCACTTAATACAAACTATTATATCATCACAATATGAAAGTCGACCGCGCAAGGAGCTGTAGATATTGTGCTGGTTTTTTCTTTTCTTTTAAATTTTGGTTCATTTCCTTTAATAATTTTTGAGTTCGTTCTGTTCGGTCGGTATGACTGTCGTAACTCATACATTACAACCCACTTATAAAAATATCCTTTCTTTTAACAATAAAATTTTATATTATTATGATCAACATGTATTGAGAAATATTAGGCTTAACAGTCTAATTGGAAATGAAAAAGAATTATTTGCTTTTGAAAAACAGCCCCATTACGTATCCTTGTAAAACATCTGCTGCCTCGTTTCCCTTTTACGCATTTCCACATCATTGAAATGAGCTGATAGGCATAATAAAAGTATAACCTATTTAAACACTACAATTTTTCTACAGGATATGAATGACCCAGACTACAGACTGTCCGCCTGCGGCGTGTCCACAAGAAAGTCGGCCGCGCAAGGAGCTGTAGATATTCTGCCGCGAAAGGTGCTTTCTTCCTTCCATTTAAATTTTGATTAATTTTATTTAATAATATATGCCTTTGGTTCTGTTAAGTTATTACGTTTATTGTCTAGGAAATTAAGTATAATATCTTGCCATACATACAGTTCACATATATCCAATGTTCAGGGTATGACTATGACTGTGTTTAATTATGTTATGGGTTTCTTTTGTTTATGTAAAGGGACGACTTTATAGGAAACTTTGTATCAAGCAGATGTTATGGTCATGTATGTACATGTGGGTAGTCTTGAAGAGTTAGAAGACTGCTAGAGCTATAATGTCTCTGTCAGGCTAGAATGGGAGGGATATCTCCGTGCCGCTATCGGCACTGAGTCAGGTGATTAAAGTCTGGGAGGGATGTTGTGGCTTTGGTATTTAAAAGGGAACAAAACCATATGTTATTTGATGTGAATGAATTAAAGTAAATGTATTTACTGACGGGTTCGATTTACTTTTGTTAAAATAGCTAATTGAATTTAGAACTTAGGCCTAATAATAATGCAATTGGACACAAGCGTTTTTAACTTAACCCTAGAGTGCCCGCAGTGATCCATCCATGGATTTTGGGTCTTTTTTCTATCCTAGCTTCGAGCAGACATGCCTTATAACCTCAAGGATTTTTGAATTTGTCAAGAATGCATTTCTCTCGTTAGGTAGAAAATTTCCTTAAAATTTTGTTTATATTTAAGGCAAAATAAAATTAAAAAACTGAAAAGTGGGACCACTTTTCTACGCTAATGTCCAAGCTGCTAAAAATCCTAATGCTAATGTCCAAATCGCTAAAATTTACCACTTTTACCATTAAATGCATTTTTACCATTAAATGCATTTTTACCATTAATTGCATTTCTACCACTGTGATGGTAAAAAAGGCTAAAAATTGGTAAATTTGGTACACTGTACCTTACACAATACTTTTGTTATTTCAGTCCACTCAAAAACAAATTTTAATGTGTAATTTCTTACAATACAATAATTGGTTATTGCCGGCTTTAAATTCCAAAAATATGTTTACTGATATTCCTCAAGACCATTCAGAATCCGTTATTAGACTGGCGAATAATGTTTCAAAACAATAGAAAATAATTACCGTGGGAAATATTTATAAAAATTTTATTCAATGAGGAGAGTTGGGTGACATAATAATACATTATTATATCTGGCACATGTTTACAACCTTTTTAATATTTTGTGTTGTAAATTGTAAAAAACTTTTTTATTGTGTTTAAGTTTCTTACGTATTATCCTACTAATAACTCTTATAAAATTGTTGTCCTTTCTCAAGAAAAACTTTAAAAAAGTAACCTTGGTAAACATAAACCTTTCTGCTTAGTAACAAAGTTTTAAGTATTTGATAGAATATTTAAAAGTTTCGAACAAATTCTCTTTTCAAAAGAGTTTATGTATATTTTAATTACATGTTGATGTATTTCAAATATAAATTGCTTATATTCGTTATTCATTCAGGCGTTTGAATTGAAATTGCAACGTAACTATGTTTTTGGGTTAGATTTAGATCTCGGTTGGCATTGTTACAATAATAATAACAGCTAATTTATTTCTGTTTTATTGTACGCGTTAAAACTACGGACAAAAATAATGTGTGTAGGTCTCAATAGGTCAATTATTTAGACCACATACTTTATTTATGATCACGCAGTTTATTTTTTACTCGTTGTCAATTCGTTTAACACATGTTAGCTCTATACATCGTCCAAAATTTAATTGTAGAATGATTAAACCTATCCTAACGGTTTTTTACGTTTGTCTTTTAAATCAATGCATTGCTGAAGGAAGTGGAGCTGCTAAACATTTCGAATTAGCTGCAAAACTCCTACTTCATTTAAAAATAATAAGTTCCAGTCCAGAAACTCTGGTAGTAATAACAGAATCACCAGGATTTTCTGAAGAATTTGACAGTTTTCTTGCGAGTTCTCATTTATCTTTCGGCGTGGTGTCAAAATTCGTACTGCCAAAAAATAACAACCACAATAGTTCAGATAAAAACTTGGAAAAATATATGAAAGTTTTTCCTAGCTTCCCCACAATCAAATACGGTCAGCAGGTGTTAAAAATTTGTATGTTTAACACCAGTGTAGACAATTACAAAAGAATAACAAATAGTTCTAGAGGTATTTTCAACGAAGAAAGTTCAATAATTCTGATCGGAAAACAATTTGAAAAGGCTTTTTGGGGGGATTTCTTCAGGAAAAGCAATTGATGTGCAAATACCATCTCCGGAGACATTTTATTGTGCTAAATAAAATTTATAAGATTTGTCTGTACTGTTTGGCAAATGGAAAATCATACTGGATGAATTTTGATTTACTTTCTAATGCGAAGGAACAATTCAACGAAAGGTTCAAAATTAGAAAAAGGAATTTCAATGGCATGGAGATCCAAACAGGAATGGTGAATATCCCAGCCGATCAAACGTTTTTTAAAAATATTATTATTTCTGCTGCGAAATTAGTTTCAGAGAGAAAAAGGGCAGTTCCAATAATATTTATGTTGAAATACTTATCTGACAAATATAATATCACAATAAAATTCTGCCAACCTTGCACTGTAAATACTAATATACTTGTGGAAGTTAGTCCCTATCTTGCCATGAAGTTAATTAAAAATTTTGTACCATTCTACATAGGAATGTCAACAGAAGTGAATTTCATTACCAACGGTGAAGCCAGAATAAGTTGGACCGCGTTAATCGGCCCGATTGGAAAACTTACGTTTTTTTATCACTGAATTTTCAATTTTTTGCTCAACTTTGACTTTGAAAATAGTTTTTAATATTTCAGCTTCATTAGGAGGAGAAATTGAAGAAAATACTTCTTTTGGTTCATATTTTGGAACAATTGTGCGACCTCTACTAGATCAGGCTTTGGAAGGTAACCATCTCCCCGGGAAAAATCATTTTTGGTTTCGTATCATTTTTGCAACGTGGCTTTTCTATTGTATTTTAATCTCTGAAACTTATCGGGGCACAATAATTAGCTTTCTCATGATTCCACAGCCTGAAAAGCAAATAAAACATTTTCTCAACTTCTTGAGTACAACATTCCAATTTTCACTTGGGGTCAAGGTAGTAACAAAAGCAATTTGGTGTCATGGGCAGAATTACATGTCAAAAATTTCATTAAAGCTGCTGGTGAAAGTAAAGTATTAAAATCCATGAATATTTACAAGAAAATTCATAAAAAAAATGTGCAGCGGCAAAATTGACATCCATCATTGGAATGCATACAGAAAAATCATGCGGGAAAGTAACGCCTATGTGGATGTTACAATTTATACAGCGATAATGACCAAAATTATATCTAGAATCAATTCCAAAGACAGTATTACAACATCTTCGGAGAAAATATCTTCAGAAAATCCAGTAATGGTTAAAGAAGGTCCTACACAAAAGTCTACTCTTAGATTATTCAGACAAATGTACGAGGCACATCTTGTGAAATGGCTTGTATCCAGGGAACTTGATTTCATCACTTACTCACAAATGAAAAATCTTCATAATCGAATCCCTAAGAAATTTCTACGAAATACATCACAATTTAATCAAGGTCAAACGCATCCCGTACAATTAACATTAAAACATGTCACGGCTGCATTTATATTATTGTTTGTTGGAGTTTCAGTCGCTGGTTTACTTGCAATAATGGAGTGGAGGGGGTTATAAGTTTTCATGAATAAAGTCTTCAAGAAATTGACCAATGGGGGACACAAAAATTATTTGCAAATTAACCATAACATTTTCGGATGAAGTGTGAAATTTTTTTGACTTTTTGACAAAAATATCCTCCTACCTTGGAATTTAGGGGGCGCTAGCTCAAATAAGTTTTAAATTTTCATTCCTTCAAAATAACGTTGCAAAATAAATAGCATTTCAAGTCGACAACGACAACTAATCATATCAAATATTATTATAATTTATAATTGGCTACTTGTGCATACATTCATACATTCATTTGTGGATACATGAATGTAAATTCATCACAAATTAAATAAAAATGAAATGATTGTTTAAATATTTTAAATTGTAATATGATGTGTTCCACGCATTGATTTATATACTCTTTGCATGCAAATAATTTAGCCACCTTACTTTTATTTAAAAAATTCTACATAACAATGGCACAGTTAAAATCAAGTAAATGAAAATAATATAAACGTAATAGCGAAAGAAAGATGGGCATATAATCACTATTTTCTCACTTTTAGTAGGACTAAAACTTAAATGTGAGAAACCTATTATTATATGAGGCTTATGTACAATTGGGTGACAATATCATTAGTCTGTATTGGAAAAACAGTAAAAACACTTTTGATGGACAGAACTGTCAGTAAACTGTTTTAATAAAACGAATAACATTTATCACTAATTCTGAGTATTTCCTGACATATTATTATAACATTTCTTTTTCAAGACAATAAAGACAACGAATTCACGGAAATTGAGTTAGTTGATAAATACAACATGAATGCTGAAAAGTTTCAACTTTGTAAAGGTTATGGCCAAAGTTGGTGCAATACATACTACTAATGGGGATTACTTACGGGTACTTTTTTATTGGAATTTTGCAACAATCGTATTCTTAATAACTACAAATGTCAAACTGGTATTTTAGGAATTCAAAGTGGTACTTGCAAAATTTAATGGCATTAGATCACATGAATTACCATTGAGGCGAATTGTAAATGGGTGTATGTATAACCATATATAAAATCTAAATGTGCCGAAAATAACAGTCGAATTACAAAATTATGGAAATTACGCAGTTTAAATAACTCAAATCTTGTAGCAATTTTGAATTTATATGCGACTCATAAATGCTGAACACACAAATGGCAAATACCAATTTGGTGTGGTACTTTAAAGCTTTCAAACAAAAGTTTAAGTTTTTGTTTTATTAGGAGTAAAAGTTTTTATACCTAATGACGGATTTTACTATAAACCGTATCATTAAATGCATTGCATTGTTGCGATAACTTTATTGCATTCAAATAAATTACATAGGAAAATGGTCCATTATATCCTAAAAACATTTATGAGATTGGTTTGCAGATATAGGTATCTTCGTCTCATATATAATACCAGTGACCATAATAATAAATCAATAAGTACTCGGAAGTTTCCATTGGTATAATATTTTTGTCCTTTCTCTTCATTGCATTGAATTGTGCACTTTTACAATTTTTTTCCAATAAGTTCAAAAATGACCAAATTCAATTTTACAGTTTTCCTAATATCCATTTGTATTTTTGGCCTAGGCAGTTTTAGCAAAAAATCCACTGCGTCCTCAGTTGAAAATAATTTTGAATTAGCTGTGGAGCTTCTAGTCCAGATAAGAACAAATATGCTGACTCCAGGAACTGTAATAATAGTTTCAGAATCAACAGAATTTCCAGATGTAAGTTTTGAAAATTTTATTGCTACTACTCACTTGACTTTCAACGTTGTTTTTAAATTCATGGTAGCAGAAAAAAACCAACATTATAATAATACGGATAAACATTGGAATAACTATGTAGGTAATATTCCAAGCTTTCCATCAATGAAATACAGTCAACAGAGAGTAGCACTATCCTTAGTAAACATAAGTTTGTCCAATTTTCAAAAACTTGCTAGGAATTCGAATAAAATTTTTAAAGAAGATAAATTTATGATTTTGATTGGACAAAGTTTTGAAAATATTTCGTGGGGAATTCCTCCAGGAAAAGCAATAGAAATGAAAATGGAATTCCCAAAGACATTTTTAATACTGTATAATAAAATTTATAACATGTGCCCATATTGTGGCGCGGATGGAAAGTCATACTGGTTGAACTCAGATTCTTTTACGTTTATAGATGAAAAACCTGTCGAATGGATCAATACACGAAAGAATTTCAATGGCATAGAATTACAAATAGGAATAGTCAATAATCCACAAGCCAAACTCGTATTCGATAATATGAAGACTTCTGCTGCGAAATTGGTTTCTGAAAGGAAAGTGATTTCCCCAATATTATTCTGGATGAAATATTTGTCGGAGAAAATCAACATTACCGTAAACTTCTGTTCCAAAAAGTGTTCCATAGATACGGATATCCTTCTAGACATTTTTCCAGCTAATGTTGTAAAATTAATTAGACAAGCCGCGCCTTTTTACATAGGAATGTCCACAGAAGTAAATTTCATTACTAATAGTGAACCCAAAATTAGTTGGACAGCGTTAATAGGTCCGATTGGAAAACTGACATTTTTCATCACTTTGTTTTTAATTATTTTTCTAGCTGCGGTTTTGAAAATTATTTCAATTATTTCAATGTCTTCACAAAAGGAAAATATTTCATTTGGTTCGTATTTCGGAGCTATTATACGACCTTTACTGGATCAAGCTTTGGAAATGGACCAACTACCTGGAAGAAATCATTTATGGTTTCGTATAATTTTTGCAACGTGGCTATTCTATTGTATTTTAATATCTGAAACTTATCGAGGGACGCTTGTAAGCTTTTTAATGATTCCCCAACCAGAAAAGGAAATCAAAACATTTTCTCAACTTCTTGAAAAACGGCTTCCAATTTTTACATCGGCAACGGGTTATAATAACAGTAATTTAAAAGCGTATTCTGAATATCATGTTAGAGCCTTTATTAGAGCTGCTGGAGATGGTGATGCATCAAAATCCAAGACAATGAATATTTACAAGAAAATCCAGAAAAAACTTTACGATGGAGTTGTCAAAAAAAATAATTGGGAAACTTATACGAAAATAATGCATGAAAATCATGCTTACGTTGACCTTACACATTATACATCTGTAATGACGAAAATCATATCCAGAATAAACTCTGCAGACAGTGTTACAACACCTTCTGAGACAATATCTTCAGAAAATCCAATGATGATCAAAGATGGTCCCACACAGAAAGCAACTCTTAGATTCTTCAAACAAATGTATGAGGCACATCTTGTAAAATGGCTTATGTTGAATGAAATTGATTTACTCTTTTATTTTAATTTGCAAGCATTTAAAAAAGAAATACCTAAAGATATATTTGTAAAGAAGTCCCAAATTGAATTAGGTCTAACTAATCCTATACAACTGACACTTCAACATGTCTCGTCGGCATTTATGCTACTTATTGTAGGAACGTTTGTGGCTACTTTGCAAATTATAACCGAATGTTTATATAACTGTCATTTGTGTATGAAGTTGATTGCCACAGTTTAAAACTTTTAAGATTTTACCTTTTTTAAAATTACATTGCTCAATATTGAGAATAAAATAAGTAAAAATTTATATTATATCTAAAATTGTAATTATTGTATTAACACCGGTACTGAATTACAAAAGTGATAAACTAGTTTGTGTAATGAATGAATGATTCTTAACTTTTAAAACAACAATTATGTGATGGCGAAAGATAACCGTTTCTCTAGACTAAGGTTGTTTGTCTCCTAAATATATTTCCTACGGAGGGAATTAGACTGAATAATGCACTTTTCGTTCTGCGCACGAAATAGCCTTACTGCCGTTACACAATGCATATTCCAAGGAAGTCCAATATGAATGAGTGAACATTAGCTTATTTCAAAACTAAACACCAATGTTAATATTACTAATCATATTGAAATTCAGCATCAGTACTGTACTGTGGTTCTAGTTTATAAATTAATGTAATAAAAATTCTATCCGATGATGGAATAAAATAAAACTTGAAAGAAATTAGACTTATTTCAATATTTAAACTAGGATGATAAAAATTAATTAAGGAGGCTAATTCCTTTGAACAAACTTACCACAGAAAATTTTAATGGACCCTGATTAACTTTATTGATGTTGGTCTATTTCCGTCAATAGGTGGATACCGCACGTTAACTTTGTCTTCATTTAGAGGGTCACAGTGTAAATTTGGCATTAAATGAAAGTCAAAAGTTAAGTTGGGTTTCCTATAAACTTTTAGCAGTACAGTATAAAATGTTTCCCTCCTTACCAAATTTGAGCTTTAAATAAAACCGGAAAGGAATAAATTTTCTATTTCGTTTTTATATTCAATTTTATAATCAAATCTACATTTTTTGAATTCTTATTCATTTTTATAGTCAATATTACAGTATTTTGATTTTCTGATAATCTATGTACTTTTACTTACTGTTAATTTTGATATTTAATATTATCCAACTTTGGCATTTTATTGACTTTTAATAATATTGAATTTTAAGAAACTTTGAAATTCTATCGACATTATCAATATTAATCCTTTTTCAATTAGTATTCATAACCAAATAGACAGAAATTATTTGAAATAGGAAAATGAAAAAAAGTAGGTCTTCAGTGGACATTTTTAGTTCTGTTTTTCTGTGCACTTTTTTATTGTTAACTGACATCTTTGGTGAAAAAAATTCATTTTTCAGTATTTCAGGGCCTATGTGAAATAACACCAAAAAATCGGAATATGAAATAGCTCCGAAACTACCGGTCCGATTTGGATGAAACTTGGAACAGAAGTCAACAATCGCGGTATCTCGGGGTGTTTTTTGAATTTGTGAAAAATTCGAATTTCTTCCCTTTCAAAATTACGAAAAAAGTTTCGAAATAAGCAGTTTTTCATATATGGAATTGTTTCATAAAAATTCTGCCCGATTAAAAATAAAGCCCTTATAAAGTTATGGTTTATAGAGGAAAAATTTTTCAAAATTGCTGACTTCCACAAGATGTCAGAGGTCAAATTTTATTTTTCGTAAAAATATGCTTATGTAAGGTGTCGTTCACCAGCTAAAGTTATAGTACAGACCAAATAAGTATTTATTTTGGCAACCTAGGGCTTCAACAGAGGTCAAAGGTCGTAACTGTGAAAATGGAAATGTCTGATGCACAAGCTATACGGCGGTAGTGCATCTGGCATTTTAGTACTTACTAGCCATAACTCATTTTTAACACAGGCTTGTGTCTGCTTCAGTGCCTACATAATACATGGCAAAGTTTATTTTGCCTTCCTGCCAATTAAACACTTGTGACTTCTAATGCAATCTAATGTAATTGATGTATTGCATCGTAGTGATATGTCTATTGTTAATAGAAAGCTGAGGATAAGAACATTTAGTACATCGAAGTGAAGAAGATGATATGAATAATTGTCAAATATCATAATAAAAATCATAGAACTTTCTTATTACTTACCCACAATGCGACTTGTGAATGCGAATAGTACTTTTGTCACTAACACTTTAACACTTTGTTTTCCAAAGGAACTTGTTGGGCTTTAAAACATTTCAAGTTTCACTCATTAATATCCCTGATTCAGGGCCGCAGCCAGAGAAAAATTTCAGGAGGGGCACCGAGAAAAAAACAGCTGAAAATTTTAGCGATTTTTTGCGATTTTAGACAAAAATTTCATTATTTTTCTCAATTACGGAGGGGGGGGGGCACGGGACCCGGTGCCCCCCTCGCTGCGGCCCTGCCCTGATTCATAAATTATGTTAATAAAGAAGCCAACTGATATCGATATTAACTAACAAATTGGCAGGAAGGCAAAATAAACTTTGCCATGTATTATGTAGGCACTAAAGCAGGCACAAGCCTATGTTAAAAATGGGTTATGGCTAGTAAGTACTAAAATGCCAGATGCACTACCGCCGTATAGCTTGTGCATCAGACATTTCCATTTTCACAGTTATGACCTTTGACCTCTGTATGAAGCCCTAGGTTGCCAAAATAAATACTTATTTGGTCTGTACTATAACTTTAGCTGGTGAACGACACCTTACATAAGCATATTTTTACGAAAAATAAAATTTGACCTCTGACATCTTGTGGAAGTCAGCAATTTTGAAAAATTTTTCCTCTATAAACCATAACTTTATAAGGGCTTTATTTTTAATCGGGCAGAATTTTTATGAAACAATTCCATATATGAAAAACTGCTTATTTCGAAACTTTTTTCGTAATTTTGAAAGGGAAGAAATTCGAATTTTTCACAAATTCAAAAAACACCCCGAGATACCGCGATTGTTGACTTCTGTTCCAAGTTTCATCCAAATCGGACCGGTAGTTTCGGAGCTATTTCATATTCCGATTTTTTGGTGTTATTTCACATAGGCCCTGAAATACTGAAAAATGAATTTTTTTCACCAAAGATGTCAGTTAACAATAAAAAAGTGCACAGAAAAACAGAACTAAAAATGTCCACTGAAGACCTACTTTTTTTCATTTTCCTATTTCAAATAATTTCTGTCAATAATTATGTACTTCTAAATTTATTTAATTTAGATTTATATTTCTTCTAATTTTTACCAAATAATATGTGTACAGGGTGCTGTTTACTCAGGTGAGCTTCTCTTACGGCTTGTGGTAAAAACTTGTGTCGTCGGCGGACATGAATTAGGGCACGAATACTTTTTTATGTATTTTATCACCATTTAACTTAAGGAGTACTATGAGTTAGAGATGAACTTGCGAAGAATTTAAGACAATTTAACATCAGCATGGACCAATCTCTGAATGAAGATGTTTGTCCAACGCGGAATTTGCATGAAATTTGTCGTTTTGGAAGAAATATTGCTATTTCATGATCATGTTGGTAACTTTTTGTCTTCGGCGGATTTTTGCAATAGAATCGATTGCAGTCTTTCCAATGTTGCCAATAATTATTGTCTGGTGTTTGAAATTAGAAAATGTGATTGCGACGCCAATGCGAGTTTATTTAGATTTTTGTGTTAAAATGAAATTATATGGTTGCAAAATGTGACTTGCGATACATTTCATATCTTTTATTACGATTTAAGAAATTATTTACAAGACAGTGAAAGATAGAGATGAAAACGACGAAGATTTGCACCATCGACTAGATGAAAATATTTAGTTATCACAACATTTGCATGAAATTTGTCTTTTTGGCGGAGGAAGCAGTATTTCAGGACCGTGTTCGAAACTTTTTATGTCTTCGGCGGGCGGTGACAATAGAGTAGATTACTCGCCTTCGATTGTTACTAATAATCATTGTCTGGTGATCGAAATAAGAAAATGCCGTAGCGACGCCAAAATGAAATGGTCCAATTTACAAGGGGAAAATAGTTATTTTTATGGCACACACAGGAATTTTTGTATGGCAAGAAATTTCATGGAACAGTATTATATATCGAATATTTGTATCAAAGCTTCTGTAGTCATAGTGAGGAGATGGTTTGCATAATAACGTTGGCCGTTCCGGGCATATTGAAATTAGAATTTCACTTATTTTCATCTTGGATATAAATTGAACGATTTAGATCCACGGCTATTATGACCTCATATATGTGATGACGTCACGTTCCTAGGAGTGACCAAATTAAATTTAAATTTCGTTCAATTTAGATCCACGATGAAAATAAGTGAAATTCCAATTTCAATATGCCCGGAACGACCAACTTTACCATGCCTACACCAGCTTTGCATTTGTATGGTACGTTATAGAAAACCAAGGGGTATTTTATGGAAAGTAAAGGAATGGTGAGTATGGTACTAAGACAAAATTTGTTGACAAAACAAGTCTTTTGGTGGAAATAAAAATGAGTAACCAGAGTAAACAACAAGTTCGTCTGTCTAATGAAAGTGTTTATTAATCATTAAGTACACAGAATAAATTTTATAGCATTTGTTACCATATGAAGGAAGGGAAGAAGACGGAAGCAGAGATGAACATGAGGAGGATTCCACCCAGTATCACATCAGCTTGAACTGGGCTCTGGATGCCAGGCACGTATCAGGAAATTGACCAGGAAAGGGGGGGGGGTATCACAAAATATTACTAAAAATAATATTTTTCGATAATGATTTAGATTTTTAATCTTTATTGACAAGAAAATCCTATTTGTCTTGGGATTTAGGGACATTGCCTATGAATACGTTCCTGATGGATGAAGATTTTAGTCCAAGACATATGCACGCAAATCAAGTAAGGGCTAAGGTGACCATGGGTAAAAACATTATGTAGATTTCAGTTAGTTTATTTTATTATTTTAGTTTAGGTTTGGAAAATCTGAAAAGTTAGGTTACCTGCACTTGCATGAAAATTGTCTTAGGAGGAATCAAAATTTCATCTACTTGTAGGAAACTTTTTATGTCTTCGGCAGGTATTGACAATAGAGTACGTTACAGTCTATCCATTTTGACCAATATTTGTTGGCTGCTGCTTGAAATAAGGAAATGCGGTTACGACGCCAGTGGGAGTGCAGTCGCCTTTTGGGCTAAAAAATAATATCTGCAATACGAATTACGTCTTAAAAAATCATATAAAGAAATTATTTGAGATGACGGAATTGGATATATAGTGATAAAATAAAGATAGAATTGCTAATAAGGATTTGAGACAGTTGTAAACCAGTATGTGAATGAAGATGTTTGTCCAACGCGGAATTTGTATGAAATATGCCTTTTTGGCAACAAAAGTGGTATTTCATGGTCATGTAGGTAACTTTTTATGTCTTCGGCGGGTGTTGACAATAGAAAAGATTGTTGGCCTTCGATTGAAACCAAAAAATGTTTGCTAGCGATCGAAATGAGAAAATGCGGTAGCGACGCCAGTAGAAGAAATATAGATTTTATAGTTATTTTTGTTTTCAAATAATATAAATTCATTAAAATAAAGATTTTATTTACAAATGGTCATAAATGATAGCTATTTGTTTCTGTGGATAACATTAAGGATGATCGAATCGAAATGTAAACATGAATCACGGCAACACAAAGAGACCAATTAAGTAACTACAAAAGGAAAGAAATCTTCACCATCCAATCCTCGACATCAACTAGAATCACAATTATTGGAATTAAATCGAACTAGTTTAATACAATTCGGTTAACTCCTTCAACTCTTTCTCCTCCATTCCCGTCCCCCTTCCTCCCTCCCACAAATAATAATCTGCTTTTCTGTCGACGTGGCTGGAGAGAACCGACAAATCTTCTTCCTTCCAATTTATTCTTCCGACTGCAATTCTCTTTATTTCTTTCTTCGTCAACTCAATCAATTCTTTTGGTGTAAATGAAGATAGTAAAGAGTCTACAACGAGTTCGTCTGTCTGAAAGTGACCCAACAATTCCTCCACTTCTTTAAAAGAAAAGCCCCATAGAAGGAGTTTGTCCACTCTCCTCACTCCACCAACAACTATCGTGTTAGAATTTGGGTATTTGATCTACATTCACTTCTTTCATAATCCAGAAATTTATATGTGCGAGGTTGGGGGATCGGAAAGAAGACAACAAGGAAGAATCGGACATAAAATGAAGTGTCAAATATTTCAGATTTGGAAGGTCAATTGGTTCATTACAAACAACTTCTGCTTTAAATAAATGCAGTTCTTCAATTGTTGGAGGAAGACAAGAAATGTCCAAAGAAGAATCATAAAAGTCCATCTCTTTGACTTTCATTTTCGTCTTTTCCACAAATGGAATACTCCACAATTCTAATCTTTGAATATTCCATCTGGCCTCATTCCAGTTCAACACTTTCACTCCATTTAAGTGAAGATATTCCATGGAGATTTCGTCACTCAACTCGATAGACATTTTATATCTCCATCCATCCTTGAGTGTCAATTTATTGATTTTGTGGAAGTCACAGAATTCGTTGAGATTCGCCTCCTCCACTTCCCGTCCATTTCTATTGAATGAGACTTCCTCTAACTGCAATTCCTCTGGAGACAGTCGATCGAAAGATGAAAGATCCAATGAACATCCACCCAATTGAATTTTACTTGATTCTCCTCCCAATTTCAATTTGATTGTAGATGAATACTTTACCAGAGAATAATCGGACTTTATGAGATTAGAATGGACTAATCTAATTAAAGTGCCAAGTGAATCTTCTGAATAAATGACCTCAAAACTTTGTATAGCGTCTTTTCTTTTTTTTGTTTCCTTTTCTAGTTCCATACTGCATTGAATAGCCTTTAAATGGGTATGAACCATATCTTCGGACAATTCTTCTTTCATTACCAAAATCCCCATCTCCACAGCTTCTTTAGAATACCCTCTCGTTTCTTTCATTTCTTCCTTCCCCAATTCCTTCAAGATGTCAACACACTCCTTCTCTTGTCCATTCTTGGCCAGGCAAATGGCATAATTAAATTTTGATGTTTGTGATTTCAATTCTTCTGCAATTATCTTTGCCAGTTGGACCGATTCTCTAAATCTTCTTAGTCTCAACGTCCCACGTAGAATTTTGATTATGTGGGATTCATCTCCTATTTCTTCTGCAACTGGCAATGCTTCGTCATAATTTCCCATACCCAAATGAATACAGATTAAAATATTTCCGATTTTATTTCCAGTAGGTTTTACTTTCAAGTCCATCAACTCGAAATCAGTTTCGACGTTTATTTTAATATTTTCAATTGCTGTCAAGTATTTTAGCATCGTTCCTAAAACTTTTATCATACCCTTGTCCCTCGGCTCGATTCCATTCCCCGGATAAAGTTTTTTAAGGCTATCCACACATTCCTCAACTTGTCCGTTCTTATTCAAACAAACTGCATAATTAAATTTCGATGTTTCAGTGTTCACTTCTCCATCAATAAATATTGCCAATCCAACTGCTTCTTCCATTCTTCCTTCTCCGATCAATTTCGTCAATTGTCTTTGATCGAGTAACTCTGCTCTGACTTTTGGAAAGGCTTTCTGTAGTTTTTCATCAGCGTATTTGGTGAAAGGAATTAATTTGTAGTCGATGAATCCCACGCAGCCGAGAATCTTCTTTAGCGTCTCCTTCTCTGTCTCTCGTCCATTGAAACGAATTACTTGCTGCAGGAGTCGATGGACACTCAATAAATACATCTCAATCTTTATTTCGTTTTTACCCAACAGTTTATTCATTATTCCATCTTTATAAGGAAATTCCAAAACTTTTCCTGTTTTTGTCAGTAAGGCATACTTTTCTAACAAATTCATCGCTTTTTCCAATCTAATTGGGTCGATATTTAACATTCTAGATAGAAATAGCGCTCGAATGTCATCTGGTCGAAGATATCCAAATATCATCAACAATTCGTGCGCCAGTTTGCCATTTTTTTGTTTCAGAATCAAATCTAAAGAAACTTTGATATTTTTGTTGATCGTCTTTTCGTAGTCGTCGAATTCTTCGTCAAAAATATTTTCCAAATCTTTTGAGGAAGTTTTTTCAATGTAGTTTTGTAATTCAATTTTTCTGCTGTTTAAGGCAGCAACAGCTAATTGAAGAGCAAGAGGGAGATTTCCCATCAGTCGACATAATTCCTCGAGTTGTGAATCAGTTCGCTCTATGGATTTATTCAAATTGCTTTTTAAGAAATTCAGACTTTCTTCTTCATTGAAAATGTCCAATTCCAGATCGGATATTTTCCCAAATCCAGTCTCCGTTCCCCATTCCCGATTTCGTGAAGTGATGATACAATGAAAGTTTTCTTTGTCTTTAGGTAGGACATTTATAATTCCTTCTTCTCCTTTGTAATTTTCTGCATTGTCATAAATCCAGAGACATTTAAAGTTCTTTAATTCGCCAAAAGTCTTTGTAGCAATGTCCTTTAATGCAAGCTTCTCCAGGTGACTAATGTCCAAATCTCTGGCAAGATTTTCGAAGGAGGTGAGTAGACTGCCTTCCCCGCAGTCGATCCAGATTATGTGATCGTATTCTGGTTCGTAAGTGTGTGCATACCATTTGGCGGTGAGGGTTTTACCGACTCCTCCCATCCCTGAATATTTAGACGCAGCTGATGTCTCGTAGATGACGACCCATCGATTCTCGTCCATCAAAATTCGGTCTTTTAACTCTTCAATTAACAGTTTCTCTCCGAATTTTCTTTGGAGAAGAGATTTAACCAGCAGTTTCTTCTCTTGCCACCATCTTTGGTTTTTTTGGATGGAGAATTGGATTTCTGAGTTGCGATGGAAATGATTCTTGCTCGAAGGTATGGCCGTTGCTGGATTGTTTAATTTCTTGTGCACAACGAGCATTGTTTGTTTTTTGTAGTATTTCGAGAACTAAATCCCTCTTTTCTTGCCAATCTTTCTTTTGAAGTGTAGCCAGCAGCTTATAATTTTTTTCATTCGGAGTTCTTTCAGCTTTCTGTGAATGATATTTAAGAAATCGACTATTACAATTCACAAGGGGTAAACATCTAGAGGGCTGTGAAAATAATTATTAAGATAGTACAAGGGGTTTCTCTTGGCAGTAATTTTAATCAAGTGGAATGGAGTAGTAAAAAACAAATGCGACATAAGCTGTGTAAACCAACAATTAAAGCTGCAACACAAGAATGATAAGTATTTAGTCAAATGGAGGATTAATTCAATTCTGGGTCACTTCTAGGATAATTCTGATAAATTCAGTGGCAATATTTAAAGAAAGTAATGAGACTTTCGTTTTCGTGACACTGCAGTACGGGTTTAATAACTGGCTGGGCTTTGGAACAGTGTCTACAGTACACTATACAGTTGAAGGAGCTTGTTGTATTCCTTCTTCCATTAATTTAATGATTTCTTGTTTTCTACAACCATTATTTAACCATTCAGATTTTTAGAAAAATGCATGGAAATTAGCAGAATCATATTCACAGTTACAATATTGTCTAATTGCAAGTTTCTTTTACTTGTTATTGGTTTTGCAAAAACAGTAAATCACTTTAAAATTTTAGGTACGATTTTTATAATGAACAGACCAGTCACTTTCTAGGTCTAATTTGTCTAACAATGACTTTGCTTATAGGTATTATAGTTTTTCAAAAATTTCCAGTTTTTTTACTTTTTGTATTAATATTGTCCTAATCCGATTTAGAATCAAGGTCGCTAGAATCATAAGCTAGTTGTGAATCACAACTAGCAACTTGTGAAGCCGTTCGCGTTCTAACAATCAGTCAGCATTTACAGCTTTCAAACTGCAGTCCTACATTTTATTATGAATCCAACGAAACTTTTCTTCTGCTGATAAGAGGACACAATAGCTTTGTAGGTAGTTTCCTTTTGTTCATGCTCAGTCAAGCGCGAACCTCCTTCTGTCATCGTTATCAGCAGAGGAAAAGGTTCGTTGGATTGAGGATAATTAAGTCTATTCTATTGAAACACACCTAAACAGCAATTTTCTGCAGGTCGTATTTGACTCTACCGCCAATTGAATTTGTGTAAATGCCCTTCTAATAAAACTTTACTACCGAGTAAAATACTGCTTAAAACATTTTTTCAACGCTTAAATAATTATTGTTACAGCCCTCTAAATTGGTATACATGGAATGGAATTGAAGTGAACGGACACCAGTCACCACCCACCAACCCATATTCCATTCCATAACCATATTTCTATCTCAATATTATACCGTATTGTTTTCTCAGTGATTGTTAAAAGTGATAATGCAAATAATCTTGCAATCATTGCACTTAAAAACACTCTTCAAAATAAGAATTTTGGTCGTTTGTTTTACTTTCAAATCCAGCTTTTTGTCTGGCTATACAAGTTTGAAAAATTTGTATTTAGACTCGATTAAATAGATACTATTTACGCAAGGTCTAGTTACAAAGTTCATTGACTTTCTTATATTTTATTCTGATAGCATGCAGGGCATGAAAAACCCAAAAACCCGGGTTTTTGGGTTGGATTTTTGGTAGCAAACAGCAAAAACCGAAGGTGCGAATTGCGAATATCTCAACCTTTTGCAATTAATTTTGGTTCCGCCCTCCCTTGAAAAATTTCTGGATACGTTCCTGATTTATGCCTATTTATATAAAAAACCCTGAAACCCAAAAAACAGTAAAAAACTCAACGAACCCGGGGTGGAAATTTTTTTTCTAAAAAACCCGGGTTTTTCGATACCATGCCTATAGACGCACAAAACGTGAAAACTGGGCGCGTGAAGTAAATGGAACGTGTGCATATTATTTTGCATCTAACCATCAGGTTTATAAAAATCTCCTTGGGATAATAATTCCAAGCATACTTTCACAACTACTTTTTACAAAAAATGTCTATATTGGAGAAATACGCAAAGTCTGAAGTCTGTTAAGAGAAACAAAGTGGTCTTATATTACTTTTACTCTTCTTATTACAGATTGAGTCTTTGAAACTCATGCCCGGTCAGCAATGTGTAATGATAATGAATTGAACTTACAATTTCGTCGCTTTCAGCTTTTGAGATGATGTCGCACTGCTCCAAATAAGCCAACACTAAAGTTAAATTTGTTAAATTTTCCATTAAGAAGACAAGATTTCGTTTAATTTCGTCTGCCATTTTGCACAATTGAAATAATGTCACAAAAATAACAATACCACAGAATATATTTTGCAAATCAACTACACGTATAGTAATGGCGAATTAGTAAATGTTTGAATGTAGTACGGAATCCGATTAGTTGGCTTGACTTTGACCAGTGGGTGAGTTTGGCGAATGGTGATTGGTTGGGAGGGAAAATTTTCGTCATTCTCCCTTTTTCCTTTAATAAATCATTACATAACATATGTGATTTAGTGAACAGGCATGATAACCATACTGCCGATTCCACTGGCACCTCAGTTATCAGTAGATAAAAATTATTATATTATTATATCACTGTGTATTTGTGATTGGGGTATATATGGTATAAGTTTACGGGGATTATAATGTTCACAGGTGTGATATAATAATATACAATATATATCAAGTACATTCACAAAACATTGACCGCTTATCTAGACACCTGGTTACAGTGTGAGCAGAATTTCAATCAATTGCATTATTAAAAGGAAATAACATACGATCCAATTATTTGAATTCTAAACAAAATATAATTATTTGTATCCCTAAACATATTAATTTGTAACATACTTAATAGAAATTAAGAAACTCCTAAGAATTCATACGTGTACAGTAGCATTATGTACTGTAGGTAAGTTCTTCGAAAAATTAAAGCAGAAGATTCCAGCACAGAAGATTCATTAGCCATTATGCAGAGACGCAGCTTTCCCAATGGGCTGACTTCGTTTATGCATCTTAGCAGCCCCTCTAAATACGTCATTTGGTATGCTAAACCTGACCTTCTTTGCTATTTGGTGCACCACGATTGTACGAGAATATTCCATATCTCAATCTATATCAATATCAATATTTAACTTCCCATAAAAACTTTCAGTCTCAAATTAAATTGAGCTTATTATTGTAATTTGCTTTACAGTTGACCAAGGTATCGAAAAACCCGGGTTTTTTAGGAAAAAACCCTCGACCCCGGGTTTTTTGGGTTTTTTAGGGTTTTTTGGGTTTTTTGGGTTTAAGGGTTTTTTATATAACTATAGGTATAAATACAAGCCTATACTATACATATACCTATACCATATATGAAAACTACAGCTGACAACAACAACAACCGTGTCAACTACTATTACTTACGTCAATGAAAAGAAAAATTAAAGCATAAATAGTTTAATTTTATGTTGTAACGTAGCAAATGCAGTATTTTTTGTGAACACCTATATTATTATTACTGTTTGATAACAACTAGTGAAATATTAAGCATTATAATATTTTACTGATTATATTGACTTTATGATATTATTCCTTTGTTAATTTGAAGCTTTAATTGCAAAGCATTACAGTAATGAATATGTAAGTGATAAATTGAAATTATGAGTACAACAATATTATAAACATAATCTTTACAATGCAATGACTAAAGTATACATAAAATTAATATTATTATAGTCCTCACATTACGATACATTAATTACGCGTAGAAGTGTAGAAGCTATATTTGTTTCCACCTGATTATGCATTTGTTTACATTTTTGAATAGAAATTAGTATGTATTACGTATCTAGATGGAGCTGTAGTGCACATTTTTGTATGTTTTGTAAAAAACCCAAAAAACCCAATAAACCCGGGGTTTTTTAAGTAAAGCGGGGTGGGTTTTTTGCCAAAAAACCCAAAAAACCCCAACCCATAAAAAACCCGACCCACAACCCTGCAGTTGACAGACATACGTATACCTCTTTTCTTTAAGTCGATCTTTAGATTATTATCCTTGAGGTCTACGACAATTACAGAATTATTATTTCAATTCCAGTTTAATTATTATTTATTTCATTAATTTAGAAAATGGCCAAATGCACTCTGAAGGAGACATGCAATGAGAGGTGCTTCGAAGGTTGTCTTCGGGGTTACGGTCATCTATGTGAAGTTTTGAATTGCGAAATGCAAATGTCTGTGTTCGAGCCGGAACCGAAGACAAGAGATGAACGTTTCGATGACCTATTCTTCCTATCTGGAGCAACATGCAACGAACAGAATTTTTTAATGAAATTCTGTCCTCAAAGATACGCAAGAGATTACCGATTCATTCTAGTTGGCCCTGACACCAGTCCAAGTAAATATATTTAAACCGATAGTAAACTTAAAAGAATGATAAAAATAAAGTTATTAATAAGCCTACAACCCTGACGTTTATTCTTCCATTTCTGCATTTGCCCCAAGAGCAATCCCAGCAATGCAATGCCTATTGAACCAGCGTATACAGCTCTTATAGGAATTCATATTCGCTACAAGTGGCATACTTATGACAGCTCCGAAGTCATAAAATGTTACGACGGACCCTACAGAGTTATTTAGTCGATCAAGTAATTGTGACCATTTACGATAATAAACTAATATTAAATCCGTGTGTTTAATAATAACGCTTCTATCTATTCACAATGGGCGACGTCATGCACTTTTCGTTTGGTGTACGAAATAGCATCAACGCATTTTTTGTTTTGTGAACGAAATAGCCTTATTGCACTTAGTTTTTGATGCATTGAGGCTATTTCGTATACAAAACGAAAAGTGGATGAAAGCTAAATCGTTCTTTAATGGATGATTCTAGAATGAATCCTAGAAAAATGGGATGACGTCATTTTTGTTCATAGATCCACATAAAGTAGAAACTAACTCAATTAATTTTCTGTGGAATTCACTTAGGACCCGACCAAAATCTAATAGGATGTATGAGGTTTTGATAATCTTAAAATATTATTCTAAAAATATAGTATGTCGGCATTGAAAGTACTGTAATTAAACTTTGTAAGGCCGTTTGGCACAGGGAGAATAAAAACCTCTATTACTTGTCTTGTGCTACTGACTGGCTACTATACCACACACATGCATTATCTGTGCATGCAGGTACATTAGATGTAGTTTAAATGTAGTAGCCTACACTCCAATATTATAAGTAGCTTATATACAAGTGCTAAGGTTGTGGGGGGTTTATTGGATTTTTTACAATTGCATACAATGCAATGATGTTGACTATAGCTCCATCTAGACAAGTAAAACATAATTCTGTTCAAAAATGTAAACAAATGTATAATCAGATGAAAACAAAATATAGCTTTTACACTTATATTTCCAATAAATGTATCGTGATGTGATGACAATATATTAGTTTTATTCATTCTTAAGTCGTTGTGAAAATTTTATTGCATATTGTTGTACTCATAATTATGCTCAATTTTAAATTAACCACTGAAATATTCATTACTGTGCTGCTTCACGATTACTCCACATTAACGAAGGAATAATTTCATAAAGTGAATTTATTCAGTAAAATATTATAATGCATAATTTTCACCAGCAGTGAAAAACAACAAATATAGGTGTTCAAAAAAAGTACTGAGTTTGCTGACATGCTAAATTAAATTTTTATATTAAATTATATTATTAACTTTAAAATTTTTGTTTTAATAAACCTAAATAATGTAGTTGCACGATTACACGGTTGTAGCTATTATCAATCTTCGTTTTCTTACATGGTATATAGCATAGGCTAGCATTTATGCATATAGGTATAAAAAACCCTTAAACCCATAAAAAACCCGGATTTTTCGACACCTTGCTAAACCTTAGATATTATTATTATTAATATGCCTAGAGTTAGTAGTCCTTCAACCACTTCTGCTTTTGACGCTACTACAGCCCACTATATACACCAGTATACTAGTTTCGTAAAACTAAGTTAAATACCTAGTGAACATTAAGACGCAGTAAATATTCCACGTTGCTTGTTGGGCTTCTAATAACTACACAATGAAGGGTTACCAGATACCACATTCTTGCTGAAAAATTGAAAATTATCTAATTATTTCAAGATTTCAGATAAATTGTTTATTTCAAATGTCGAGTTTCTTCAAGTTGAAATAACAAATTAACATGTGATAATTTTTGCAGTTGTTATGTTCTATAGACAATCTTGGTTCAATAGCGGTATTCACAAATTTGTCGGGATTTCATCCTTAACCCTAGACTACATGACATACGAAATGAACTGTAATACATGACGTGTCCCAATTGGGATTGCCATAAGTCCTATTTGGGATTGATTCCCGCGGCCTCAGTGGACAATGTATCGCGATGGCATGTCTTAAGTGGGACATGTCATGTAGTACTCAAATTCCAATCAAACTAGACTCCAATGTTAATGCCAACCCAAATTAAAAACCTCAAACAAAAATTCAAAACCGAACCCAAATATAACCCCTGACCCAATAATAAAATCTGACCCAAACATGAAAGCTGAACCAAAATTAAAACCTGACCCAAAAATTTAAAACCTGGCCCAAATATAAAATCGGGCCCAAAAATTTTTAATCTGATCCAAATATAAGATCTAATCCAATAGCTTAAACCTGACCCCATATAAATGCTGACCCAAATGTAATTTATCATATTTCCATCCCGATTATATCTGAATATTACCTATTCCATGACTTGTCCCAAATGGGATTTGTTCATTTACACTATTTGGGACATGTCATGCATTTACATAGTAATTAAGTCCTATTTTCATTTCTTAATTTTTTCTAGCCTTTGTTTATGGACCAAATACTCTCAATTTAAAAATATAAGCAGAGAAACGCATTTGTGACACATACAAAAATCCACGAGGTTATAAGGTACACCTGCTCAAAGCTAGAGCACTGCAAAGTCATAAAAATCCCAATTGGGACATGTCATGTAGGCTAAGGGTTAAGGTTTATTCATTCCTTAAGGGACGTTATATTTATTTGTGGAGTTTGATGTTTTAGCTTTCGATTAATATATGAAATATGGTTACCCTGTAACTTCACAAAAGTTATGCATTTGTCTTCACCAGAATCCAACAAGGCCAAATGACATAGAGACATTGTCAGCATGCCAGCTATAAAATATTGTATGATATTGATAGGCATTTACAACGATAGAATTGCGAATGCCGAAGGTGTGTAGAAGCAATACAGAATACAAGTATAAGAAATTCGATTTTATCGATCACATCTATAAATATAGTATGGATATGGCAACATATTCATATTGTATCAACATGTCCACAAGTTTGAAATGTATTATTTAGTAGTCCAAATGTTGAGTGGAGTAAACAGGTCAACTATCATAAGAACTTGAGAACCAGATTGAGGCTAATATTGTTCACAAATCCAATCAGAATGAACATTTTCATAATTGTATTGTCTGCGGTTAAAATATCTTTTGGAAGTCATACATTAGCATTTCCATTAGATCTCAAGTTTCATAAAAATTGTGATTTTCATTTAACATATTTCACGACAGTTTTAGGATCCTACAATCTTGAAACTCTTCTTCAACAAAACCAGCTCGGACAACTATGGACGACTCAAACAGAACAGAATGAGAAAAAATTGAAAAAGGGAGATCCATATGAATATTTGACTTTTCTTGCATCAAGAGAAATCTGCGATGTAAATATAATTTTCCAGCCACCTTCTTATAACAAGATCCTTTCATTACTCCAAAAGTCATGGCGACCATTCCGTCCACAAAGTATATTCATATTTATTTTCGGCCAATTTGAAAATCCAACAAATCAATTTTCTAGAGGAAATCAGGAAATTTAATTCCCATGGATAGTACATTTCCTCCACTTTATTCAAAAAATCGATGTATACCGTTTTAATAAATGGTGACAAAATCAATGATTTTCATTCGTCTGAAGATAATCCAATTAAGATTTACCCCACAGGAAAACAAATGAAAATATCATTGAATAAAAACAAAATCTACATTGAGGTACTAACAACGCCAAAAAGATCTACAGGCAGAATCCACCCACATCATACTCTCAGGCAGTAAAAGCTTTCTTTAAGAAAGACTTGAAAACAATTTCCTTAACGCCATCAACAATGATAATAGCTCAAATGTCTCAATTATTGAATTTCACACAAAAATTCATCACTATTGAAGACCAGGAATACGAAGAGAAATACTACATCAACGATCACAAACAGCCATGTGGAAAGTCAATCTACTCGGAAAGAAAAAGTAAGATTTTCTAGATAATATTTCATTGGAAAAGCATTTAACAACACTACTGCTGCTTCAATCCAAAAAGTACGGGAATGGGATATTGTCGTGTAAAAACGTCAGCAGATGAAATAATTTTACTCCGTTGAGCTGGGCGACGACGAAAACTCTGTGACAAGGTAAACATGGGCTCTTTTATTGACCTTGTTTTTCACAATGTCAGGATACATGATCATCTACGACATAATGAAAATGACAAAGAAAAAGATAAATTTGTATGCATTCTACGATGTACTGGTCTTTAATGATTGCGTCAAGACCACGCCCCCTATAACGACGACCTGTCATTCTTGGATTTGCATAATGGCTTCGTTATTCTTTGGATGGATTTATGAATCTATTATGACAAGCAACATTACAGTATTTGAGGAGGAACCACTAATGACCTTTCCAGAAGCTATTGAAAGAAACTCCAAATATCTTGTCCATTTCAAAAAGGGAAAATCTGATCAAGCACACATTGATGAAAATCCGAATTTAGAGAAATTGTTCAACAAGTATGAATTTTCATTGACGTCTCTGCCAAATTATCTTGGAAAGGTGGATTACATAAATGATTTTCCTTGGGCAGATATCATTAATACATTTGTTGATCTTTATTATCCTCGTCTTAAAGAAAATGGCGTTACAATATTCGCCCAGTGGTTTGCAGACAAGATGCTCAGCAAGAATTATTTCAATGTATTTCGAAAGACTATATTTATGGATTTTGTGGGTACGTTTGTATTTGCAAGAGGCACAGAATTATATATAGATGACGACATTCTACATTTGCTCCCAGTCGCACTAAGTGTTCTGGCTAGGCAATACCCAATCGGCTAGGCTGAAGCAGACAGACGATATTTCCGTCTTATATCACTGAAACTATGGGACCCAATTCAATGCAATGAATTCGTTGCCGACCCGTTGGATCGAGACCTGTATGCCGTTTCATTTCAAGGTTGTTACATGCACATCTTTAGACAAACCTTTCAGGAATTCATAGAATTTGGAATTTTTACATCGGCCAAAGACGTGGATTTCTATCAACTTGTATTTCACTTGGCAGTTGAGAAGCATCATGCTTACGAGGATTATCAAAATTGGCTGCCAAAAAAATTCTCGTTACAGTCAAACCTCAAAGTAATCTTTGAATGCTTCGCTTTTGCAATCTGCATCACTTTCGCTGTGTTTCTCGTAGAAATTATTGTCATCCATTACAAACCGACAGTCAAAAAGATTTATTCAGGTACAAGAAAGATTTATTGGGAATTGAAGATAAAAATGATATTTCTATTTCAAAAATTAAAGCGTGCAATATGCTTTTTGTGCACTAAGTAGTCTTGCAAGCATACAGTCTGTATTTCTTTCAGTATCCTCTGAAGAAATATTTAATTCTGATAGATTTTATTGACTTCATTCTGGAAATTTGATCTACGACAAAAATCTTACCAAATGATGCATAATCTGATTAAATTGGCTTTATTTTAGTAGAAATAATTGTGGAGAACCAACGCATTTCGGCAACCATACACCGTGTAGGTATTTCTCGTTAATCTATTCCTTAAGAAAGTCAGAGTTAATCGATATTCACTTTTCTTCAGTTGCACTGAGTAGCTATAGGCTTCCGAGCCCCAACATATAGCTCGTTAAGCAGTAGGTGGACGGCTATAGATGTATAATGTATTTTATGTATTAGATAATGTCTACACCATACATGTCATATTTATTAGTGTAATCTTACATGATTAATTAACATTATTATATATTATCTAATACATAAACACACAAAGTTGAATAACTCTGTGATGGACTGTTGTAAGTATTAGACAAACACTCGTGTTAGTACTCCAGAACAGAAGAGCAACAAATGTTTCCTTTTTTGCTGTGGAAAATTACCGATCTGTCAATGAATTTCTGGCGATAACACGCTTTGAAATTCAATTTTAATGTTTTTCTACAATACTGTTAGGTTCACTGCTCGTAAATTTAAATACATGTAAAACACAAGTACACGTTGCAAAAAATGTAATCTACAAGCTTTCAAATAGATAACACAATCAAATAATATAACTTACATATACCTATAATATATATATATAACTACATATAACTTGCCTGGTGTAATAAAATGTAAATGTACGACTTCAGCAAATATGTGACAAATATAATTAAATAATTGCAATATTATGTACTATATATGTATGTACTAAGACATAATATAAACAGTGTGCCGAAAGTTAAATGATAAAACTATACTTATAAGATTGACAAATAAAGATATCATATTATAAGCACATTTACCATGTCAACAAATAGAATTATACAAGGTGTATCCAGAACAAAGCTTTAGAGGGGCTTCTATTAAATTTTCAGGAAATATATAGAGTGCTTTTTTTTGAAATTTATGGAGTTTTTAAGCAGCCTAGCAACTATTATTTACAATAACACAACATTAAAAAAAGTCATGTCATTCATAAATTTTATTTGTAAACCCTTTTGGGCTTCATGGGCAATATCCCACAACAATGTGCGCAATGTCTTTAAAATACATAAAAATTATATGATTCAATTCTTAAATAAATGATTCATATTATCTACTGTGCAAAAGTTTAGGTATAACTTATAAAATGGCATGTTAGCAATTAGAAGTACGAATACGAGTCAGTTTTAAAGTTACACACGCCATGCGCGGCCCAGCTCTCTGTAAAAATTATGGTCCCTACTTTATGTGTATTATAGTATTCCTATAAGTTTTAACAATAAGATTGAAGAACAATTAAACCGATAAGAAAATATAATAGACAGTGTACAAAATACCATTTACCACTTACCAGTGGTAAGTGGTTTTTAATGGTATTTAACGTTAAATACCACTACCTAAAAAATAGTGGTAAGTGGTATAAATGGTAAAAATGGTAAAAAATAGTTTCATTTAAATGTCGTGTTCGAATTTTGAACAAAATTCGGTGCCAAAGTATGAAATAGCTTAGCAGATGATCATTGTTGTCACAAATTGATAAGTGTTCATCAATCAGGGTAGGATTCAACCAATGGGGGCGCTAACAACCCTTGCTGATTGAGAAATTAATTGCAATTAAATTAGCATCAATTTTAAATGGTCGATGATACCAACTACAATCTTTCTTTTTTCATTTTTTTATAACTTTTGGTGTACAATCAAATAAATATGAATAATTTAATTAATTAAGGGGTTAATTGGAAATATTTCATAGAAAACAAAGTTTTAAAACTTATATTTTAGGAAGTCTAGTGTATCTGTATTCAGCTGTCTAATCAATCGCTAAAATTTACCATTTTTATCATTAAATGCATTTTTACCATTAAGTGCATTTTTACCACTGTGATGGTAAAAAAGGCTAAAAAGTGGTAAATTTTGTACACTGATAATAGACGAGTTCGCGCTTCAGTGAGCACGAACAAAGGTGATCAATGAACCGCGAACTCGTATATTGTTCGTGCTCACCTGAAGCCTATGTATCCTTCTCTTCTCCATTCACTACTAACTCAAAACCAGGAGCCCTCCTTGATCGGGGAAGGAAGTCAATATAAGACCTGCATTATTTTCTCTCCATTTCATTGAAGTTCACCAGTAAATTATTAATGCATCGTCACAAACCAATTCATTATCCCCATATCATTGTTTATTGTATGTTGAGAAAAACACTGTAAAGGTAACCAATGATGACACAGAAAAGCTGATTTTGAGAAAGTTCAATAGCAAAGTGATATTGAGCTACTAAAATCATCTCGATAAGAAGTCAATACTAAAAGTTAAAGTATGCTATTTTTAAACAAATTTAATGTTCAATGTATAGAAAATAGTTTAGTTAAAATGCAATTAAAACTAAAAATAAGCCTTTTTTGTCAGGTAAGAGTGAATAAGAGATAATATGACATAAGACCCAGGCTATGCTAGCGATTTTATTTCGAACAAAAGTTGTTTCTGATTCACAAGGAAAAAAGGATGAGATTATTACATAAGTTATTACAAGAGTATTAGAAATTTGTATAATAATATCAAACATATTATAGTTTGAGGGTATTGAAAGCGAATATTTTAATAAGGACTTCCTGATTGGCAAGTACACTTATCAGCAGTACAACGATGTCTCTGAAAGTTCCTTCTCTGACAATATTCCAGGCATGTGTCTTCATTGTAGTTTCCACAATACTTATTCCCCCCACTGACTCCACCATTTGATGATTGACAGGTACATTTAGTTGAAGTACATTGGTGAGTTTGAAATTGTTGACGTTTGCAATAATTGCGGCAAGTATTGTCGTCCATATTGCCACAGTAGCCCCGGCCCCCACCGGTTCCACCGTTCTCCCAACCGATGTTGCCATTTCCCCCGCTGACTCCGCCATTCCCACCGCTGACTCCGCCACTTGATGACTGACAGGTACATTTAGTTGAAGTACATTGGTGATTTTGAAATTGTTGACGTCGGCAATAATCGCGGCAAGTGTTTTCGTTATAATTGCCACAGTAGCCCCGGCCACCACCGTTTCCACCGTTCTCCCAACCGATGTTACCATTTCCTCCGCTGCTTCCGCCATTCCCCCCGCTGACTCCGCCATTCCCCCCGCTGTTTCCGCCATTTCCCCAGCTGCTTCCGCCACTAGTTTTTGACAGGTACATTGTGTTGAAGTGCAACGATGTGTATGGAATCCTTGGCTTAAGCAGTTACTACGACAGGTATTTTCATTGTAATTTCCGCAGAATCCATTTCCACTTGATGATTGACAAGCACATTTGTCGGATGTGCATTGATGTCTTTGAAATCCATTCTCCCTGCAATACCTTTGGCAAGTTGCGTCATTGTAGTTTCCACAGACACCACCATTTTGACGGACTTCACCTAGGATAAAAAATAGAAATCAGACATAGTTTAAATTGGATCCAGTTAAGTGACCAAAAATGAATTCAGAAATAGGAAATGAGAAATTCTTACGAGCATCCTCTGACTTAAAACTGTCACTTTCGTCGTATGAATCCTCTTCAGATTTCACGCCATATGGAATGGAAAGAATTGTAAGCAGTGCAGTAACTGCAAATATGGACTTCAACATTTTATTTATTATTCTGGTAAATTTAGGAGGAAATAATCAATTTCTGTGGAGGAGTAATAAAATGCGAAGAATGCTGCCATTTATATACGATGTTCATAAGGAAAGAAATAAGAAAATTTTATTCCCTTTATCAAAGTAGTACATTACATACATATAAATGTCATTGCTTTAATGAGGTGAAGTAATTAGTTTGATTCTGAGTATCAGTTCAAAAGCAGTGTAATGCATTAACTGTATTGTGCATCCGTAATGTACACATATCCTGCTAATTAGATTAGAACCAGAGTTTCTATATTTTCCGCTTCTCAATTTTCCATCATGCATTTAGACCATTATGCTTGTATTTTAAGGGGAGCCACCCCTCCGTCGAGGTATCTTTTTAATTCTGGACTAGTATTCGTATCCCAATATGGTTTTAGGCGTAATCTGTCAACTACTCACGCCTTGATCTCTTTAACATCTCAAATCCATACTGGTTTAGATAATAAAAATTATGTAAGTGTTCCTTTTTATGACCTAAAAAAGGCTTTTCCATCAGTAAACTATGTACTACTAATTAAAAAAATGAAAAATAAGTTTGAAATCCCTGAATACTTACTTAAAATATTAACCAGCTATTTTACTGACCGTAGCATATGTATTAAGCTTAATACCTACATTTCTGACCCATATGATGTATTGGGTGGCTGTGCTGAAGGCAGTATACTTGGTCCTTTGACATATTGCTTTTATATTAGTGACCTTGCTTCCTTATATGGAAACACCTATTGCACTTTATGCCGATGATGTTGGGAAACATTATAGTCAAAGAAGATGCACAAAGTTTGGTCAAATGAAATTGTAAATTCCATGAGCAATCTTGATAATTGGTGCAACTGATGAACAATTCTACTCCTAATTGGGTGAAGTCTTTTTTCTGTTGTCTTTGAAAATAGCCGATGCAAACATACAAAGAAAGATATATGCAGTAGTATGTGATTATTTCTAAGCTAACAATGATGAATTGGTATAGGGTTGATACGTTTAAGTACTTAGGTATATACCTAGATAAAAATCTTGACTTTGATAAACATTGTTTCCCATATTTGCCAAAAGATTTCCTATCGCCGTGTTTTAACCTTCTTAAGATTTAGGCGCTTTATAATTTCAGCTACTAATGCTATTACTGTTATTACATTGTTTAAGGCGTTCGTAGTCTCTATTATTGACTACTGGTATTTCCATTTATTCTGCTACTTCTGCTAATAATTTGAACAAGTAAATTCAAAAATTGTCGACGAATTTTTAATTGTATACTTTTATGGATATAAAAAATTATTACGTATTCGTTGTGGGTAAACATTAAATATCCGTAATCATGTACACTCTGTATGAAAAAAGTCTCAATTTATTATCTGCTTCAGAGCTATCTGTATATTCGACCCTTTACTACTTCCTTTTTTCAATTAGTAAAAAATCCGTCTTTCTATCCTGAAGAATTACGTTCTCTACTTACTAAACACGCAATTTGAGTCATTCTTCAAAAATTTTCTAACAACCTTGTTCTTCCTTCATTCAATACTGAAAATTTTAAGCCATTCTTTTTCCAATCATCGTGTGACTAAATTTTGGAATGAATTACCGGATAAATTAAAATCAATCGAATCTATTAGTAGTTTTAAAACCTCACTGCGTGAGTACCTTATATCTTTAAGAAGTGTTGGTTAAACTATTGCATTCTGTGTCACAACTTTATATTTATAAAAAAATGTTGGTTTTCGATATGATACCAAAAATGTATTTCTCTGTAAACTTTGTATAATTCTTTCTGAGTACATTTTGTAATTCGTGTCTATGTTTGGGAGTGTCCCTTTTTGGAAAACAGTTCAAATTTTTTAATTTGAATTGAAATTGTTTGACAATAAAGCAATTACTTACTTACTTACTTACTTACTTACTTTGGTATCTAGCGAAATTTGGCATGAACTCGATCTATTTACATTGAGTTGAGTACAAAACCATTCAAATTTTATTTTTTTAGGAAATCAAGGAAAACTCAAAAACTCTTCCGTTTTCAATTTTGATTTTTTTGCCTAAAATTCTTACAGGGTCCTGGAGGGTCACAAGTTTGCGTTTTGTTCAAAAAGACTTTTAATAAAGTTAAATAATACATAATGCTATAAAAGCTATTTCGGGAGGGTGTGAATAATGGGAGAAATGGGAGAAGCTCCCACTTATTTGAATTTAGCGGGCGATTTTAGGTGCCCAAATTACCCCAAATAACCCTTTCTCCCATATCTCCCACCTTCCTTAATTCACACCCACCTCCCATTTCTAACAGTGCATTTCTCCCATCCTCACAGTGGGAGGGCGTACACTGATCCCAGTTTTACGTTATGATATGGGACAAACTCATGCAATCAAATCTTATACCCAGCACAGTGTTATTACACTTTTATCAATCCATGACCATGACTTGGATTTCTTAAAAAAATTAGGTTGCCATTTGGTTTCCCTTTGGCTTTTAACACTAATAGAAATAATAAATAAAAAACATCTACACGTGTTTTCATGCTCCTGAATAAAAATACTACTTACACTAATCTAAATATTTAGTCATGCAACAGTTTCTAGAATTAAAATAGTGAAAAACTCTGTTTCCGTTCGTGAATGTGGTGATAAGAATGCCAGTAATTGGCATTTAGTGCTTCTTTGTTGCTAAATCATAATTTCTACTTCTGGTGCTTATTCAAGGCTAATTAAAATTGTATATTGGCACATATATTTTCTGTATGAAAATAACTGTTTCCATTGTCATTAGTGGGACCGATTCTTTAATTCGCATTACCATACATATTTCCTTATCGGAATCTTCGCTTGTTCTTTAGATAATAGAAACTAATAAGTAAAATTAATTAGCGAAATTCTAACTAATATCGAGGTAGGAAACCTAATATTGAGGCAGGAAACCTTTTTTGACGAAAATCTAATCGAACTTAGATATTTTGAAAAGTTACAAGGGAAAATATTCTCAACTAACTTTTCAAAATATCTTCTACAACAAAAGTTGTCTATCAGTGTTCTGACCTGTTAGAATTGGTTTTGCATTGAATACTATTAATGAATAAATAATGTCCATAATATGATACACATATATAGATAATATGTTGCAAACTTCGGTAGAAGTTTATAAAAGCCTGGATTTTCCTTCACAGCATTAAAATGTGAATGACACCTTCAGTATAGTTGGCAAATAAAATTACCACCGATAGAATCCATCGAAAAAGCGATTTCTTATTGCCCCACAGTAGAATAAAGTATTGGTTGTCTTATTCTGCTTTCAAACAATATAGTATATTGTAGTGTATTATTGTAATATTTATAGTAAAGATATATGGTTCTATCAAAGCAATAAGAACGTGCCAATATAATTCATCAATTGAAAAAACATTTTAATCAAATATAAATTAAGGTGACCTGTTTACCCTTCCTGTGGCCACATAGAAGGAAATAACAACGTTTTCTAGCTTATTTAATGTTTCTATATTTTTTGGCATTCGTGAGACGACTTTTTGGCATACGGTTTCCTCCTACTGTTTGCATATTAAAAGAGTTTATCGTCGATTGCTACAAGCCGTACATTTATTTTTATTACCTCTATACTCCGACTCATTTTTGCAACTTCTCACGTCAAGGGTTATACCCACAAATTCTTGTAACAACACAAAGGAAATAAGTAAAATAATATGCAAATTAATTTTTGCTGAATGTATTTTACACATTGACTTTAATCATTAATTGGATAAATATGATATGATTTTCGCACGAAGTTTGCGGCTAGTTTTCTGATTAATATTCGCCATAACACCAATGCTAAAGTTTAGTATGCTTGATGCTTATGTACATGACTTAACTGAAGCTATTTTGGAAAGGTGAATCATATTCAGGCACGTATCCAGAAATTTGTTCAAGGGGCCGCACCAAAAAATAATGTCAAAAAGAAGACATAGGCGAATGAAGCGCGAAAAACTTATGGTTTTTGGCCTTTTTTGGAAAAAATCCTCTCTTTTTCTCAGATTTAAACACAACTAATAATAAGTTAATAAGTTACTAATTTAATTTATTGTGGAATGTGATGTTTCAATTGGAGTTCAAGCTCGGTCAAAATAAGCAGAAACCCACACTAAAAGATATAAAAATTAGGTAAAATTTTTGAAATTTAGATACTTATGCCCGTGTGTCCCTCACTACTATGCCCCCTTTATCCGTGTAGGTTCGCAAATGTAGATTTGACTGTAATTAAATTGGTGTGAGCAAAATTACTCGAAATGGTAAGTTTTATAATTAGTGCAATCGGAATCGGTAGGTTAATGTCTACTGAAAATGGGAATTAGGTTTTGAGTGTATAGATATTCCCTTTTTAAAGTGTATTTTTAATTCAAACCATTTTAATTTCTCGTGCATGCAGCCAGCAAGTATGCCCAATTACACACCACATTTCTCCACTTTGCTCTCACCAAAGTCTGTTTTAAATGTTTCAAATATTCTATAGACATTATCAACGGCCAACAGTAGGTATATATGCTTTATTTAGTGTTTGTTGTGTTTCGTGCTACGTGCTCCAGTTTTGATAAAAGGAGCCTAAATATTTTGATAGTAGCTTGAATATGTCTAATAATAATAGTTTTATGACACCCCAAATCCACTTATAAATACTCTACTACACGGCAAAGAATATGTATAGAATATAGACACATTATCTCAGACCACGATATATATATATGTAATAATTTGCCACAAGAGTCAAACGTCAAAGCATACAACATTAAATAAATAGTTGTGATACTTGAACTACTATCACGACTGCTGACTTAAGAAAATATAATTCAATCCACAAGTAATTCCACTTATCAAGCACATTTATTTTGATCGCCTAAGCTATAAGAAAATTTAAAAAAACAAATTTTAAGCTAATATGAGCATTAAATACAAATATAATGTCGATCATTGACTTCTGTTTACACACTAAATAATTTAGATATGATACGCCGAAGTGCCGAAGTCTTCTATATATGTGACATCCTTTTTCTTGTTTATTGCAGGGTAGATACTTACATGTCTTAAAGTAATAATTAAGTATATGGTCGATTTCGTGAATTTAATTACTTAATTGCTTACAATAATACCAATAGTTCGTTTCAATAATCCGACGCTAAATTTAATTATAAATTTAAATGCTTTCATTGGGATAGGCATAGCAAACTAACCTTAATTAAGGTTATATTTCCTAATATTTAGTTTGTAAATTTACAATTTTTCAGCATACCAAAATGTGTTTTTTCCATGGGATTAATTTAAGATTGAGACAGTTCGTATTTCAAAATTAATTATTTAAACTAAATCCATTTAATGGCAAAAACATGGAATATTATGTCGAATTCAAGGGACTGGTGTAAAAAATAACTTTATACTGAAATGTTTGAAAGTAATAAAATAAGTGAAGTCTCAATGATTTAGTCAAATACTATTTCCAACTAGCCGGTGTCACAGGACCTACATCCTGTAATAATGAAGCTATAGTGGGTATTCTGGTGCAAATTTCAATGTAAATGGGCAAAATGATCCCACACATGGAATAATAGGAACCTTAAATGATTATACTAAAGTATAATGATACTATGTAGTATTACTAAACCAACATTTCACAAAAAAGGTAAGCTTTAATAATTTCATTTTTGCCAAAGGTAGCATCAAACCTTTGCAAATGTTAACAAATATATTATAGACTATACGTTGTTCAACTACGAAAACCCACTTAGCATTTAATACGCTGTATATAATCCAAACAAATAATACCAATTGTTTAGAAATCTTTCGAATCAGAAATTGGCAGTTACCAGATAATTATCAGAACTTTAGTCACATCTTGAAAATTGATTTCAATAATGAGTATTTGGAGCAGACAGTGGATAGGAATTATTTTGCTGATTGTTTTTGGTGGTTCACAAAGAATTGTTTGTGGTGGCAAATTAGAGAATTTAATGTCAATCGAGAGAGACTGTCATATCAACATATTGTATTACGAAACGTCTAAAACTACATCGCAATTAGAAGATCTGATCAAAGTAAAAACTCCATATTCACTAACGAATGTTGATTCATTGAAAAGGATTTTAAGCCGAAGGTATGCAAATGTGACAGAACAGGAAATGGAATTAAATGAAGGGCGTTACGGATATCACGGCTGTCCTTGGAAAGCAACATTACCAAATTTGTATTACCGATTAATATGCATTTCGCATATTTTTGTGGATTTTATTTCAAGCAATCCGATTGATCTATTAATACCAAAATACAGATCTAAATTTAGGTTCAATCCTTACGATTCATTCAGAAAATATTATCTACTTGTATTTTACTGCTCCGAGTGGCCTAAAAATGTTTAAAAACACAAATGTGTATTTTCTCGTTCAAAAGGAAGTTTGGGTTCATTGAATGTGTGATTCTGGAGGATGAGAGTGTGTCTTTCTACGGCTACATCTGTCCATTCTAACTCCATGCTTGGATAGGGATTTTGTCTACAATATTCCTTGTAACATCTTTCTTTCAACTAACATTATATCTGAAGCACAACGAAATTCATCAGTTCATGTTCACCTGCTGTGCTTATGCACTCTGCAACAATTGCGGGTTTTCAAAAAAAATGCATAAATATTTTTGGTTCAAAATTGTTTTGGGTCCATTTCTACTAGTATTTATCGTTCTCACCTACGGCTATGCAGGTATCGTCATCACTGATTTGACTGAACCCAGAGATACAAATAAAATTGAGTCTTTTCAAGAAATCGTTTCTTTAGACGATATTTAAGATGTGTCTATCGAAATTGTAAAGTCAGCTTTGGATTACACTAACCGACGTGGTCATAAATTAGAATTTGTGCTCCATTTGGATTCACATATTTTCCCAATATTTCTTGGAAAGTTAGCAGCCATTATCAATAAACTTCGTTTTCCACCAGTTTCTCCGCTACAATCTTTCCAACAATGGATTTCCCAGTGCAACAAATCCGTATTTGCTGATAGACAGAGCCAAATTCATCGATTTCGAATCTTATTGGAATATTGAGAAGGGAATCAAACCATTACGACGGTTATACATTGGAGCCCACGACAACAATACTCATACTTTAAGTATGAGAGTAACGAGCGAGTCACTTTTTCTTCTAGAATACATGACATCATGACAAATGGATGGATGTCTTTAATCACTTTAATTACACCCAATGCCGCCATTGTCTAAACAGAGACAAACCACGTCCTTTGACTTTTTATAATTCAAACATCTTTACAATTTTCGCTATTTATTTTGCTTGTTTCATTTTGTCTGTTTTAGTATTTTTCTGGGAAGTTTGGTGTGCCTACATGCAATCTTTTCTGACCTCCAAGCTAATTGTTTACATTAAAACCATATTTTTCCAACTGAAGAGAAATTTACACAGGACACGTATTTCTGCCATTTATACTCACGAAGTTTTGGTGCTCCCCCAACAATAACTATATGGAGTTATGTTTCTGTAATAGTGTGTTAGGAGGAGAGCACGGCTACTATTATTAATAAGTATAGAGCTATACTACCGCTCAAGCCGCGAGGGCTTACTTGCAGTGACTCCCGGAACAACTTTACTAAGTGTACAGACTTAGTGAAGAGTACTGAACCATGAGACGGAACGACTCAACACTGTCCCGCAACTCGATCTGGTGAGCAGGCAGAGAGGGACCGGGACATAAAAGCCGACCACCAGTGACCACCTTCAAATCACTTATAGTAGTCTACTTCAACCCACCTTGTCACCTCATGTGCATCCCATTGTCCAGAATTGTGCTAGGTAGAACTCGTAGCACGTATACAGACCAACAGAATAATCCATACACTACAGACAGGGCATTGATAGATAATCATATTGTCACCAAGATAGGAAAATCAATGCTAATAACGAATAAACGGCAATGACAGCTTCTCCCAAGTTCAGACTAACTACCTTATAGACCTGAGGCGCTCTAGAGATTCGAACTCCAGACATCAGCTTGAGAAGCGGCTGTTTAGACCACTAGACAGACCTGTACGCCCTTCTGTAATAGTAATAAATACGACATAATACTTATAAAAAGAAAACATTTAAGTACATGAAATATTTGTTATATTATGTACTAAAATAAAGGTAGTGAAGCGATTTGTAATATCCTCTGCTTAATATTACAATGTAACAAGCCATTTTATCATGGCTGCTACAAAGTAACAAACCATTTTATCATGGCTGCGACAAAGTAACACACCATTTTATCATGGCTGAGACAAGGTAACAAACCTAACTCTTGATACAGTGGTTGGTAACTTGGTCGCGTGCATGATAAAATGGTTTGTTACTTTGTAGCAGTCATGATAAAATTGCTTGTTACATTGTAATAAATTAAGCAGGCAGACGATATAGTCTATATAGTCATTTAATTTGATCGATTTTAAACTCAAACAATGGGGACACATTTTATCTTTCAAAGGCTTCATACAAAGCCAACAGGTACTCAATAATTCAATGTTTGTTGTGTTTAACGCAACGTAGCTGTAACGCTCATTTGTTAAACTATGAAGGGTTACCAGATATCACAGACCAGATGTAGTTGGTATTGATTGTTGACTCATTATTTTTATTAGAATTTTTTTAATTTGTAGAGGATATGGCGGATATAATATAAGCCATATCCTCTTCAACTTCAATTTCCATATCCTCTATTTTTGGTCTTTTTTTACGAAATTAAGTCAAACATAATCTACTTCAATATGGTCTATATATGTTGGGTTTCTTCCCTTGTTTCCTCTTCTTCCCTCTGCCCGTTTGACTTTTTATTTCCCGTTTTTTTATTTCTTCTTCTTTTTCCTTACTCTCACTATTTCCTTTACATCTTCTCAGTATACCGTACGGCTTAGCCTATGGCGAAGCCGAAAATTTCCCATAATCTAGAATACCAGGATTATGCACAATTTCCAACAGCGCAGATATTTGCTCTTTGCTTGAAGTTAAAAAAGATCCTCTAAAGACGATTTGGTTTGGCCGAGTTTAGGTACCTCGTTGTCTGTGTTGCCACTCAATATTCTTGCTTTTTTCTGACCTACCCGAATTAAAGACTGTTTAAAGGTTAGGTCTTAAAGATATTATTTGATAACGGAAAGTCGAAGAATTTGTGACACAGTGGAGGAAAAAGGAATAAGTATTTTGGTAGCTCATAATATTAGGAGAAAACAACTTTCAGGAAAAAAATCATTTTTGCCCCTGTCAGGGGTAGGGGTGCCACAAAGCCAAAATCGGAATAATTTCTAGCAAGAGAACCAATCAACCGATTTTGATGAAACCTTTTTTAAAAATTATGTTACCTGGTACTCTAGAGAAGGTTTTATTAAAAAGTTGAAATTCGAAAAATTCGAATTTAATAAAATAAATAACATTTTGAAAAAATCAATTTTTGAAGAAAAAACCTTTTTTCGAAAATTCTGCAGGAATGAAAATAAAGAGCACATAAAATAACCCAATACAAAAATATACCATCTCCCAGTTTTGATTATCTGTAACTTACATCAGACGGCAAATATGGATTACATTGTGTTAAATAGACCAAATATTTTATTTTCACTAAACAAATCAACAAATTGGGAAGTAAACTTCCTCAAAAACTAGATAAAAACATTCACGACATAAATAGTGTAAAATATTTTGCAACCAAAAACTTTAAGTTTCAAAAAATGCATAAAGTTGTCTAATATTGTTTTTTCAATTAAATTATACTATGGAATGCACCTCTCCGTGGTAAAAAAAAGAGAATGTGGCGTAACTTAATGTGTGCAAACCTTACCAATCAATATTACATCATTTGTGTGTAATTGTACCCTGGGGTGGGCCTGAATGAACCGGAATTTTAACTTTGACTCTTAATAATTCTGTAGTAGATAACTTTATTGAGACTAAAATAGTACCATCTGAAAGAGCATGCGTTTCTTAGTCAGAATTGAAATTATGAACACAATCGTAACACAAAAACAGACTAAAGAAGGGCCCGAAAAAATTAGAAACAACAAAATCTTGTAAAATTTACATTTTGTAAAATTAAATTTTCACATTTTATGTTTGAAATGAAAAGGGTGAGACTGGCGAGAGAGCAGAAAGTGTAAGGAATAAAGAGGTGAAAAAGGTTCAAATTGAATTTCAGCAAAAGTTCAACTTTGTTCACAATTTTGACTCGGTCCCATGTCGTTCCCTTTGTGTGTGGACACGGGCAGGCATGTGGTCAGGAGGCATCTTAAATCCATCTTCAAGTTGAGCCATAGTCTTCGGCTTTCCAGCATACGTTCTCCTTCATCAAACCCCATACTGAAAAATCCATAGGGCTCAAATCAGGGGAACGCGGGGACAATGAAATTGGACCGCCTCTACCTTTCGATTTAACCGGGAAATGTTCATCCATGCCCGGACATCCAGTCTGAAGTGGGAAGCTGCGAAAAGTTTTTGCATTAACATAAAATTTTCATAGTTTGGTGACGCTATTGCTGGCCAGATTTTGTTGTTTTACACGTTACATTTTGCTGTAAAGAAAAACGGACTTAAGATGCCTCCTGACCACATGCCTGCCCACACACAAAGAGAACGACTTGGGACCGTGTCAAAATTGGGAACAAAGTTAAACTTTTGCTGAAATTCAATTTGAACTTTTTTCACGTCTTTATTCCTTACACTTTCTGCTCTCTCGCCAGTCTCACCATTTTCATTTCAAACATAAAATGTGAAAATTTAATTTTACAAAATGTAAATTTTACAAGATTTTGTTGTTTCTAATTTTTTCGGGCCCTTCTTTAGTCTGTTTTTGTGTTACGATTGTGTTCATAATTTCAATTCTGACTAAGAAACGCATGCTCTTTCAGATGGTACTATTTTAGTCTCAATAAAGTTATCTACTACAGAATTATTAAGAGTCAAAGTTAAAATTCCGGTTCATTCAGGCCCACCCTGTACATAATTTTAAGTAACACCTTGTAAGCCTACATAATGCATTAGCTAGTGCCTACGTTATGCACAAGAGATGTCCAGATAAGAGCCTACCTAATGCATGGCAATAATTTTTTTCTACCATGTGAATATTTTTAACTTTCACGCTAAAATAATGTCACAATGACTTATGTTAATCATGTATTTGATGTTTATTGACAAAACAAGTCTTATTATTTGAGAAATAAATGCAGTTGTGCCAAGGTAATATACTTGCATTAGTATCAGACAACTGATATAATTTATATATCAGCAAAAATGGGAGATATTATATTTTTGTATTGGGTTATTTTATGTGCTCTTTATTTTCATTCCTGCAGAATTTTCGAAAAAAGGTTTTTTCTTCAAAAATTGATTTTTTCAAAACGTTATTTATTTTTTTAAATTCGAATTTTTTAAAGGAACGAATTGCTTAAGCGAATATTATTGGGCTAAATCGTTTCGGGATTTTCGACTAGTTTGCACAACTTAAGAGCATTGATACTTCTAGGGTTCTTTTATGTATATTTAAGGAAGGTCACACTCCAAAATGAACTTTGGCGTATCTTTAGTTCACGGGTTACAGAGGTCCCAAAGAAGGCCTCTTTCCCTATATATTTACATGTAGTAATTTTAAAACAGAGGAAATTTTTGAGAGTGCACAGCTATAAAGCTTTGAAAATTTTTGTGGATGTAATATAACTATTTACCCTTGCGTGTTATAAATTTCATCTTTGGCGTATTTTAAGTTTATGAACTAGGACAACTTTATTTTAAAAAGTCATTAAATTGTATAAAAATGAATTAGGAAAATGGTATTATGCCACATCTCAGAATGATACAGTACACATATATAATTCTATAACCTTGTTATACGTCATAGTTGTATGTGGGTTAATATACACCAAATACAGATCAATTGACCTTAAGGTTGCCATGTTATTTTACAAATCTTTTATATTATAACAAATACGAGATCTAACACTAGTAACATTTTCGAATCGCTTGTTTCGAATCAAGAAGTCTGTTCGTTGGTGGTATGGTGTCTCAATGTCTCTTCTGAGGTAAACTTCACTGTGAAGACTTTTACTCATACGCTTACAGTTTGGGATTCATTTCCCTTAGAAGTTTTGGCTCAAATAGTATGTCTTTAATTTTTGTATATGTATTGTGAATATTTATGTATTAATACAATTAACGCATGTCCATAAAAACACTAAACTTTTCCATTTTTAGTGCCAGGAGTAAAAATAATGTGTACTGTGTGCAATCATGAAATTCGTAGCAGATATAAAAGAAAGGCAAGCACAGATACAAACACGGCGATATTAGGAATGTACGAGCACTACCTCAAACTGCATTTTTCCCAATCATGGACATTTGACTTTAAAAATGGATTTATTTGTGATACATGCTATCTTAATTTATATCGGACCGACTATCATCTAATTAAGCCTTTCAATCGCAATACTACCGTTTCAGGCAAATGCCATGTGGATTCACAGGCTACGACAATTTATGAAGACAGCGTCGCTGGTTCAGACTACGGTAGTATTATGGATGTGGAGGACAGTATTCAAAGCTTTTTGCAAATACCTATCGTTTCTCCACCATGCATCAGTAGTATGACCAGTTCAGGTGAATACCCTAGGCCACATGTGGATTCACAGGCCACTACGGTTTATGAAGATAGTGTTGCGAGTTCAATCTATAGTAGCATTATGGACATGGAAGATAATAGTCAGGAACTTTCTCAAACATCTAGTATTTCTCTTTCCTCCACCAGTAGTATCACTGATTCAACTCGATTTAAATTGCCAAAAAGAAAGAAAGAAGATAGAATAAGTGTCTGTTTGCCATCCTGCTCTGCTACAGACGCTTCATGTTTCATATGCAAAAAGAACGACCGTTCTAGAATTCCCGCATCTGCCGTCAGGGATCTTTGGTATAAGAAGCATATCCTAGTTCCATTGGGTAATCGCTGTTGTCCACATCATATAGAGGAAGGGATTTGCTTTACAAATGAAGCTATAGAAGTTATTGTAGAGCAACAGTCAAAAGAAAAAATTCTTATGTCGGGGCCACAGATAAGAAAATTATTTCTTACATTTGCCAATGATTCAACAATCCATTTACGTTCTTCAGTAAGTTTCAACGATGGTTGTCATTTCAAATCCGAAGATTACAAGGTGCTGACTGGCCTTTCTAAAGATCATTTTGACCAAGTTTACGAAATAATCAAATCCGAACTGCGAGACAGCGTCAATCGAACTAAACGAGACGCATTAGGGTTGTTCCTTATGAAATTAAAAACAAATCTTTCCCAAGCAGCTTTAGCAATACTTTTCGGTATCAAGTCTCAATCTCGTGTGAGTGAAACGTTCGAGGCAGTTAGAGTGGCTCTAGAAAAAATATTTGTGCCTAAGTATTTGGGTTACAAGCATATTACAAGGGAAACGGCACAGACTCATCAGTCACTCTTTCTACATAAAATATTTGAGGCCCCGGAGAACTCTTTATGCGCAATGGCTGACGGCACCTACCTCTTTATACAAAAACCTAGTGATCATGAAATTCAGAAGAAAACGTATTCAATGCACAAACATAGGAATTTGCTAAAGCCGCTTTTAATAATGTTTCCTGATGGGTACATACTTAATTCGGAGGGCCTGTATTTTGCCGATGGAAGTAACAATGATGCTACAATACTAAAATCCCTGGCGCAGTCAGAATCAGAATTTGCAAGTTTTTTTCAAAAAGATGACTTTTTCATATTAGACAGAGGGTTTAGGGACTCTATAAAAGTAAGATTTTCCTACAATATATTAGTTATCGAAGTGTGTCTAGTCTGGTTATTCATTCACAATGTGTCCCTTCTGTTAAATTGTAGGTACTAAATGACAGCGGCTACAAAACATTTATGCCTAGTCTACTATCAAAAAAACAGGCACAATTTACTACCTTTGAGGCCAATCATTCTAGGAAAATAACTATGCATCGCTGGTTGAATGAAGCTAAAAACGGACAGACCAAAAAATTCAAAATGGTTGATGACGTGATACCTGCTTCTTATATTCCTAAACTAGGTTCGATCTATAGAATCATTTGTTCACTCGTAAACGCATATTCAAAACCAATATTTCGAGACACAGAAGAATACATGCTACTGGCAGACAAAGTCATGTTACGAATGACAATGGAAAATAAATTACAAGAAAAAGTTGAATCAGAAAAATTAGATAGGAAGATTCTTGTTTGGGTCAGAGCTACAAAGGACACAATCACTCGGTTTCCAAAACTAACTGAGCAAGATTTGCGTTCCATAACCTTAGGATCCTATCAGCTTAAGCAGGCCATTATGTATACAAGAAGGCATTTAAAGTCCAGTTCTGACTATGTAATATATATACACGATGATATGACAAATCTCCTTAAAGCTAAAATCGAGTCACGGTTTACGAAAGGGAAAGCCCACAACATATACATTGAGTTTGACGACACGAAGACTGGGGAGGATTCTATTCTTTCTTATTACTGCAAATGTTGTGTCGGAGCACGTACTGTAGGCTGCTGTAGTCATCTAGCTTCCGTGCTGTGGTATTTAGGTTTTGCCCGACATGAAAAAGAATCACTGCTAAAAAGATTAAAAGGGTTAGCTGACAATATTCTTGATGCAGCAGAAGTACTGGAAGGACAGCTACAAGATGGGACTGAGGACGAAACTGTGTAGTGGAAGGTTGATTATGTTTTGTAATCACTGATTATCATTTGTTTAATACAGTTTGTTAGCTAAATTGTTATTTAAGTTACAACAATGAATTCTTAATTTGTTACTACACACTTTGCCTAATACAGTTGTACGCTAAGTTTATGAAAGATATATTCGTTATCATTATTCAGTTCTATTTTCCATTCATTTAATCTCCCAGAATTGTCTTGTTGAAATGGCTATATGTAATTACTAATATAATTATGTTCAAATTAAACTAGAAAGTCTTTCCTATGTATTTTTATTTAACTTAGGTGTGAAATCCACAGCATTAAATCTAGCGTTTAGCTTATATCTAATAATATAATTCATAATTTCTATAATATTTCATGAAAAATTAACTTTGCTTAAAATCTGTTTTGATAGGTTAATTAAGTTTATTTTTACCTTTCGTTTGATACCTCATATGCTGTTGTGGGTCAAGGTTTAAAGGTTTTGAAATGGGGTGCTCCTTGCCTATTTCCGCAGGGAGACCAACAACAGTGTAAGTTCGAAACACTCTCGTCTTGCCCCTTGTCTGAGTTTGAGACCTAAGCAAGGAGCACAACAAGAAAGTTCGAAACAGTCGTGTCTTGTCCCTTGTCTGAGTTGGGGATCTAAGCAGGGAGCACAACGAGTAAGAAATAGTCTTGTCTTTTTCCTGTGGTTGAGTTTCTCACTCGTCCTTACACTTTTACATGTAGTAGATAGGGACAGTGGGAATCTCGTTAATCCATTCATGCGCGTCACTAATTAGATGACGAGGCATTTGGCTACCTTAAGAGAGTCATAGTTACTCCCGAAGGAGTAAAGCCTACTCTCGTTCCCACAGCTAGCCTCTTATACCTTTCCTAACAAACGGGAAAGTTCTAGTTAGTAGTATGTTAGCAGAATAGCTCTAGCTTAGCATAGTATGTAAGCAGAATAGCTCTAGCTTAGCATAGTATGTAATGTAGCATTGCATGTAAGTCTAGTACCTACCTATCTATTAGTGTATAGCCCTATCTAGTAGTATGTATACTATATATTCTTGCTATATTATACTCATCACTTATCACCTTTGAATCTACTTCCTTTACAGCAATCGAATCAACTCAAAAATCAATAGACCTACAAGAAAGTTTAAATAGGGAAACAGATAGTCCACAATCCCCTGCATTCATCTCCGAAAGAATATTTCAAACATATTGGTCCAATCTGGAGATATAAACGTTTTCGTGCGGAATTAGCAATTAATCGCAACTGCAGAGAAAAGTTTATTATTCTTTCGGAGCCGAATGCTGTGGGTTATGGAGTATCTGTTTTCCTATTTAAACTTTCTTGTAGCTCTTTTGGTTTTTGAGTTGATTCTTTGGTGCAAAAAAAAGTTAAGAGGCAATATGATAGTCAGATTAATTTGCCGGTTGCCATCGGACGCGTACCTTAATTGATTCAGTGAGTTTGTTTGTAGGTGTGTCTATTTTATTTACATAAATAAAAACGTGTTTTTTACACAAATTAAGTTCGCGAAAGCACACACTATTTGAAGCATCAAGGTTTGGCATAATTTGGTTTTTGGACTCAACCCTGCAAACGATGCTACAGTTTCGGGTACTCCGAATTTTGGTTTTTGGTCCAGCGTAGCATTAGCCACGACGAGAATAATGTCAGCCCCTACTATAATTGGTGGACTGTTGGGACGGCAGATTTTAACTCAATTTTATCTTCCAGATGTTGATAGAGTTTTACTGATAATTAGCGATGTATTTTAAAGGTATAGAAGACTTTTGGTATCTACATGGGGAGACAAGACGTGTAAGTTCGAAACGAAAGATGCAATAATATACTGTGTATTCAGCATTGCATTGGACGTACTAGGCTACATGTGTAAATCCCTTAGTGTGGAATGGTGCTGTAGTAAACATATAAATACTCTCGGATATAGTTGCGCGCTGGTGGGTTTGTCGAGATCGGTGATTGTCAAGTATAGCTATGAGAGTGTTCCGTTTCAGTTGCCGTTGTGTAAAATTGAAGTATAGCTAAGGAGCATTCAGTTTGTGTCGTGTATTAAACAGGAAATGGAACGACAACTAAACTATCGAAACTATAACTATTCCGTACGTTTCTATCAAACGTGATCGTGAACGATCAAACGTGATCGGTTTGAGGTTTGGGTGCTTCGGTTTGCATTCAGTTAGTTTTTAGTTGGGAAATGGCCCGTGCCGTGGTCACTGATACATACATAATATGTAGAATACATACATACAGCCACTGATCCCCCTTTGGACCTGCGCCTAGTTTTCCTATTCAAACTGGCTGCAGAAAGGTCGCAAAACATCCTATTGACTTCTACGTCTAAAGTCGGAGGGACTGTCGTAGTTGCGTTCGAATCCCATTTAATATCTCTAGGTCCGTATTATGAACCTCGTCTTATGTCTTAGGTGCTGAGGGCTCCTCAAGACGTCCAAAATATTAGAGAAATTGGCGTCTTGATGGTTTCTTATGAACATGAAGACGACTGTCATAATACGGGCCTTGATGTCTTGCCAAGCAACATTACAGAGGCACTATAGTGATTAGGACACACCTTCCTTTCTTAATCCTACAATCCTACGCCTACAACGCGACAGTTGTTGGCAATGCTGGTGTAGTCGTAGTTACAGAGTATTACGTGATAATATTATAGGCGTATTATAGGTATTATAGGAGTCGTGACTCGTGACTATGATATGAGTGATTGTTAGTAACTAAGGCATTGGATTTTACAAAACTTATATAAATTCAAGCCCAAGATATTTCTTGAAATTCAGTGTATTTTAGCCCACTTGCCCCATCTTATCAGATACGATCCTTTCAACTTTTTAATAAAACCTTCTCTAGAGTACCAGGTAACATAATTTTTAAAAAAGGTTTCATCAAAATCGGTTGATTGGTTCTCTTGCTAGAAATTATTCCGATTTTGGCTTTGTGGCACCCCTACCCCTGACAGAGGCAAAAAATTTTTTTTTCCTGAAAGTTGTTTTCTCCTAATATTATGAGCTACCAAAATACGCATTCCTTTTTCCTCCACTGTGTCACAAATTCTTCGACTTTCCGTTATCAAATAATATCTATACATAATGATTTTAATAGACTAGGCCATAGAAAAGAATCAATAATAGTGACAGCCTGACAGGCAAAATAGGCAAAACCGGCAACACAGACAACATCGGAAAAATCGGCAACACAGACAACATCGGAAAAATCGGCAACACAGACAACATCGGAAAAATCGGCAACACAGACAACATCAACACCAGCAACACAGTATTCAGCGAAGAAGAGGTAGTTCCTGAATTCAGCCGTTAGTTTTAAGTTAAATGTCTATAGTCAAAATACTCTTGTCAGAGAGCAGAGCTCCCTATAATACCTACGCTGAAAGGAGCGAACAGTCTGTAGTGCACCGTTCCCTCCAGCCCCAACATTCCTACCGCAAGGGAAATACAAATTGTCGTAGTAGTCGACATGCTATTCAGCCTCAGCGGACACTTCCATTCGGTCAGCCATTGCACCAACACTGAGAACCTCGTCTTCTCCAGCAGTTCTTATATTTTAAATTCAATTCTGATCTTTGTCTATTAATTAACTGTCATTAAATTGGGCATCTTTAAATCATACTACGGAAGTCTAATTGGCATTTGGATATATTGGGCAAGCACGTAACCTAAGTCGGAGATACATTGAATCATAATTCATATTATTATATTATTTTTTATAGTCATATACGATACATAATACAACGTTTACCCAATATACAATCTAAAATTATTATGAGTTTGCTGTTACTACAGTAGAGCAGCGGCAGACTCATAATACTCTATCATAAAATTTATAGTTGAAAATAATAGCGTGGAAGTAATACAGCCAATTATGGAAGTGGCGACCTTGCATTTAAAACCGAATTAAATATTTTTATTCCATATTCGACAGAAGCATCACATATACAATACAGTATTACCAAAAAGACATTAGATAGAAGTAGACTGGAAGTATCGTTTGTGTTTACTTCTACTGGCTGAAATACCCGCGAAAATTATTATATATATAAACTCTACAATCTATTGGTATATCTACATCCTTTCGTGGGGATTTCTACCACAAAAATTATAACACAGGGTGAAAGTAAACTTCCACTCTATCCTTACTTATGACTGTACTTATTACCAGCAGTTTAATATGTTATAACATATAGGCAAGCTACAATATTTTAAAATTATATACGTTGATATGACAATGATATCACTTCAATCAGAGGTTCAAATTTTCTGATTCAAATTATATCATTGTCCTATATAAACCCATATAATTATAAAATATTGTACCTTGCCCAACTCATTTCTAGGTTTCCGTGTAAACTGCTTCAAACAGGTTATTAAACTAAATACCAAGGATTATACGGTTTGCTTCAGTACACTTAATAAAAAACTACGCGATACGCCAGTCTTATAGTTCGAAATTTAATTCCATAAGAATGGATCTCAACTTCGTTCTCTGTTAATAAATTATGTATACTGGTTTACCACTTGTCAGGTTTAAATTATCTGTTAACGACAACTACACTACAAATTATTGAAAGAGCAAAATTACTCAAAATGCCAATATTTAAAACTAGTGCAAACGCAGTTGGTTTGCTTAAGTTTATGGTAAAAATGGAAATAAGATTTGAAACAGAAAGTTAGCTGACATATAACCTTTATTTATTTCAAATAGCTTTAACAGATTTTTGTCTAATTTGTCCCTTCGGCCACATTATTGTTAGACAACCACGTAAATATTAACATACTGTATGCTTTCCTCTATATAGATGTTACTTACTATTCTTTATAGATGTTAAGAGATCAAATAATTGCAATGCAATGCTACATCTAAGTTTTTATGACAATAAGAGCAAAATATTAACAACGTTGTCAATAATGGATGCAATATAGGTAAGTGCAAAACCTCGATCAAAAAATCCAAAGGGGCCGATTTGGATTGAAATTGGTTGCAGTCCTCTAGCAATGCGTTTGAGGTTTCCATCTTTGTGAGATTTTAATGATGCGACAAACTTGGTAGTGTTTGTGTGCATCTGGCCTATTTCAGCAAGTAAAACTTTTGCAACGAGAAGAGAAACAGTCGCTATTGTTGGCATGATGAGATAGGGCGGCATTCCCATAGCTAATCTCAGTTTAACAGTGCCACAAAATGTCAAGACAATAATATAATGGCCGGTTATGAGAAACAGTGGAACAAATATTGACGTATGTTTGTTTACAATTGTCATGTAGATGTTTAATTTGGTAACCAACTTTGCAGAATCCATTTTATTAGAAAAATGTCGAATCTGATCAGTCCAATAATTTAGGAATTTGATATGAATGGACCCCAATATGACGTACAAGTTTAATGGACACATTTTAACGAAATAAATGAACAGATGAAGGAAGAATGATATTAGACGATTAAGGATCTCTTGAGATGTCATTATTTGTCCAGTTATGTAAGGTGGCTCGATGGACAAGTAAGGTTCTCTTCCCAAAAAGACGCCAATTGATTTCAGTATCCCGATTATAGCTTCACCTGGGAGAAATACAATAATAGCTGCTCCAAAATAATCGAATATTTTGTGCTTTTGTTGTGCAAGGCCCAACTCATTTTCGATTCCTTAAATCAACAGTTATAAATTTTATACCATTAAAAGATTAAAAAGCAAATGCTATTAAATTCTAATTAATTACTTACTTGAAAATTTTAGGTCTAAATCCATAAAACAGTTAAATATCTGAATGTAATCTTGTGTTCCAAACCTCAGTAAAGAAATGTTGGCACCAATAGCAATTATAGAAAATATTGTATTCAAAAGTAAAATAACCCTACTGGTCACATTTAAAGGAATGATTTCCAATAGTAACACAAATACTATATAGTAGATAAGTAATAAAATGTGCATCAATGTGATTGCAGCGAAACATTTATTTTTCCACCTTTGTTTGGTAACTCTCAGACGTTGAGTATTGTCTTCCCACTCGAAAGGTATCAGCCCACAGTAACAATAAACTTTGAAATTCCATTTCAGAGCCAAAACCATGAAATTGGTAATCATTTTGGGATACAGTTATAGAAAATCGATTTTATTTTATGTCCAACAAATAGAATATATGGCTTCGGACGATGGATTTTTTTTAAATATGGCCTTCAACTGATGAATCAGGACGTGCAAATGGTTTAACAAATTTAACATAAGTGAGCCTATGCCAACTAGTTTTTCGTTATTAAATACCGCGTCGATGTCTGCATTGCATAGGTTGCATTCTAGACATTAGCTGGAAAATAAGATAGCATCGTTCCTATACGAAGGCAAATATTGATGGGACCTTTTGGGTGTAAGCCCCCATCAAATTTCCCAAAAACGCATAAACATTTACTCAAAATTATTTTTATATTCTTTCGTGCTTATCTTAATTGTAAATCTCGGAAACTTTTCAAACCCACTGTAAAAGAGTTCCTTAGCTACGCTGATGTCTTTAAATGTTACTAAGTGTTGTCGTTATATAAACTAAATGCGGAAATAAATAATTATTTGGAAGTGCTATGTAAAAAATCAACCCTTCAATTAATAGAATTGTTATGGACAGAGTTTTACTATCCACTAGCTAGTGGCCAGGTGGCTAGGGTTCAAAAATGGCTCTTGGGTTGACAAAATGTCTGGTGGCTAGTGGGGAAAAGTAAAAATAAGATTTTAGGATAAAAACAGAAAACCTTTTTACCATTAAAGTTTAATGTATACCCATCCGTTCAACGTATATGGCATATGGTAGAGAATTATTTAGTCAACTATATTGGAAAATGCAATCAATCTTGCCTTTGAAATTATAAAACAGATTTTTCGTGGCAAAGCTTATAATATAATATGGTGAACAATTAAAGGCTAGTAATTGTTACACTTGTCTCTTTCCAATTTACGGAAGTAGCTGCTAATTTTTTAATCCGTCCAAAAAATTCTATTTCAGCCGGTTCTTTACGTTTTGCAGACACACCCGCGCAAAAGTGGTAGAAATCTAAACCGTAGTTCCTTACATAATATAGATGTCGCATAGATACCTCGTTTATATGTGCCTAAATACAGGCTTACTACGATGTAATTTACACCAATTTTTAATGATAAACATTTATTGTGTGAGTTGTAAAACTTCGTTTAACTAGTACTTTCCTTTGCATTTCTTGTGTGTAGCATTACTAAATCATCATTTGGGTTTTACCCAGAATTTTATTGATAACTATGTGTCCTATATAATTTGCACATAATGTGTTTTGAAGGTAATTACTTTTGAGACAGCTGCGGTCGATTATGAAAGTTTACATTGTAAGCGGCGCCTGTTGCTGGTCTTACTTAGGGCAAGCTTCAATATTTTTTCAGTTATATGGGTTGATAAACAACAATGATATAGTTAGAATCAGTCATATTATTATTTCTCGCCGTCGTATATACTTAATAAGCGATAAGGAAAATGAAGTGCAATTTTATCCAAGAGCGATGAAATGCTAACTTTAGGGTGCGCAATTAATTTCCATAAGCTTAAAATTCGTTTTCTCTTAAATAATAAATCAGCTAAGCACTTAAGTGAATTATGTGTAAAACCAGGACTACATTACTAATTGGTGTGAGCAAAATTACTCAAAATGCCAATTTTTATAACTAGTGCAATGGCCCTCGATTGGTTTCATGGAGATTAAGACAGGAGACATGACTGGCATGACCTTTAAGCTTCATTTATTTCTAATGCACTGTTTTAACAGATTCCTGTTTTTTGAAACACTACGATTCCTAATTACAAGCTGTTACAAGTTTTTAAGACAGTAAAAGTAGAATGCTAGCAACGTTGTCAATAATAAATGCAACGAAGGTAAATATAAAACTACGATCGACAAAGCCAAATGGGCCAATGTGGACTGAAATCGGTTGCAGTTCTCCATCTTTGCGAGATTTTAATGATGCTATGCACTTTGTAGTCTTTGTGTGAATCTGACCTATTTCAGCAACCATAATTTTTGCCATGAGGGAAGATATCGTCACTATTGTTGGCATGATGAGAAAGAGCGAAATTTCCATCGCTACCCTGAGTTTAACAGTTCCATAAATTGCCAACACATTAATATAATGGCCGGTTATGATGAGGAGTGGAGTCAATATTGTCAGATGTTTGTTTACGATCTAAATGAATATAATTGGGTATTTCGTGGCCTCCATCGTAAAAAGAAAATGTCGAATTCTCTACCCAGTAATTTAGAAATTTGCTGTAAATGGATCCAAATATGATGTACTTTAATGGGCACATTTTAATGAAGTAAATGAACAAATGAAGGGAAAATGATACTAGACTATTGATGATCTCTTGTGATGTCATTATTTTTCCAATGATGTAAGGTGGCTCGATGGACAAGTAAGGTTCACTTCCAAAAAACACGCCAATTGACTTTAGTATCCCGATTCCCGCTTATAGCTTCACCTGGAAGGATTACCAGAACGATTGCTCCAAAATAATCGAATCTTTTGTTATTTTCTTGTCTGAAGCACAACTCATTCTCAAAACCTTAAAATCAACAATTACTGCAAATTTTACATTTTACACCGTATTAATGCCAGATTAGTTTTAATTGGTAGTCTAAATCCATACAGCAATTTAAAATTTGAAGGTACCCTTTTATCCCAAATCGAATTAAAGAAATGTTGGCACCAATAGCGATAATAGAAAATGTTGTATTCAAATATAAAATAACCCTACTGGTTACATTTAAAGGACATATTATGGCCAATTTGAGTGTAACTTTGTAGTAGATAAATAATAAAATGTGCAGCATTGTGATTCCAGCCAAACATTTATTTTTCCACCTTTCTTTGCTAACCATCAGACGTTGAGTATTGTCATCCCACTCAAAGGGTATCAGTCCACAGTAACTATATACTTTGAAATTCCATTTAAGAGCCAAAACCATGAAATTGGTAATCATTCATTTAGCCAAAAATAAAGCTATTCCACTATTACTTTATTTTACTACCATACACGATGAATTCTATTTAAACTACCTGAAGTATCAAGATGTACAAGTAATTTAAAACATTTAATAAAAGTGAGCCAATACCAACCGGCTTAAAATAGAGCGTCGATGTGTATGTAGATTGTTTTCTAGACATTTGCAGTAAAATAAGATAGCAAGGTTAATGGACAACTAAAGGCGCAAATGGAATGAATTGAACCTTTAACAAATTTCATTAAAATCCATGGACATTTACTCAAAGTTATTTGTACATATTTTATTCATAGCTGTCCTAATTGTAATTATCGAAAAAATTTTAAACCTACTTGTAACAGAGGGATTTAGACACTGCCTCGTCTATAAGCGATGAAAAGGGTTACCGTTATATAAACTAAATGGGACTTTAAGTATAGAATATTGGTTGAACTGTATTTTCCTTAATGCAAATGCGTATAAATTCTCAACCCTTCAATTAATATAATTGTTATCCATTTAAAATTTGGCGTCAAATACAAAGACGATACTATGTAGGATATGGACGGTGATCACTCTCTATCGTCATTAAATACGTGTGAAACAGCCTTAAAGGTGCAGAGCATTGGTTAGGTAACATTTAATGGAATTATTTCGACTTTTATTTTGCAAAATGAATAGGTACTTCTACGAAAGTGTTTTGCAGATAAAAAAACTATATGGATGTAATGCTACCTTATTAACCCATCAATTAACATAATTCCTAAAAATTTAAAAATTGGCCTAAATATAAAGAGACAAGTTATTTCAAAGAAAGAAGTTGACCATTACTTAAAAACACTATTATTCGACATTATTTTAAACGCTTTGTTACGAAAAATGTGGTATATAAGTTTCGAAGGCAAGATTCTATAGCAGATAATATTAAATGTTACCACAGTTTCCGAAATATTTCACTAATGTAACCTAATGGATAGCTATTCACTAAACCATAATGTTCTAATTACTAGAACATTTTTTAAAATTGTCACAATTTTTGCACGTTTACTTTCTGGAGTTTGCAAAATGACTATTTGGTTTTACCCATTATTTTATCGTCTTTACAGTTAGTTGATAACTATGTTGTCCTATATAATTAGCACATGTATGTATCTTGTGTAAAATATTAAAAAAACATGCAAAATTACTATACAGTTAAAACAATTTTGGCCTATCCCTGCTTGCACGGATACACAACCGAATACAAGGGGCGAAAGACTAAACTTAAACTTAAAAAAACTAAATTTATGCTATGACTTATACTGCGAATTAAAAATAATTCAAAAATTATTAATAATATATATACTAAATACTCCTGTATTGAATGTAAATTAAGGAAAGCACATGAAATAAATGTAATCTAGTCTACAGGGGACGAAAGAGACCCAATTTCATAAAGAACATTTTTGATTTTTGACGAAAATGGTTTAAAAAATAGCCTAAAATATAATCAGGCGAACAGCGACGCAGATTTTGGCAAACCAGAGAAAAACTTTTTTTCTTTTGCATTTGGGGTGGTGTTTCCAGTCTGAAAACCCCTCGTAAATACGTTCTTGCTATCTAGGTTCAATACAAGGCCGTCGCAAGTCTCCCATTTTTTTCTCAGATAGATGCGGCCGTGCATAATGCATAATAGTACAATCTGAAGGTAAATAGGTAAATAGTTCGCTTACCGGCACTTCCCCTGACTGAGGAGGGATTCAGGAATAAAAGAAATAGATATATTTAAATATATTTTAACTTTGGTTCTATTTATCGTACAAAGTCGCGCAACATTCATTCGACATAGGGCTTGTAAGCCAAGACGGAATTTCAAAACCCGGGTTTTGAAGGCTCAGAACCGGGTTCGGAACCGGATTTTGAACATGTTTATATTTTACGTGTAAATATGTTGTACACTGCCAAATTAGAATGATATTTTTAACTAAACACAATCTTTCTTTTATGAAGGACATCAGACAAATACATCAATTTCAGTATGTCAGTTTATGTAAGAACACGGTGGTGTAGAGGTACATAACATATCGTCCCTTAAGGATCGAAAAAGCCTGTATCCACTTTCAGATTGGTGGACGAATAAGCCTATATCCATTTTTTGTTTGGTGGACGAATAAGCCTAAATCCATTTTTTGTTTGGTGGACGAATAAGCCTATATCCATTTTTTGTTTGGTGGACGAATAAGCCTATATCCATTTTTTGTTTGGTGGACGAATAAGCCTAAATCCATTTTTTGTTTGGTGGACGAATAAGCCTATATCCATTTTTTGTTTGGTGGACGAATAAGCCTATATCCATTTTTTGTTTGGTGGACGAATAAGCCTAAATCCATTTTTTGTTTGGTGGACGAATAAGCCTATATCCATTTTTTGTTTGGTGGACGAATAAGCCTATATCCATTTTTTGTTTGGTGGACGAATAAGCCTAAATCCAATTTTCGTTTGGTGATTTCGCGCGAAATAAATGAATTCCGCATGCGTGTACACATGCGCATTGTATTTATTTAAATTATTTCATTTTTCAAGAAAAATTCCTTGAAATAAGAAATTAATGCCATGTCTGCTTATGGGTTTCTTTTGTTTATGTAAAGGAACGACTTTATAGGAGACTTTGTATTAAGCAGATAAAGTTAATAAACTTTTCTTCGGCAGTTGTGAAAAAATGACTAATTCATTCATGGAAGTATTTGTTAAGGACTTTTGGCTGTGTATTCCATACTCATTCAAAATATTTCCTTACTAGAGAGAAACCTGAATATTCTTAGATACCTATGTTTATATTCACAACCCACCTAACCCATGCATATTAACATTTGTGTCAGCCTTTTTATACCAAAGAAAAACAAAGACTTGACCTAAACTAAAATGCTTTATCGCATACAAAAGATTCCTTTTCCGTATCGGTAGGAAATAGCATCTAATAAAATAGTTGTGTAATAGGTACATTTTACAATGCTAACAAACCTTAGCTCATCTCTCATGCACAAAGTTAAACTTAGATTCCATTCATATCCTCATACTCCAATCTTGCACCTTGTCATTGCATTCCAACACTTGCAACACAACTACACAAACGTAAACATTGACATACTTATATTATTAGCAATACATTACTACAAATCAAGTAACTTCCTATTACAGATATTTATCCTCATAAAATATTGTAACAAGAATAAATTCCCTAGACAGCATTACAACTTCGGAGACAATAGCTTAAATCTTAAATATTTCAAATCCAGTAATGGTCAAAGAAGGCCCTACACAAAAGTCTACGCTTAGATTATTCAGACAAATGTACGAGGCACATCTTGTAAAATGGTTTGTATCGAATGAACTTATCGTTTACTCACAAATGAAAAATTTACATAAACAAATCCCTAAGGAATTTCTATTTCTACGAAATATATCCCAATTTAATTATGGTCAAACACATCCTGCACAATTAACATTGGCCCATATCACGTCTGCATTTATATTATTGATTGTTGGAGTCTCATTTGCTGCTTTACTTACAATAGTGGACTCATTAGGTTAGGTTATAATTTTCATGTAAATAGTCTTCAACATAGTTTAAATTACTAAAATATAAAAATCCAATCTTTATTTACAGGGACGTATCCAGGATATTGACCAAGGGGGCACACTAAAAATATTTGCAAAATCATAACATTGTGAAGTTGAAGAAGTGTGAAATGTTTTTCACAAAATCCTCTTATCTTGAGATTTAGGGGCAATATCCCTCCAAACTCCCTTCCGAATACGTGTCTGTATTTATTCCATGCTCAAATAGGTTTCCAATTAAATTTTCATTCTTTCAAAATTTCGCTGCAAAATAAATAGCATTTCAATTCGACAACTAATTACGTCATATATAACTTTGATTTATTTATGAATGTATTAACAAATAGGAAAATTAAAAAATTTATTATTTTTGTCTTTATTGTTTACTGTATTAATTTATCAAGCCACAAACTAAATAAAAACGAACTGGTTGTTTGCATATTTTAGAATTGTAATATGATGGGTTCCACGCATTATTTATTATTCATTGCATGCAAAAACTTAAGCCACCTTGATTAAGAAATTCTACTTAACAATTGCACAGTTAAACCAAATAAATGAAAATGTAAAGGTAATAACGAAAGATGGATGCGCCTATATAGCTTCATTATTTTCTCACTTTTAATAGATCTAGAACTTTAACTCACCTATAATTATTTGAGGCTAATTTACAGTTAGGTGACAATATCACTATACTTTGTATTAGAAAAACACTTTTAATAGACAGAAATGTGAGTATAACATTTTTAATAAAACGAAGACCATTTACGATTATTCTCCGTATTTCCTGACATGATACTGCAATATTATTATAACATTTATTTTTCAAAACAATGAACTTTTAAATTCACGGAAATTGAGAAGCAATAGTTATAAATACATCATGAATGCTGAAAAGTTTCAACTTTTTAAAGGTTATGCGGAAAGTTGGTGCAATACATACTACTAATGGGGATTACAGTTACTTTTGTATTGGAATTTTTAAAACAACATTCGTATTCTTAATATCGCAAAATGTCAAACTGGTATTTTAGAAATTCAAAGTGGTACTTGCAAAATGGCATTACATCAAATGAATTATCATTGAGGGTTGAGGAAGGATTGTAAATCGGTGTAAACAATGTATACTTGAGACGAGAGTATAATAATTAGGTCTTTTTAAAAGTTTATGATTTTCAATTAAGTTAGATTTTAGATCTGTCAAAAGCCTACCCATATTATTCTATCCTACAGTAAAATAGTGTGATGGGATCTACTTTTATAAAATCATTTTTCGTCTTCATGCTATCATTTTATAGAATGTTTTCTTAGGAAAAGTAATCCAAAATTGCATAGAAGTGTTCAGTGCTGGCAAAAATGTAAATGTACCATAAATAGCAGTCAAATTACAAAATGGCAGAAATTACTCAACTTAAAGAACTGAAATTATGTTTTAATTTCGTATTTAATTTGCGACTGAATACACAAATGACAAATACCAATTTGCTATGGTACTTTAAAGCATTCAAACAAAAGTTTTAGTTATCATTTTATTCGAAATAAAAGTTTTTATACCTAACGACACCTATGACTATAAACCGTATTATTAAATGCATTGCATTGTTTCGATAATTTATTGCATTTAAATAAATTACATAGGAAAATGATCCATTATATACCAAAAACATCTTCTTATATATATACCAGTGACCATAATAATAAATTAATAAGTACTCGGAAGTTTCCATTGGTATAAATTTTTTGTCCTTTCTCTCCATTGCATTATATTGTGCAATTTTACAATTTTTTCCCAATAAGTTCAAAAATGACAAAATTTAATTTTACAGTTTTCCAAACATCACTATGTATTTTAGGCTTCGGTAGTTTTGGCAAAAAATCCACTGCTCTCTCCGTTAAAAATAATTTTGAATTAGCTGTAGAGCTTCTAGTCCAGATACGAACAAACATTTTGACTCCAGGAACGACAATAATAATTTCAGAATCAACTGAATTTCCAGATGTAAGTTTTGAAAATTTTATGGCTACTACTCATTTGACTTTCAACGTTGTTTCTAAATTCATGGTAGCAGAAAAAAACACACATGGTAATAATACGGATAAACATTTGAAAAACTATGTAGGTAATATTTCAAGCATTCCATTAACGAAATACAGTCAACAGAAAGTGGCACTATCCTTAGTGAACATCAGTTTGTCCAATTTTAAAAAACTTGCTAGGAATGCGAATAAAATTTTTAAAGCAGATAATTTCATGATTTTGATTGGACAAAGTTTTGAGCATAATTCGTGGGGAATTCCTCCAGGAAAAGCAATAGAAGTTAAAATGGAATTCCCAAAGACATTTTTAATACTGCATAATAAAATTTATAGGATGTGCCCATACTGCGGCATCGATGGAAAGTAATATTGGTTGAACTCAGATTATTCTACAGTTGTAGATGAAACATTTGTGGAAGAAATTAATAAACGAGATAATTTCAATGGCGTAGAAATACAAATAGGAATAGTGAATAATCCACAAGCCAAACTCGTATTCGATAATATGAAGACGTCTGCTGCGAAATTGGTTTCTGAAAGGAAAGTGATTTCTCCAATATTATTCTGGATGAAATATTTATCGGAGAAAATTAACATCACTGTAAATTTCTGTAAAAAGTGTTCCACAGATACGGATATTCTTCTTGACATTTTCCCAGCCAATGTTGTAAAATTAATTAAACAAGCCGCACCGTTTTACATAGGAATGTCCACAGAAGTGAATTTCATTACCAATAGTGAGCCTAAAATTAGTTGGACAGCGTTAATAGGTCCGATTGGAAAACTGACATTTTTCATCACTTTGTTTTTAATTATTTTTTTAGCTGCAACTTTAAAAATTATTTCAACTATGGCGACGTTTTTAATTTTGTTTGGAAGATTCATGATATGTATATACAGCATTAATCTAGAGTGCCATAACCATTCCAGAAGAAGAGTGATGAACGATCCAAGTAGACAGTATCCACAGACGAAGAAAATAGTATGGATTTTCATGGACAAACTAATAGCCAATGTCTCAGGTTCTTTATGCTTCAGTTTTGAATCCGATATTATAGCCTTCAAATAATTCATGAATTCGTATTGTTGCTTGAAATATTTCAGAAAACCTCTCTCTTGCATGACTTGAATATAAGATTGGAACTTATGACGGTAGCAATTCATGAACTTATAAGACATTGGATCAGTGATATCTGTTTCCTTTACAGTCATGCAAATTCCGTCAGCAGAATATTTGGATGGTATTAATGGCACAGAGTATTGACTTATATCTTTCCTATATACATAAAATAATTTCATTGAGAAATTGGTCAACATTTTACAAATGAACTTCCAGGGGTTCATTTTAAAATGTTCAGATGTTGCATCCGATTGCCAATCAAATCTGTAGACACTTGAATTCATCTTGTCCACAATTTTATATTTTTCAAAAAATTGGATATACCCTTCATCGACACCCCATCGTAAGTCTTTTTGCCACAACATTTTAAATCCATTTTCCGTGAGATCTTTAAAGTCCACAAATTGCTTTCTGTCTGGCGGAGCAATCATATTGCCCGTAATCAACGTCCCATATAGAGTAGCAATTACAAATCCCATGGATACAATTACCAAATACAAAATGTTTCTCTTTTTATTGGAAACTTGCTGATTTAAAAGGACGGCTATTGTGGATACAAAAATAAACTCTAATTTCTTGTAGAAAGTAGAAATTCTAAAGCCTAAAGCATAAAATGAAACCGGGAATAGCGAAAATGTCAGCCACCAGCAATAATCATCAAATGTATTTTGAATCAAAACTGCCAAAGGGATGTCCCACAATCGAGGATTGGCTTCACAGTAAAATGGAATAATCTCTTGAAAGTATTCAATGAAAATAGTAAAATTCCATGGTACAACATATGTTGTCTTGACAATATACCAATTTGAGTGCCACGAAGATTCCCGTTTAAAATATTCCAAATTTTTTCCCATTGTTTTTCAGAATATTCTGTTTTCATTCGACCAAAAAGTAAAGATTTACTGTTCGGAATGTAGAGAAAAATCGTGTAAATCGAATATTCGTTTCCAAACTTCATTGCAAATATAAAGAGAGGAGATACCAAATCTTGAATGAGTCTTGATTGCCACACAGGATTAATCCTTTTGAATTCATCTTTGATGATGATTATGAATCTCGAATCACGACGATTTATTTCTTTTCCAAAAACGAAAGATAGACGCATTAAACCAGGATCAGGCTCCATTAGGATATTGATTGTGCAGAAACTTCTAGAGAGATCCCGTGGATGATCTTCATGACGACCAAAGAGAGTTTTATTATATTTGGATGTTGCCAAGGTCCATGGTTGGCCATTTTGGTTAGACAGGATAAAATCTCTCTGCCATTGGGATTGATGGAAAGTAATCATGTTAAAATCACAATTACGATAGAACGACAAATTTCGAAAGCAGTTGATGTTTTTTATAATTATAAACATTAAAAATGCTACAATTGGATACAAAGAATTCATTTTAAAGCGAATTTTGCTCATTCTTCACAAGTGAACGATGCAAAGTATGGGAAACAATGTTTACTTTTAGATTACGTCATAGTAAATGTTTTCTAATATAGCCAGTGAGACGCCGACGAGTTAGTGTAGGACAGCAATTATTAGCAAAACAGAAAATCAATCAGTGTTAATTATAATCTCAATTTCTAAATCATATACCATGAAATTCGTTACAGTTTCACTATTATTAACATTAAACGGTTTCTCTATTGTGGTACTTGTGTGCTACTCTATATTTATGCACAACTTGCCGTTTGACTTTAATAAAATGCAATGCAGAGAAATAAGACAGGAACTTATAATTTCTCTTTCTGATGAATTGTTTTGATGAGTTTCAAAATCCCTTCATCTCTTGCAGCTCAGTTTTTGATAAAATTGAATATTTTGTGGTAATAATACAATTTAACAACTTTTTACATTCTAGTTATACAAAATCCATTTTCAGTAGATTATCTGCTCCATGTTAAGACTCTACAAATGTTTATACTGTTACAAGCCCCACATAGTTAACTGTTGTTCAAAAACATTTTCTTGTCCCCTTTAATCTAAACTTGCCACTTGGCCCACTCACGTCAATGGACAGGAAATCCTGTAAAACAACCCTAAAAACTAGATTAAATAATTTCTTTCTTGAACTTTTGAACTGTTCTTCAATTTACACTCAGTGGTCGTTGTATTAGATATAGAAAAATCGTATATAAATGGAAATTTTAGGCTTGAGATGAGAATTAAATGTTTTTTTAACCGAGAATATAAGTAATCCTTGTCAGAAAAAATCTCTCAATTCAATGGTAGATAGGATAGGAGATAATTACTGCACAATTTCTCACAATAAATAAAGCAGATTGCACCTTTGTCGCAAGTATGCATATTATGTCTATATATTATTCCTCGGACTCCGCATTTTTGTTAATTGTTGAACATTGTCTATTTCTTTGATATGTTTAACTTGTAATGCAATTGACAATTAAAATGTATTCATTAAAAGTTATATTCGCAATATATATTCACATTTTAGCAGATATAACCTCTTTCTTGTTATGATTGCAGTTTCCAATGAGGATATTCCACTACTACCATGAAAAAATTATTTCAATTTCTTAAAACACTTCGTTAAATAAATGTTAAAACTGCAGATGAAAACTTGTCTTATACTCGACATTTAACCAACCAAAACTTGAATGGTACAATCTCTGATAAATGGTAATCAGCAATTATAAATATTAGTCAAACGTTAGTCCAGATAATCAACTAATGGTTATACACTTGTGGTTTGCGTGCTTAACGATAACATTTTTTCCATTTGAAAATATTAATTACATTAAACTATTATTAAGTTCTTAGTACTAACAACGTCAAAGGTCAAAAGCCTGTCGTTAACAGGTATAAAAATAAAATAAAGCCTGATTTAAAGTATTAAAATTTTTCCTAGTTTCTCGTACGAATCATTGTTCTATCTCAGCCGAAAGACTATTAAAAAGTTTTTACTTAAATAATATTTGGCAACATTATCAAAAGTTGAAATCGAGATCACTTTTGTGCTCTATAAAGCATAAGTTGACAACTAACATGCATTGCACAATTCATCCATTTTCAATTGCTGTAGATATTCTGCTAGTTTCTTGTTTTCATTTAAATTTTGCTTCATTCCCTTTAAAAAATTTTGAGCTCATTCGGTTCGGTTAACTGTCATAACTCATAACATTACAACTCGCTTATAAAGATAAGCTTCCTTTTAACAATAAAATTATCTGCTCTCTTTGTCAATTTTACACATTTCCATATCATTGAGATGAGCTGATAGCCACAATAAAAGTATGGCCTACATAAAAACTACAATTTTTCTAAAGGATATGAATGGCTCAGACTAGAGACTGTCCTTCGTGTCCATAAGAAAGTCGGCCGCGCAAGGAGCTGTAGATATTCTGCTGCGAACGGTGCTTTCTTCCTTCCATTTAAATTTTGATTAATTTTCTTTAATAATATATGCATTTGGTTCTGTTAAGGTATTAATTTTATTGTCCAGGAAATTAAGTATATAATATCTCATCTTACATAAGGTTCTCAAATAACCAAAGATCAGGGTATGACTATGACTGCATGTTTAATTATCTTATGGGTTTCTTTTGTTTGTGTAAAGAAACGACTTTATAGGAAACTTAGTATTAAGCAGATGTTACAATGGTTATGTATGTACACGTGGTAGTCTTGAAGAGTTAGGAGACTGCTAGTGCTATAATGTCACTGTCAAGCTAAAATGGAAAAGATATCGCCTGATAGTCATGAGATTACCGTCTGGGAGGGATATGTCTCAATCACCGTCAGGGTTACCAGGTATACTTAAATGGCAAGTATTATACTTAAATTGGGCCCTATACTTAAAATACTTGTAAGTATTTTAAAATACTTAAATTATACTTAAATATACTTAAATCAGCTAAAATCGGAAAAAGTGAAATAACTTGAAATCCTTTAATATTAGAACACACTGTTATCATTCAAATGCCTTGACTAATTGAAATTTTCTCGCGCTTCGCGCGAATTTAAGAATTTTTTGTCTGTAAATCCAGTTTAAAAGTCAAATTTTTTTTCCAATTTCGAGGGAAATCCATTAATAACTTATCAGTGGGGTATAAAAACAAACCTTTCTTCCCCAACTATGTCACTAAATCGTTAAAGCTAAATTACTCAAAATTCGTTCAGTCTTTGTTGATCAGGTTAGCAGTTGAACTTCAAAATTTTCTCGCGCTTCGCGCGAATCCGTATTTTCTCTCGATTTCTTCCTGTATATACGAAGTAATTTGCAAGAATATTTATTTCAAGATACGTAATTTACTTATTTTTGCTTCATTTTCATCCAAAAACCGTAAATTTGTTAGATGTTCTCATATGGTAGCGCCAAATACAGCTTTATGACATTTGAAAGCATTTACCAAGATGCGCCCGAAGGGCGCGGGTGGGTAAATGGCTATTGTTGGCCAGAATACTTAAATTCGTTGAAGAAAATCTGGTAACCCTGATCACCGTCCTAAACCTTTTGTAAACCCCAACATTTTTTATTTATTACAATGATTGTAATATTACACAATTTAACGTTTCCTTAGATACAATGTTATTACATGGGACAGTACGCAGTACTTTTTTACGCTTCAACTAATAAAATGTTACCGCCTACAGTTTAGAAAACAAAAATCAGTTTATAAACTTTGCTTTAGCAGTTGTGATATACCAATTAATTACAATCAATTGAAACTGAAAAGTTGTCCCACCGATTATTTCATATGCTACACAATACTTTTGTTATCTTATTTCAGTTCACCCAAAAACAAATTTTAATGTATAATATCATACAATACAATAATTGGTTATTGTGGGCTTTAAATTTTAAAATTATGTTTACAGATATTCCCCACGGCCATTCAGTTAGCTCATTATTAGACTTGCGATTAATATTTCAAAACAATAGAAAATAATTACCATGGGAAATTCTAAATCAAATCGGATTCGATTCTACTTTTGATTACTACTACCAAGTACTAAATTCAAACAACTACTAACGATAATTCATATCTGATACATACTGTATAATCTTAAGTTATAATTATAATGATGTCATTGACTAACTGTTAATACCTAATAATAAGAATGACTGTTATTCACAATAATAACTTGTATCGAGACATTTGAATAACTACAATACATACATACATACATACATAACATTGGTAAACTTAAACTTTTCTGTTTAGAAACGAAGTTACTAGTACTTGATAGAATATTGAAAAGTTTTACACAAATTCTCTTTTCAAAAGAGTTTACTGTATTTTAACTTCATGTTGATATATTGCAAATTTAATTTGCTTATTTTCGTTATTCATTCAGGCGTTTGAATTGAAATTATAATGTTTTTGGGTTAGATTTAGATCTTGCTTGGCATTTTATAGTAATAATAACGGCTAGTTTATTTCTGTTTTATTGTACGCGTTAAAACTACGGACGAAAATAATGTGTTTAGGTCTCAAAAGGTCAATTTTTTAGACCACATACTTTATTTATGTCAATGCAGTTTATTTTTTAGTCGCGTCAATTCGTTTTACACATGTTGGCTCTATACATCGTCCAAAGTTTAGTTGTTGAATAATTAAACCTATCCTAACGGTTTTTTACGTTGGTCTTTTAAATCAACGAATTTCTGAAGGAAGTGGAGCTGCTAAGAATTTCGAATCAGCTGCAAAATCCTAACTTCATTTAAAGATAACAAGTTCCAGTCCAGAAACTCTGATAGTAATAACAGAATCACCAGGAGTTTCTGAAGATTTAACGATTTTCTTGCGAGTTCTCATTTTTCTTTCGGCGTGGTGTCTAAACCCGTACTACCACAAAATAACAACCACAATAGTTCAGATAAAAATTTATAAATACATGAAAGATTTTCCTAGCTTTCCCACAATGAAATACGGTCAGCAGGCATTGAACAACTGCATGTTCAATGCCAGTGTAGATAATTACAAAAGAATAACAAATAGTTCTAGAGGTATTTTTAAAGAAGAATATTCAATAATTCAGATCGGAAAACCATTTGAGGAGACTCCTCCAGGAAAAGCTGTTGAGGCGCAAATACCTCCGGACGGGAGAACCCCAAATTGTCAACACCTTTTTGTCAACCCCCTTTTGTCAACACAATTATTGCCAGATTTTTTTTCAACACCTTTTTGTCAACAAGTTATAGTATATATAAGATCCTTATAGTGTATGTTTTACAGGAGCTTTAGGAATCGTGGCACACAGACATCTGAGTAGATGATCTAACTAAATATCTTAATGATAATGATATCCTATGTAATCAACAATTTGGTTTTAGGTCCAAACACTCTACAGTACATGCACAAATAGCATTAACAGATTTTATGTATAGTAGTATTGATAATGGTAATGTATGTTTGTTATTATCACTAGATTTGAGCAAAGCATTTGATAAGGTCTGCAGGGAAATTCTCTTAAATAAGCTACAGTATTATGGTATTGACCCACACTGGTTTACATCCTATCTTGAAAATAGAGGACAATTTGTTTATGTCGATAGTAATAATATCTCGGAGATAGGCTACACAAATCTAGGGGTCCCACAGGGAAGTATACTTGGGCCTGTTCTTTTTACTATATATATAAATGACCTACCTTTAGCAATAAAAAATAGTTTAAGTATATTATTTGCTGACGACACTTCTATGGCTATTGCTGGTCCACCCAACAATATAGCAGTACTTCTTCAAAACATTGAACAGGACATGCTGAGTGTATTGGATTGGATGGCCAGTAATAGAATGGAATTGAACGTTGACAAAACCCAATTTATGGTTGTTGGTAGACCCCATGTAGTCAGTTCACTTGGGCCTGTCAGTTTTACAGTAAATAACACAACAGTTAAATCTGTTGATAAGATTAAGTGTTTAGGTTTAATTATTGACTCGAGTCTACAATGGACTCTTGAAACATGTAGTATTAATCGCAGATGTAACTCAATACTATGGTCTTTGTATCCCCTGCAGCCATACTTATCTATTGTAAATCGTAATGCTATAGTAAATGAAAATATTATGCCTATTATTAGGTATATGTGTGCTGTTTGGGGAACTGCTCCGAAATTTAATATTAATTTATTGGACAAACTTGTAAGACGTTTGGGTCGTTTTATATTAGGATACGGCAAATATGACTCTGTTAAACTTGATATTACTGAACAATTAAAATGGCTATTTCCAAGTAATTTGTATAAACTAGAAATTCTTAAGCTTACGTATAATATGTATAACAATACATGCCCCCCATACTTTTGTAATTACCTAGAGCTTGATAACGTTAATACTATCACTACACGTAATAATACTTTTGCACGGCCCCAATTTATAGGAAAGTCTGAAATATTTAAGCGTACATTTAAATACTCCAGCATTAATCTATGGTATAGTTTACCGGTAGAAATACAGAATTCTACTGGCATTGATAGCTTCAAAAAAAATGTTAAGAGTTTCTTACTACGTAGGCAAGCTGATGAATGTGTGGTCATAGATGATAGTGTTTATAACTACTCATGTATTGAGGAAGTAGCTTCGGGAATGATTTAATTGTATTATAGTAAGCTAAAAAAAATCTTACATTTGTTATTGTACCTGACATTTTTTTGTATTAATTATGTACTACTACTGCTATAGTACCATTGCTTGTATCCTGATATTATAACAACCTTATGTTAAGGGCAATATCTTGTAAGTAAATAAATAAATAGATAGATCGAGTAGAATAGACTGCCTGTGCTCTGATACTCTGTGTAGAATACCATTTTATGCATTATCAGATATGTAAATTTCTGGTAATGATAATGAATGGAAGAGGGAAGAGAAGGTAAGGTGTTTGTACTTTATTTGTTCTTGTCCATTTGAGCTGTGCATGTTCCCTTGCTTGCAAGTATTTTTAGGGAAAATGGCATCATATTGTACTTTATTCACTTCAAAAACGGAATAAAGTTACTCAGCAACTGGGATCAAAGGCTGGGTACATGGTAGACATTCTTACCATGACCCAAATTATAGTCAAGTTGCAAAAAAATTGTGTTTTGGAGAAACCAAAAAATTAGCAATGGAAAATCCCGAGAAAACAGCTGGACAAATATACGACCAAGTTACCAAAGAACAAGATTTGGAAACACAAGCACTTCTCCCACCAGATATTTACTAAAAAATATATTCTAAGATATAGCATCGTACTGAAAATACTTTGGTCAGGATCACTATGCAAAACAAATTTCCTAACAAAAAAATCCCCATGCTGCAAAATTTACAGAGTGTTTGAAGACAACAGTTCGCAACAGATCCAATATGGCATTTTCTGAATGGATGTATACATTAGCGGGGAAATTGTGATTTATATACGGATTCTATTTCACTTATACATTTTTTTATTCTTAATCTTGCTTAAGGGTGGGTTTATTGTTCGCAAATTCCAGATTCAGAGAGAACGGCAAAGAGTATAGTAATAAAATTGACACTTTTGAAATCTACGCATATTTCTCTATCGAACCTGAAGGCCAAAATTTCAAAAACATTTTTCGAAAGCTTTCTTTGATTTACTTTCTATTGCGAATGAACAATTCAACGAAACGTTCAAAACAAGAAAGAGAAATTTCAATGGCATGGAGATCCTAACAGGAATGGTGAATATCCCAGACGTTCAAACGTTTTTAAACAATATTAATATTTCTGCTGCGAAATTAGTATCTCAAAGGAAAAGAGCAGTTCCAATAATATTCATGTTGAAATACTTAACTGACAAATACAATACCACATTAAAATTCTGCAAACCTTGCTCTGTAAATACTGATATACTTCTGGAAGTTAGTTCCCATGGTGTAACGAAGTTAATTAACAATTTTGTACCATTTTACATAGGAATGTCAACATAAGTTGGTTTCATTACCAACGATGAAGCCAGAATCAGATGGACTGCGTTAATTGGTCCGATTGGAAAACTAACTTTTTTCGTCACGTGCTTTTTAATTTTGTTTTTATCATTTACTTTGAAAATCGTTTCTAATATTTCTATTTCATTACAAGGAGAAATTAGAGAACTCGTTTGGTTCATATTTTGGAAAAATTGTACGACCTCTACTAGATCAGGCTTTGGAAGTGAACCAACTCCCTGGAGGAAATCATTTTTGGTTTCGTATAATTTTTGCCACGTGGCTTTTCTATTGTATTTTAATCGCTGTAACGTATCGGGGGACGCTAGTTAGTTTTCTCATGATTCCACGGCCAGAAAAGCAAATAAAAACATTTCTCAACTTCTTGAACACAATATTCCAATTTTCACGTGGGGTCATGGTAGTAACAAAACCAATTTGCAATCATGGGCAGAATTACATGTCAAAAATTTCATTAGAGCTGCTGGTAATAGTAATGAATCGAAATTCATAAATATTTACAAGAAAATTCAAGAGAAAATGTGCAGCGGAAAAATTGATATACATCATTGGGATGCATACAGGAACATAATGCGTGAAAGTAACGCCTATGTGGATGTTAAAATTTATACAACGATTATGACCAAAATTATATCTTGGAACAACTCTCTAGACAGCATTACAACATCTTCGGAGACAATATCTTCAGAAAAGCCAGTAATGGTCAAAGATGGTCCTACACAAAAGTTTGTGAAATGTTTTTTGATTTTTTGACAATTCCCTTATCTGTAGACTAGGCTCCCAGTAAAATTTGGCAAATTTAGAAAGGTAGGCGTCCAGCAACCATTAGCAGAATTTATAAATAATTACAAAAAATTCCACCACTTGTCACATAACAGAGCACTTTTCACGCAGATGAGATATTGTTGACTATTAAAGTCAATCGGAAATAACTCATTTCAATGGAAGAGGAAGTGGGCATGCGCATTTTGTTATTTTGCCTTCAAGGAACGTGCACTGCCTTTAAAGAACGTGCACATATTACGTGTGCAGTTGATGGGAGGAGGAGGTCTACCTAAAAGTGTTACAGTCAGCATTTACGTTACTGATGGGGAACGGGTTTTGCGTTCCACTATAAATGCAGGTCACACAGGCTCTCCTACCAGACATTCATAGATACATAGTTGGGTTGGTAAATTTATTGGTTTATCTCAGTCTGTGGTTATAATATAGAGATTTAGGGGGCGCTTTCCTCCCCAGCCTCCCTCCGGATACGTGTCTGTGTATTTATTTCATGCTCAAATAGGTTTTCAATTAAATTTTCATTCCTTCAAAACAGAGTATAAAGTCGCCATGCCGTAAATTATTTTCAGATGCCGCATGCCGTAAATGCCGTATATGCCGTAAATGCCGTAAAAGCCGTAAAATACATAATACACGTAATAGACAGTTTAATGGTAATTTTTAACTAATGAAAGTACAAAAAATTTAATTTTGATCATTTTATAATAAATGATAACTGTCATAAGTTATAAAATGAGTTTTCCCTTTTCAAAGCTTTACATCCACTATTAGTGGCCTAAAATGATGTTAATACACAATATTGATGTATAAAAGCACTTTTAGCGTGTTATTTCACACTTCCCACCTCAATTTATGTATAGAAACAGCTAAAAACTTAAAAAATAATTTACGGCATTTAAGGCATTTACGGCATGCCGCCAAATACCAAATGCCGTAAATTCAATTTACGGCATTTACGGCATGCGGCATTTATGGCACATTCGACACCTTGCTTCAAAATAGCGCTGCAAAATAAATAATAGCATTTCAATTCTACATGCGACATAACTAATCACACCAAATATAATTGTGGTTTATGTATGAATGTATTAACAAATAGGAAAATTAAAAACCTGATTATTTTTGTTTACATTGTTTATTGTGTGTTAATTCATCAAGCCATCAAGCCACAAACTAAATAAAAATGGACTGGCTGCGTAAATATTTTTTAATTGTAATGATGTGTTCCACGCATCAAGGACGTATTTAGGGGGGTGCTAGGGTGCTTACGCACCCCTTAAATTTCCCAAAACCATACTAGATACTTCTCAAAAATTGATAAAAAGTAGTTTTATACATAAGAAAAATCTGCTGGTATGTTTAAGCACCCCCTTAATTTGATTTCTGAGTACGTCCTTGCCACGCATTATTTATTATTTATTGCATGCAAAAACTTGCCACCTTGATTAAAAAAGTCTACTTAACAATGGCACAGTTACAGCAAATAAATGAAAACATAAAGGTAGTAACGAAAAATAGATGGACATACAGCTTCATTATTTTCTCACTTTAAATGGATCTAAAACTTAAATTTGACTAACCAATAATTATTTGAGGTTTATGTACAACTAGGTGACAATATCACTATAGTTTGTATTGGAAAAACATTTTTGGTGGACAGAACTGTAAGTATAACTTTTTTAATAAAACGAATAACATAAACCGTTATTCTGAGTATTTCCTAACATGACACTGCCATATTATTATAACATTTATTTTTCATGACAATGAACTTTTAAATTCACGGAAATTGAGAAGTAATAGTTGATAAATACATCATGAATGCTGAAAAGTTTCAACTTGTTAAAGGTTATGCGAAAAGTTGGGGCAATACATACTACTAATAGGGATAGGGATTACAGTTACTTTTTTATTGCAATTTTGCAACAATCGTATTCTTAAAAACTACAAATATCAAACTAGTATTTTTGGTATTCAAAGTGGTATTGGAAATTTAAATGGCATTAGATCAAATGAATTACCATTGAGATTGAGGCGGATTGTAAATGGGTGTATGTTTAACCATATTCGTTCCTTAAGGAACCATTCAGCCTAAATCCATTTTTCGTTTTGTGTACCAAATAGCCTAAAATCCATTTTTCGTTTTGTGTACCAAATAGCCTAAATCCATTTTTCGTTTTGTGTACCAAATAGCCTATCTCCATGGCCTAGACATCCTCAACATACATGGCGCAGCATTTAGACTATGGTGTTTAGGCTATATCGTACACAAAACGAAAAATGGATTTAGGCTATTTGATACACTAAACGAAAAATAGTTTTAGGTTAAATGGTTCCTTAAGGGACAATACATAAAATCTAAATGTATCTAAAATAACAGTCGAATTAAAAAATGACAGAAATTACGCAATTTAAAGAACTCAGATCATGTAACAATTTCGAATTAAATATGGGACTTATAAATGCTGAATATACAAATGGCAAATACCAGTTTACTATGGTACTTTAAAGCTTTCAAACAAAAGTTTTAGTTTTATTGGGAATAAAAGTTTTTGTAACTAATGACGCATTTCACTGTAAACTGTATCATTAAATGCATTGCATATTGTTTCGATAACTTTATCGCATTTAAATAAATTACATAGGAAAATGATAGATTTATGCATGAGATAGGCTTGGAGAGATAGTATCTTCGACTTATATATATACCGGTGACCATAATAATAAATTAATAAGTACTCGGAAGTTTCTATTGGTATAACATTTTTGCCCTTTCTCTCCATTGCATTGCATTGTGCGTTTTTACAATTTTTTTCAAAAAGTTCAAAAATGACCAAATTCAATTACGTAGTTTTTCAAATCTTAATTTACATTTATGGCATAGGCAGTTTTAGAAAAAAATTGACTGTTTTCTCTGCTGAAAATAATTTTCAATTAGCTGAGGAGCTTCTACTCCAAATAAAAACAAAAAGCTTGACTCCAGGAACTATAATAATAATTTCAGAATCAATAGAATTTCCAGATGTAAGTTTTGAAAATTTTATTGCTATTACTCATTTGACATTCAACATTGTTTCTAAATTCATGGTAGCAAAAAATAACAAACATTATAATAACACAGATAAACATTCGGAAAACTATGTAGGTAATATTCCAAGGATTCCGTCAATGAAATACAGTCAACAGAAAGTGGCACTATCCTTAGTGAACATCAGTTTGTCTAATTTTCAAAAAATTACAAAAAATTCAAATAGAATTTTTAAAGAAGAGAATTACATGATTTTGATTGGACAAAGATTTGAGCATAATTCGTGGGGAATTCCTCCAGGAAAAGCAATAGAAATAAATATGGAATTCCCAAAGACATTTTTAATACTGCATAATAAAATTTATAAGATGTGCCCATACTGCGGCATCGATGGAAAGTCATATTGGTTGAACTCAGATTATTCTACAGTTGTAGATGAAACATTTGTAGAAGAAATTAATAAACGAGATAATTTCAATGGCGTAGAAATACAAATAGGAATAGTGAATAATCCACAAGCCAAACTTGTATTCGATGATATGAAGACGTCTGCTGCGAAAATGGTTTCTGAAAGGAAAGTGATTTCTCCAATATTATTCTGGATGAAATATTTATCGGAGAAAATCAACATCACTGTAAATTTCTGTAAAAAGTGTTCCACAGATACGGATATTCTTCTTGACATTTTCCCAGCCAATGTTGTAAAATTAATTAGACAGGCTGTACCTTTTTATATAGGAATGTCCACAGAAGTGAATTTCATTACTAACAGTGAACCCAAAATCAGTTGGACAGCATTAATCGGCCCGATTGGAAAACTAACTTTTTTCATCACTTTGTTTTTAATTATATTTCTAGCTGCCACTTTGAAAATGATTTCAAGGATTTCAATGACATTACAAAAGGAAAATAATTCATTTGGTTCCTATTTCGGAGCAATTATACGACCTTTACTAGATCAGGCTTTGGGAATGGACCAACTACCTGAAGGAAATCATTTATGGTTTCGTACAATTTTTGCAACGTGGCTATTCTATTGTATTTTAATCTCTGAAACGTATCGAGGGACGCTTGTTAGCTTTCTAATGATTCCACAGCCAGAAAAGGAAATTAAAACATTTTCTCAACTACTTGAAAACCGGCTTCCAATTTTTACATCTGGAATGGGTTATAATAACAGTAATTTAAAAGCGTATTCTGAATATCATGTTAGAGCATTTATTAGAGCTGCTGGAGATAGCGAAGCATCAAAATCCAACACAATGAATATTTACAAGAAAATCCAGAAAAAACTTTATAATGGAGTTGTTAACTCAAATAGTTGGGAAACGTATATGAAAATTATGCATGAAAATCATGCTTATGTTGACCTTACACATTATACAGCTGTAATGACGAAAATCATATCCAGAATCAATTCTCCAGACAGTGTTACAACATCTTCTGATACAATATCTTCAGAAAATCCAATGATGATCAAAGATGGTCCCACACAGAAAGCAACTCTTAGATTTTTCAAACAAATGTACGAGGCACATCTTGTGAAATGGCTCATGTTGAGTGAAGTTGATTTACTCTTTTATTTTAACTTGCAAGAATTTAAAAAAGAAATACCTAAAAATATTCTTGTAACGAAGTCCCAAATTGAATTAAGTCTAACTCATCCCACACAATTGACACTTCAACATGTCTCGTCACCATTTATGCTACTTATTGTAGGAATGTTTGTGGCTACGTTGCAAATTATAACCGAATGTTTATATAACTATCATTCGTCTATGAAGTTGATTGCCACAGTTTAAAACTTTTAAGCTTTAACTTTAAAAAAAAATTACATTGCTCAATATTGAGAATAAAATACGTTAAACATATTTATATTATATCTAAAATTATAATTATTGTACTAACACCGATACTGAATTACAAAAGTGATAAACTCGTTTGAATAATGATTCCCAACCTTTAAAATAAAAATTATGTGATGGCGAAAGATAACCGTATCTCTAGGCTAAGGTTGTCTCCTAAATATAGTCCCTTAGTCTCAATAATGCACTTTTCGTTCTGTGCACGAAATAGCCATAGCCTTCATGCCATTACACAATGCATATTTGAAGGAAGTCCTATGGTATAAGTGAACATTCAAAACTAAACATAAATGTTAATCTAATAATAATAAGACTAATCATATTGATATTCAGCATCAATATGATTGGGGTTCTAGTTTATAAATAAATGATGGAATTAAATAAAACTTAAAAGAAATTAGACTTATTTCAATATTTAAACTGGGATATAATACGATAAAAATTAATTAAGGTAATTTCGTATAACTAAACTTAATTAAAATTTCATCAACTTGTAGGAAACTTTTTGTCTTTGAGAATGTTTTACATCAACGTCTCTAGATTCCGAATGAAGATGTTTGCCTAACGCGGAATTTGCATAGGGCTTGTAAACCCGGACGGAAATTCAAAACCCGGGTTTCGGGTAAAACCGGGTTTTGAAGGCTCAGAACCGGGTTCGGAACCGGGTTTTGAATATGTTTATTTTTTACGTGTAATTATGGCGTACACCGCCAAATTAAAACGATATTTTTTAACTAAACACAATCTTTCTTTAATGAAATACATCAGACATCACATTAGTCATCAATTTCAGTATTTTCAGTCAGTTTATATAAAGACAGGGTGTAATCGAACATAATAATAATTTATTGTATGTTTTCCTAGTGGCTTAATCAAGGATAACTCATTAGTTTTTTAATCCATTTGGACATTGTAAGTGTAGGTGTGGCTTTGAATGCCCATATTTCTAATCAAAGTACGCTTTTATTAATTACCAAAATAATTCCGAAAAATTGTAAGTGTAAAATTAAGGGAATGGAATATTTTACAATTTTTGCTATTTATTTAACAAAATTCAAGTAGACGTTGATTTAAGGTCTGATATAAAAGGTTTCTGTTGCACACAATGATATTGTGAATTTGACGATGCGCTACTTACTAAGAGAATAAATGTTTTGATATTATTTCCAGTTTTAATATTTGAAACACGCATAAAACCTGGTACCTGAATTTAGTGTTTAATTAGTGAAAACCCGGGTTGGTCAATGACAAAACCCGGTTACCGGGTACCCGAAACCCGGGTTTTTACCCGGTTTTCAGAACCGTCCAGAACCGGGTTTACAAGCCTTAAATTTGCATGAGACATGACTTTTTGGCACGGAAATTGGAATTTGATGGCCATGTAGGGAACTTTTTATGTCTTCGGTGGTTGTTGACAATTAAATTGATTACTGGCCTTTAATTGTGACCAATAAATGTTTGCTAGCGATCGAAATGAGAAAATGCGATTTTATAGTTATTTTTGTTTTCAAATATTATGAAATTCATTGAAATAAAGATTTTATTTACAAAAAGGCATAAATGATTTTTATATAACTTTATTTTATAGTCTTTTAAGATTTCTGCGATAACATTTAGGAGGATTGAAATGTAGACATGAATAAAGACAAAACAAACAGTCCATTAAAGTAACGACGGGAGGAATTACTGCGTCAACAAAAGGAAAGAAATCTCCACCATCCAATCCTCGACCGCAACTCAAATGACAATTATTAAAACTTATTCGAACTAGTTTAATACAATTCCATTAACTCCCAAAACTCTTTCCCCTCCATTCCCGTCCCCCTTCCTCCCTCCCACAAATAATAATCTGCTTTTCTGTCGACGTGGCTGGAGAGAACCGACAAATCTTCTTCCTTCCAATCTATCCATCCGACTGCGATTTTCTTTATTTCTTTCTTCGTCAACTCAATCAACTCTTGAAGTGTCAATGAATCGAAGTAAACAACGAGTTCGTCTGTCTGAAAGTGACCCAACAATTCCTCCACTTCTTTAAAAGAAAACCATTCTAGAATTAGTTTGTCCACTCTCCTCATTTCACCAACAACTATCGTGTTAGAAGGATAAGTATTACTTATTTGTATGTGGGTGAGGCTTTTGGGTATTAGATCTACATTGACTTCATTCATCACCCAAAAGTGTATGTGTGTGAGGTTGGCAGATCGGAAAGAAGACAAGAAGGAAGAATCGGACATGAATTGAAGTGTCAAATATTTCAGATTTGGAAGGTCAATTGGTTCATTACAAACAACTTCTGCTTCATATAAAAGCAGTTTTTCAATTGTTGGAGGAAGACAAGAAATTTTCAAAGAAGAAGAATTAAAGTTCATCTCTTTGACTTTCATTTTCGTATTTTCCACAAATGGAATATACTCCAAATGTAATCTTTGAATATCCCATCTGGCCTCATTCCAGTTCAACACTTCCACTCCTTTTAAGTAAAGATATTCCATGGAGATCTCGTCACTCAACTCGATAGACATTTTATCACCCAAAAGGATCAATTTATTAATTTTGTGGAAGTCACAGAAATTATTGGCATTCGCCTGCTTCACTTCCCGTCCATTTATATAGAAAAAGGGATAACTTAAATGCAATTCCTCTGGAGACAGTCGATCGAAAGATGAAAGATCCAATGAACAACTCTCCAATTCAGTTTTACTTGAATCTCCTCCCAATTCCAATTTGATTGTAGATTCATCAGACTTCTTTACCAGAGAATAATTGGACTTTATCAGATCTGAATGAACTAATCGAATCAAAGTGCCACCTGAAATTGTGGAATAAATGACTTCAAAACTCGGTATAGCCTCATTTTTTTGTTTGGATTCTTTTTTCAGTTCTATACTGCATTGAATAGCCATCAAATTGATATAAACCAGATCTCCGGACAATTCTTCTTTCGTTCCTAAAGTCTCCATCTCCACAGCTTCTTTAGAATATTCTCTCGTTTCTTTCAATTCCTCCTTCTCCAATTCTTTCAGGATGTCAACACATTCCTTCTCTTGTCCATTCTTGGCCAGGCAAATGGCATAATTAAATTTTGATGTTTGTGATTTCAATTCTCCAGCAATTATCTTCGCTAGCTGGACCGATTCCTTTAATCTTCTTTGCCTTAACATCACACGTAGAATGTTGATTATGTGGGATTCATCTCTTATTTCTTCTGCAATTAGCAATGCTTCGTCTAACTTTCCCATACCCAAATAGATACAGAATAAAATATTTCCGATTTTATTTCCAGTTGGATTTACTTTCAAGTCAATCAACTCGAAATCGATTTCGACTTTTATTTTAATTTTATCAATTGTCGTCAAGTATTCCAGCATCGTTTCTAAAACTGTCATACCTTTGTCCCTCGTCTCCCTTTCCATTCCTATATAAAGTTCTTTAAGGATATCCACACATTCCTCAACCTGTCCATTCTTATTCAAACAAACAGAATAATTAAATTTAGATGTCTGGGTTTTCAATTCTCCATCAATAAATATTGCTAATTCAACTGCTTCTTCCATTCTTCCTTCTCCCACCAATTTCCTCAATTGTCTTTGATCGAGTAACTCTGCTTTGACTTTTGGAAAGGCTTTCTTTAGTTTTGCATCTGCGTATTTGGTGAAAGGAATTAATTTGTATTCGATGAATCCCACGCAGCCGAGAATCTTCTTCAGTGTCTCATTCTCTATCTCTCGTCCATTGAAACGAATTACTTGCTGCAGGAGTCGATGGACACTCAATAAATACATCTCAATCTTTATTTCAGTTTTACCCAACAATTTATTCATTATTCCATCTTTATACGGAAATTCCAACATTTTTCCTGTTTTTGTCAGTAAAGCATACTTTTCTAACAAATCTATCGCTTCTTCCAATCTATTTGGGGCGATATTTAACATTTTAGATAGAAATAGCGCTCGAATGTCATCTGGTCGAAGATATCCAAATATCATCAACAAATTGTACGCCAGTTTGCCATTTTCTTGTTTTAGAATCAAATCTAAAGAAACCTTGATATTTTTGTTGATTGTCTTTTCGTAGTCGTCGAATTCTTTGTCAAAAATATTTTCCAAATCTTTTGAAGAAGTTTTTTCAATGTAGTTTTGTAATTCAATTTTTCTGCTGTTTAAGGCAGCAACAGCTAATTGAAGAGCCAGTGGGAGATTTCCCATCAATTGACATAATTCATTTAGTTGTGAATCAGTTCGCTCTATGGATTTATTCAAATTGCTTTTTAGGAAATCCAGACTTTCTTCTTTACTGAAAATGTCCAATTCCAGATCGGATATTTTCCCGAATCCGGTCTCCGTCCCCCATTCCCGACTTCTTGAAGTGATGATACAATGAAAGTTTTCTTTGTATTTAGGTAGGACATTTATAATTCCCTCTTCTCCTTTGTAATTTTCTGCATTGTCATAAATCCAGAGACATCTGAAGTTCTTCAATTCACCAAAACTCTTTGTAGCAATTTCCTTGAATGGCAGCTTCTCCAGGTGATTAATATCCAAATCTCTGGCGAGATTCTCGAAGGAGGTGAGTAGACTGCCTTCCCCGCAGTCTATCCAGATGATGTGATCATATTCTTGTTCGTAAGTGTGTGCATACCATTTGGCGGTAAGGGTTTTACCGACTCCTCCCATCCCTGAATATTTAGACGCAGCTGATGTCTCGTAGATGACAACCCTTCGATTCTCGTCCATCAAAATTCGGTCTTTTAACTCTTCAATTAACAGTTTCTCTCCGAATTTTCTTTGGAGAAGAGATTTAACCAGCTGTTTTTTATCTTGCCACCATTTTTGATTTATTTTTGGATGGAGAATTGGATTTCTGAGTTGTGATGGAAATGATTCTTCCTTTAAAGGATGGCCGCTGTTGGGTTTTTCAATTTCTTGTGCACAACGAGCATTGTTTGTTTTCTGCAGTATTTCGAGAACTAAATGTCTATTTTCTTGCCAATCCTTCTTTTGAAGTGTAGCCAGCAGCTTATAATTTTTTTCATTTGGAGTGCTTTCAGCTTTCTGTGAAAGATATTTAAGAAATCGATTATTACAATTAACAAGGGGTAAACTTTTAGAGGGCTGTAAAAATAATGGTTTAGGCAGTACAAAGGATTTTGTTTGGAAATTTTTTAAGGCAGTAATTTTAATCATGTGGAATGGAGTATTAAAAACAAATGCGATATAGCTCTGTAAACCAACAATTAAAGCAGCAACACAAGAATGATATGTATTTCGTCCAATGGAGGATTAATTTAATTCTAGGTCACTTCTAGGATTAATTCAATGTTAATTCAGTTGCAATATTTAAGGATAAGTTATGAGAGTTTCGTTTTCGTGACGTTGCAATACAGTATACAGTTTTAATAACTGGCTGGACATTGGAATCAAGCACGTATCCAGAGGGGGGCCCGGGCCCCCCCTAAGTATCCAGAAAAGGCAACTTTTTTGTCAAAAAAGGTTAAAAATCCAAAAAATTTTCGCGCTTCGCGCGAATATGCCTTAATTTTATCAATATATTTAGGTGGCCCCCCTAAGTCAAATTCCTGGATACGTGCTTGATTAGAATAATGTCTGCAGTACTCTCTACAGTTGAAGGAGCTTTATGTATTCCTCCTTCAATTAATTTAATGATTTCTTGTTTTGTACCACCAATCAGATTTTTAGGAAAAGGTAATTTAAATTAGCTGTATCATATTCACTGTTATAATATTGTCAGGTTTTTATTACTTGTTATTGTTTAATCAAAAACAGTAAACCGTTTTAAAATTTTGGGTACGATTTTTATATTGAACAGATCATTCACTTTCAAGGTCTAATTTTTCTAACAATGACTCTGCTTAGGTATTATGGTTTTTCAAAAATTTCCAGGTTATTTTACTTTTTGTACTAATATTGTCCTAATCCGATTTAGAATCAAAGAATCATAGGCAACTCTGGCAACTTGTGAAGCCGTTCTTACAATCACTCAGCATTTACTGCTTTCAAACTGAGCTCTTGCTCTTTACTGAAGTATGAAATAGCAAAACAATCACAACGCACATACCCTCACTCTCTTTGTCCTGCGATGACTCATCCTAACAAAAATTTAGCAATAATTAACGTGTTTTGTTAAAGTGTAACTCAAAGTAACTATTTTTTTTAAAATAAAGATCTAAATCAAAGATTTGTTAAAGATATGCGAACTTAGAACTGAGGGTTCCAGATGTACAGTAATTTTATTCTTACTTTAATAACTAAAGCTGTAACAGTTATGACATAACTTTTGGAGGACCGGACTCCCTGAGTGGCAAAGTGACAAATTGTAGATTGACATCATTAATTAAACGCAATTTACTTCACTGTACCACCGAATTCCAATGCCACTTAAAAATCAACTTTTAACCTCAAAGATTTCATCCTGTAAGATTACTAATCTCATTATACAAGAACATTTCATAGTAAGGGTTTGAAATAAATTTTTTTATATTGTGATGAAATGCCCAAAAAGGGTAAAATAAATACATGATTAATAATGAGTAGGTAGTAGTTTTATTTATTTAACTCAATGTATAAGCATAATTAGGTACTTAACGTTGGTATGTCATGATAATAATTTAAGATGCAAATAACATAATCATCTACCATTGTAAGATACAACGCATGGAAATGAGCTAGACAAAACAAAACTTTTGTAAATAATGTGTCTCATGATCTATATGAGCGATTACGAATGGAATGTAACGAGAACAGAGATGAAGAAATAATAAAGAGGGAGAAATGCAGCAGTTGCGTTTTATGGAGAGCACAGAAAAGAGATCTGCTAATATTTATTCCGACCTAATGCATATACCTAATTTTCACGAGTGCTAATCTTACGGATATTCAAGTTTTATCGGGTTACGGAGGGACCGACCCTTAATCTCTACGTAAACGTTCAGGTTTATTACAAGGTGTATTACATGGTGTCAGAAGTGGGATCCCTTGAGGGTCTCTTCGGTTGAAGGACCCCTAGACAGGGAAAAAGAACTCAAAAGACAAGTAGTGAATTAAAACCTGAATGAAGTGAAGTGAAGAAACTTGTGAAGAAGGATAGGAAAATTTGCATTCAAAGTGAATCTTCGGATTTCCATGGAACATTCGTGAGTTTAAGTGACAGAATTTCGGAGGAAGAACATACTCGAACAATGGACTTGGGGGTAAATTTAGAATAATCTTCAGAAATAAGTAAGTGAATTCATTTGATTGTCTCTTGAAATAGTGTTTGGACAAAACAAGGTAATCTTGAATCGAAAATTTTAGAATCACGAAATTTTAGTATAAATAAATCTAAAAAAATTAATTATTGGAAACGTGCACACTTGGTGAATACAATTAATTTAAAGTGGCCACGCCCACCCTAAGATCCACGCCGTTTTTTTTGAAAATTCGGTAAAAAAATTCGTTTGCAAATAAAAAGTGAAGTAGGGGATACGTGAGACATTATCTACTCCACGATAATTCCATCATTTTTCTGTCTTTTTAAATAAAAAGACAGTGGCGACCGATTAAAAAACGTATTAGTGAAGTTACCCGTCCATGACGGGCAAACAAAAATATAAATAAATTCTTTTCTAATAGATTAACAGAAAGTATTAAAAAGTGAGTACCTATAAACTACCTGACGGGCGGAACAAAATTTAAATAAATCAATAATTCACCAATATTATTTAAAGTGCAGTCCCTATTGACTAGTAACATTACCCGTCCGATGACGGGGGAACTAGACTCCAAAAAAAAATAACTTTAAGAAAAACCGAAAATAAGTGAAGAAAATAAGAGAAAAATTTTGAACTTTGTGGAAAGGCTACCAAATGGTGAAGGACTAATGGGTCCAGTACCCTCAGTGTTGGTGTTCCTAGATAGAGATCAACCGGAGAGTAGTTGTAAACGACCAAAGAAGAGCGGAAATGGTAAGCAAATGGTAACCTTCAAAGTGCCAGAATCAGATAAAAATGGAGCAGACAGTAAGTACCAAACGGGTGTAAAGAAGTAACGGGTAAACAAAGAAAAGTGTCACCAGAATAAAAGTAAGAATTAAGAAAACCTTTACAGTCTTAACTAGATACTATGTGTTCAAACTATGAGTGTGTTAAAAGTTATGAAATTACACACCAACGCTGTGACCCCTCCACGTGCAACTGAAAATTCAGTAGGTTATGACCTACATGCTATTGAAGAAGTCACCTTAAAAGCTAGTGAGACAAAAACTGTCAGGACTGGCATAGCTGCCACTCCCCCAATAGGAACCTATATTAGAATTGCCCCCCGATCAGGCATTTCTTTACAAAAACATTTAGTTGTGGGAGCGGGAGTATGTGACCCAGATTATACTGGTGAACTAAAAGTAGTGTTTCACAACGTAGGACAGGAGACTATTATTATTTCAATTGGGCAGAAAATTGCTCAGCTAGTTTTAGAGTGCTACAAAACACCCAAGGTAGAAATAGTGGATCAACTCGAATTTACTAGCCGGGATCCCAAGGATTTGTATCCACTGGAAACTAATAACTTAGTTAAAAAGTGCCGTGGTTAAACACCACTTAGTGATTTTGAAATACAGTACACACAGTAGTGCACACAATTTATAAAAATGGATTTGCCACCTGTTTGGCCGTTTTGGTTACTATTGTTTTGCATGGTGAGCGTCCAGATTTTACTGGAACGTGGCCCAAATTTGGGACTCAAATACTTGCAATTGTTCATGTTTGTTGTGAGTGCTATAGCAATGGTCATTACCACAATCTTGGTTATTATAAGAGCGTTAGAGTAAACAATAGACTACAATCAACAGTTTAGAGATAAAAGTGAAGTGTGTTATAAATCTTAAGAGTTGAGTTCCAATTAAGATAAGAGACTACAATATGTCAACACCAGCTAACGAAGGTGGCGGCAGGCCATCGACAGTTGCCCCAATATCAAGCAGTAAGGTCACGAAAACCAGGGGTAGGACTAGAGGTCGTCCAACTGGAAAAAGTATGGTCCCTCCCCAGGTAGATGAGGCCACGCATTCAGAGCAGGAGGAGGAACAAGGGGAGAACCAACCGAGTACGATGGATGATACAGCATCTTCGATGGCAAATAGTAGACGGACGTCGCTGAGAAGCGCCGGCGTTTACTTCTGAAGAGACAGGGTGAGCGCTGGAGACGAGAGGACTACACGTGCTTCTGCTGAAAGAAGAGCAAGGGAAGCAGATGACCAAGCAGCACAATCCACCAGTGCTGGTACAAAAGGGAATCCCCCTAGGAATCCATTTATAGAGGTTGATACAGATGATGAGCCCCAGAGGTCAAACGCCTCTAGTCCCATTTCCGAGAATAGTCAACAAGCACCGCCTAACGATTGTGGAATTCCAGATATGGAAACGTTAGAGGCGTTGCGGAAGCAGTACTAAAAAGATACAGAAGAGTTAAAAAGAAAGCAGGCTGAAGTACAGGCCAATTTTGATGTCGTCTTGACTCTAAGTGATGAAATAGTAGCCGTCAAAGATCAGCTGAAGGCTGAGAATGTAAGAAGCGCAAGAAGGGTGGAACCTCAGTTAACTACTACTCCCACCGGACCTCCTGGTCCCGAGACCATACGTGCCCAACTTTTGAGACTCTTTGACACAGTGCCATAGTAACACCGGGAGACCGCCCATAGCCACCGGCAACCCGGCAAGGTCAATCCCATCCGATGGTAGGCAGAGCCGTATGTCTTACCATATCCTTCCTCGGACACCAGCTAACAATGACGAAGAAATTGGTCTACTGGCACAACAACCAGCGCCCACATTTGGAGTGAACATATTACAATCATTCCATACAATGTTCGTTGGAGACAGCAGAGAGCCTGGAATGGCGAAAGAATTCTTACGAAAGTACGAATCCATGACGTCAGCCATGACCCAAGCTGAGAAGAAGAAACATTTTGCGTCAGTTTTGGGCGGAACAGCATCCATGTGGTTGGAATTGTTCATCGCAAAAATGAATGAAGAAGAGCTAAAGGACGATGGGCATGGAAGTATAGTTGGCGGCTTCGCGAAAGTGACGTGGCCAGAACTAAAAAGGGAATTCTTATTGGAGTTTGATAAGAATAATGCTCAAGCATTCATCGTAATGCAGATGCGACCGGATGAGTCGGCTTCAACATTCTTCATACGAATTACAAGCAGTCATTTGGAAGCAGGAAGCCCCCTCAGCGAAGAGATGCTGATACAACAAATCATAGAAAAACTTAATGACTTCTATTATGAAAAAGTGGTCAACAAAAGTTTCCCGAGTCTTGATAGTTTAAAGAGAAAGTTAAACGAAATAGACGCAGAGAGACAAGCTATTAACCGAAAAAGAGCTCAAAATATTGGAACCAAAAGGGTTGCTACGATGAAATCTACGGAAGAGCCGCCGGAAAAGGTTGCAGCTCTCATCAAGGAATTTGGGAAACAAATTGATGACAGGTTTACAAAGATGCAGAAAGCTTGGACTACAAAAAAAAGCAATCCGCCCAGCAAGGGAGAGTCAAATAATCAGACTACCTCCCAACAGCAGTCCAATCCACCACGCCAAGGACAAAGGAACTACTTTCCCCAAAACCAAAGAGGTTATTATGGTAACAGCTATCGAGGTGGAAGAGGAGGTGGACAAAGATTCCAGAATTATGGCAATGACCTACGCGCATGCTATAAGTGTAATAATGTCGGCCATATTGCGCGTGATTGCCACCTCGACGACAATCAAGCGCCCCCTAGTAGAGGGAGAGGCGGATACAGAGGTAGATCAAATCGAGGAGGTAAAGGCAGTAACAAGCCCATAGTTTCCCCAAAGACGGAGGGAAACCAGCAATCGCAATGAGCCAAGGGTGAAGGCCATTGTGATAAGAAAAGCATCCCCGCAGAGGATAATGAAATCACTGAACACATTTTAGCTTTAGGAGGTAGTGGTAAACAATTGTATTGCCCCATCATATTTGATGGAATAACGGTACAATGCATGATTGATACGGGAGCATCTACCAGTGTTATTCATAGTGGTATGTTAAGAGACCGGAGTGACATTGTGGATACTAATATTCGCATCCATAGTGCCACTCAGAGTCCACTAGTAGTAAAAGGAAAGAAATTATTAACTATTAAAATTGCAAATATAGAATTTTCTAAATATCTTAATGTAGTTGAAAATATCCCTGAAGGGTTAATCATAATTGGTATGGATATTTTGGAGAAGCATGGAGGTTGGATTAGCTGTCGTAGAAGAAGGGTTTGGTTCGAAGGTGTAAAGTTAGAAGGAAGCCCACGTCCATTGCAGATAGATAATGTTATTGCGATGCTTCAGCTGATCACTGAAAAGTCTTCCCAAACTGTAAATAAGGACGTGTCGTCCTCCTTAGAAAGTTACATTGCTTGTAAAATATATGCTGTGAATGAGAGTGAGAACGAAAATGACTTGAGACATATTGGGGAAAACGTATGTGACATAAGCGATGGACAATGTGATTTTGATTTGAGAGGAAAGAAGGATGAGAATGTTGAGAGTAAGACCCCAGTGTTTAACAGGGACGGTGTGGCACGGAAGGGCAGCAACGGAAGGAATGATGTGAATGTTGAGAGTAAGACCCCAGTGTTTAACACGGACGGTGTGGCACGGAAGGGCAGCAACGGAAAGAATGATGTGAATGTTGAGAGTAAGACCCCAGTGTTTAACACGGACGGTGTGGCACGGAAGGGCAGCAACGGAAAGAATGATGTGAATGTTGAGAGTAAGACCCCAGTGTTTAACACGGACGGTGTGACACGGAAGGGCAGCAACGGAAGGAATGATGTGAATGTTGAGAGTAAGACCCCAGTGTTTAACACGGACGGTGTGGCACGGAAGGGCAGCAACGGAAAGAATGATGTGAATGTTGAGAGTAAGACCCCAATGTTTAACACGGACGGTGTGACACGGAAGGGCAGCAACGGAAAGAATGATAGGGATGTTGAGAGTAAGACCCCAGTGTTCTACACGGACGGTGTGGCACGGAAGGGCAGCAACTGTTCAGCAACTAGCAAATGTATCGCAGGCTGGTCTGGCCAACCAATCTGTTTATGCACAGTCTCTACCGGAGCAGGAACCAGAGAATATTATGGAAATAAATGACAAAGTTGACTATGACTGTTGTATAGAACGTTGTTTAGAGACATGTCATAAAGATGATTTGAATGAAGCAGAGGTATGCTGCTTTGGAATGGAATGTCCTTCTGTTAATGAAGAGACTGATTTTTTGAAAAAGAGAATATTAAAGGGAAGTTGCGTGCTTTGAAAGTAGTGAATGTAATGGATATGAAAAAGAAAATGATGAAATTATTAATAGTATTTTAGGGGAAAAGCTCGAACATTATAATAAGTATGGGATAGTGAAAATAAAAGATGACGTGGTGTTGTCACCACATTCTTTTTCGTGCATCCCAATTAAATTCGAAAACGTTTCGAGGTTGAGTTCTGATAGTTTGTTTCGACCATGGGAAGAAGTGGAAATAAATTATGGAATATTTATTATGCCACATCTTATTAGTTCGGAAACGGTAGCAATCATGATCTTCAACTTGGGTGATTACCCGACTAAGTTGAATGGAAACTTGAGAATCCGATATGCAGAGCCTATGGAGAGGTCTGAAATGACTATTGAAGAATTTGAAACTTTGTATTCACTAGAGGAAGGAGCATTTGACATTAACGCATTCGATATTAATCCAAATTCACCAGAAAAAAACAGAGAAGAAACTATAAAGATCATAATAGAGTATTAAGACAGATTTGGATTTACGAACTCACAATTGGGTTGTAAATCTACTATTACGCATAGCATTGACACAGGAGATCATCCCCCTGTCAGAGAGAAACTTAGGCCAAGACATTCCCAGGCCGAAAGGGAAATTATTAGGAAACAGGTAGCAGAAATGCTTGCTTGTGGCGTTATTGAAAGGGCTTACAGCCCGTATTGTGCAAATGTTGTCTTAGCCCCTAAACCAGATGGTAGCTTAAGATTCTGTATTGATTATCGAAAATTAAACAGTGTAACAACTTTTCATAGCTATCCAATTCCCCGCATCGATGAAGTCATTTAATCAATGGCTGGAAGTCCTTCGTTTAGCCCCTCGATGCGACATCCGGTTTTTGGCAGGTCATGATGAACAAGAAAGATGGTTCAAATCTCAAAACTTGCTTCATCACGGAAGATGGCAGTTTCGTTTGGACACGAATGCCATTTGGTCTGAAGAATAGTCCAATGACCTTTGCCTTGTTAGTTGATTTGATGTTTGCAGACATGCGACATTTAGTGGCATACTATATCGATGATTTAACTTGTCATGGAAAAGACCATAAACAAAACAACGAGCGGCTGATCGTAGTTCTCGACCGATTAAGAGAACATAACGTAAAGCTTAAGGCTCAAAAGTGCAAATTTTTATACGAGGAAATTGAAATGTAGTTTGTAGTCAATGGACAGGGCGTTAAGCCCAATCCAAAAAGAGTAGAAGGCATTAAAAACATGCCCATTCCTAACACTTTAAAGAAAATAAGATCATTCCTTGGAATGATAAACTTCTATAGGAAATTTCAGATCCATACCGACGCATGTGATTATGCTGTCGCGGGAGTGTTGGTCCAGGTAGAACCATTTGCGACAGATAAAGGTAGAACCAAGAGGAGAGAGATCCCAATCCACCATATCAGTAGAACTCTTGTAGGGAATGAGTTAAAGTGGTCGATACCAGAGAAAGAAGCTTTAGCTCTAATGTTCTCTTTGGATTGTTTCAGACCCTATGTTGCTCTGAATCCCTTCATTATTAGAACCGATCACATAGCTTTGACATATTTACAGAACTTAAGAGATCCCGTTAAAACAAGGATTGGAAGATGGGCTCTCAAGCTCCAAGAGTTTACATGCCAAATAATACATCGTGCTGGAAAGCACAACGCAATCCTAGATGCATTGAGTAGAAATCCGTTTGAGAAACCGTTATCGGCTTCTCATGTGACAGATCTAATTACGTTCTGTTTGATCGATGAGGAGAGAAATGCTTATGTAAATAAGATTCATGCCTTATCGGAGAAATTGGAAAAAGGAGAATCAGTATCTGAAGAGGAGTCCATTTTAAATAAGGAAGACGCAATATTATCTGCATCTGAAATCGGAATTAATTTCGGTCAGCTACAGTTCTCTGACGAGTACTGCAGGGAAATAATTAATAATCTAGACTGTAATCCGAACTTTGTTTTGGATAAAGGTTTATTATGGTATGTAAATAACGGAATTAGTAAAATCGTAGTGCCCGTTGCATTGAGAGGATTAGTCCTCGAACTTTACCATGCCTCTAAATTTGCAGGTCATTTTGGCCATCAAAAAACGCTGGCTAGGCTGAGCCAAAGATTCTTTTGGCCATGTATGACAACACAGGCCAAAGAATATATCGATAAGTGTCTAAAATGTAGACTACACAAAGTGCCATTAAGAAAGCGGCATGGTCTACTAAAACCCATAGATCCCACTTTAGGTGGAGAAACAATGCAACCGGGAAGTTTCTGGGCCATAGATATTTTAGGACCTTACCCAGAAACAACAAATAATATGAAATACGTCATTGTGAGTACATGCATGATAACTAGGTACGTAGTCTGTGGAACATTGCAAGCCACATCAGCTACGGAAGTTGCAGAATTTTTAATTGATAGAATCATACAGTACTTTGGCGCATTACGGATATTATTAACGGACAATGTAACATGTTTTAGATCCAAATTAATGACTTGCTTAGCAGAAACTTTTCAGTTTCAGCATAAATTCTGCCATAGTTATGTTCATAACATTATAGGTAGTGTGGAAAGAATGAACAAAACGTTAGCAGAAATGATAGGCAAGCAAATTGCAGATTACGGAGAATTCAGGGACTGGATAAAAATTCTTCCTAACAGTGTTATGGCATATAACTCTGCCATACATAGTTCACTTTTAGAAACTCCATCATTTTTAAAGTTCGGCAGGGATCTGGAATTTCCTGTCGACGTTATGATTAACCTCCCTACCCGGTCATTGGCGTCAGATACATTCTTGGCTAGATATAAGAAAGGAATGGAGATCGCTAGAGATAATTTAGTTATCTCACAGCGACGGGCGAAGAAATACTTTGACAGGAACAGGAAAGAGTGTGTTTTGAGAGTAGGAGACGATGTACTATACGAGGTACCTACTAAGAGAAAGGGAGAGCCAGACAAAATGCAAAATAAATTACGAGGACCATACGTAATTACTCACAAACTAGGAGATCTGACATTTGTGATAAGATTAATTGGTGACGAAAAAGCAAAAAGTATCATAACAAGTGCTAGATTATTACATCATTACAAAGACGGTTGCATAACGGACACTCCAGTCGAGGAAGAGAGTCGGCCAACGTTATCGGATGAACATGTAAGTGAAACCCCTGTACATAAAGATAACGTTGATAGCCCAGACATAGATATTTCTTACAAAGGTACGGTGAAAGCAGTACCTGAACAGGTAGGTGTTCGAAGGTTGGAAAGAATTAAAGAAAAGAAACTAAAACAGATTTATGTCATCCAGGTTCCAGAATCAATGGATGACGGGTTTGGCAATTTGTGGGCTGTTGCTCACAACTCCCAGTCATAGTTGGTATGTGTCTGGGAATGCAATCATAAAAGAGGAAATGAAGCCCTATCTACAGGAAATGGCAAAACCTGAATCGAACACTACCACGGACAGTCATGAAGAGGATAAATTTAAATACGATATATCAAATTTCATGTGTTTTAATGAAACTTTAGAAATATTATTTAATAGATCCATAGATATCGTTAAAAGTAGAACGCTTGTCAAGATTGTACAGGTACCAATGATACAGTGGACAGGCATCGTTATATTAGGAGGTTGGACAGGCACAATCGGAGCCATGTTTGGACTATCATTTGGATTTAGAGCAGGTTTAGAATATAACAGAATTATCAGTAGAACACTAGCAATTTTAGGAACACTGGAGGCTTTAGAAATGGTAGACGCAGGTTTATTTGACCTCAATCATGAGATAAGTGTTCCTGCAACTGTTAATGTCGGTCCAACAAATATTCAATTAAATGCTTCTGTACAAATTGGTCCAAAAGAAATATTTCCAAAAGGAAAGTGTAAGAAGATGCATAGATAAATTAACTTTGATCTACGAATCGCGAAACTATGCTTTGGGGTACATAAATGTAAACATTAAATTATGTTTTATTATAATTAATCTCTTACATATTTACAATTATATAGCACTGCTTTACAATTATAGCTTGTTCACATTAATGAAGGAATTTGTTGAAGTCAATTTTAATAGAAAAAGATAATAATGCATAGTTTTTCACTAGTTGTTATCAAACAGTTTAATAATTACTATATGTGCCCACAAAAAATACTGTGTGCTAATTTTGTTAAAACATCTTAAATATTAAAGCCTTAATTTTTAACATGAAATCTGGGTGCGTGAAATGAGGGGAACGTGTGTATTACATCTAACTATCAGTTTTATAAAAATCTCCATCAGATAATAATTAGAAGCATAGATCAGAACTACATTTTCCAACAATTCTATATATATTGGAGAAATGCGTAGTCTGTTAAGAGATCATACAATGAGGTCTTATTTTACTTTTACACTTCTTATTACAGATTGAGTCTCTGAAACTCATGCCCGATCAGCAATGTGTAATGATAGTGATAAATAAAATGAACTTACAATTTCGTCACTTTCAGCTTTAGAGATGATGTCGTACTGCTCCAAATAAGCCAACACTAAAGTTAAATTTGTCAAATTTTCTATTAAGAAGACAAGATTTCGTTTAATTTCGTCTGCCATTTTACGCAATTAAAATAATGTCACAAAAAATAACAATATCACGGAATATATTTTGCAAATCAACTACACGTATGATAATGACAGATTAGTAAATGTTTGAATGTAGTACGGAGTCCGATTAGTTGGCTTGGACTTTGACTATTGGGTGAGGTTGGCGAATGATGATTGGTTGGGAGGGAAAATTTTCGTCATTCTCCCTTGTCCTTTGATAAATCATTACCTATGTGATTTGGAGAATATGCATGATAACCACTGCCGATGCCACTGACACCTCAGTTATCAGTAGATAAAAATAATTATATTATTATATCACTGTGTATTTATGATTGGGGTATATATGGTATAGCTTTACGGGGATAATAATGTTCACAGATACTATATATACAATAGAGATCAAGTACATTCACAATAGCATTGACCGTTAATCTAGACACCGGTTTACATTGTGAGAAGAATCTTCAATTGCATTACTAAAAGAAAAGAACATACGATCCAATTATTTGAATTCTAAACAAAATATAATTGTTTGTATCCTAAACATATTAATTTAATAACATACTTAATAGAAATTAAGAAATTGCTCCTAAGAACTCATACGTGTGCAGTAGCACTATGTAATGTAGCTAAGTTTTTCGAAAAATTTAAGCAGAAGATTCCAACACAGAAGTGTCAGAGTCATTATGCAGAGAAGCAGCTTTCCCAATGGGCTGACTCTGTTTATGTACCTTAGCACCCTCTCCAAATACGTCATTGGGTATGCTAAACCTGACCTTCTTTGCTATTTAGTGTACCACGATTGTACGAGAAAATATAATATTCCAGATCTCAATCTATATCAATATTTAACTCCCCATAAAAACTCTCAGGCTCAAATTAAATTGAGCATATTTTAATGTCCTTTACAGTTATCAGACATACTTATACATATTTTCTTTAAGTCGATCTTTAGATTATTATTTTATTATCCTTCAGGTCTACGACAATTACAAAATTATTATTTCAATTCGAGCTTAGTGTCTATTTATTTCATTAATTTAGAAAATGGCCAAATGCACTCTAAAGGAGACATGGAATAAGAGATGCTTCGGAGTTTATCATCGGGGTTACAGTCATCTAAGCGAAGTGTTGAATTGCACAATGCAAATGTCAGTGTACGAGCCGGAACCGAAGACAAGAGATGAACGTTTCGATGTCCTATTCTTCGTTTCTGGAGCATTATGCAACGAACTGAATTTTATATTGAAATTCTGTCCTCAAAGATACGCAGGTGATCACCGATTCCTTTTAGTTGGCCCTGACACCAGTCCAAGTAAATATATTTAAACCGATAGTAAACTTAAAAGAATGATAAAAATAAAGTTATTAATAAGACTACAATTTTCATAATTTATTTAGAACATGTAGACATTCCAGGAGATGACCATTGTCTTTTATTAATTTTGAAATGTATAATAAGTTCTGAAGGATAATCATGTTTCTTTTATTCTAGAAATCTGCCAGTTGGTATATAGATGCATTGGTGGAGGCGTGGTCCAAGAATTATAAGATGTACTCACTCAATATAAGATCTTCTTGCGCAGGAAGAATAAAAGCCTTTATTACTTGTCTTGAGCTACTGAATGTGTGCTTTGGGTAATATACCGCCAGCACACATGCATTGTCTGTGCACGCAGGTACATTAGATGTAGTTTAAATGTAGTAGCCTACACTCCAAAATCATAAGCTTATACAGCAGTATAAGTGCTAAGGTTGTGGGACGGGTTTTTTTATGGGTTGGGTATTTTTTGGACTTTTTTGCAAAAAAGCTGGGGTTTATTGGGTTTTTTACAATTACATACAATGCATTGCAATGATGTGCAGTATAGCTCCATACTTAGCTATTGTCAGTCTTCGTTTTCTTACATGGTATATGACATAGGCTTGCATTTAAGCATATAGGTATTAAAAACCCTTAAACCCAAAAAACTATGAAAACCCCGAATTTTTCGATACCTTGTTAAAACCTTACATATTATTATTATTAATATGCCTAGAGTTGTAGTTGTACTCCTTCAACCACTTCTGCTTTTTACGCTACTGCAGCCCACTATATACACGAGCATACAAATGCTACAGAGGGTATTAATGGTTTGAATTTTCCACCTCAAAGCAGAGTATAGCTTGTTGCTAGTGGTTACCAGAATTGCTGTAATACCTTTCTGTGTTAATTTTCGAAATTGAAACCCGAATATCTCAGAGACGCGTAACTTTGCGTAAAAAAGACCACTGCCATTCGAAAGATAATTTTTTGACGAATTATTGAGACAAAAATCATTGCACCCTGCGGCACCCTACTGTTTGCATATACTTACCGCGTATTTTGATACACTGCAAGGTGGAAAATGTAAACCATTAATACCCCCAGTGAAATGTCGTAAAACTATGTTAAATACCTTGTGAACATTAAGCCGCAGTAAGTATTCCACGTTGCTTGTTGGGCTTCTAGTAACTATACAAGGCAGGGTTACCAGAAATTGACAATTATCTAACTATTTCAAGATGTCATATAAATTGTTTATTTCAGATGTCGAGTTTCTTAAGTTGAATTAACAAATTGACATGTGATAATTTTTTGCAGCTGTTCTATATAGACAATCTTGGTTCAATAGCGGTATTTACAAATTGGTTGGGATATCATCCTTTAAGTAATGAACAAGCCTCAATCCACTTGTACTTAAATAGCATATTATGTCCTTAATGCGCTATTCATTTTGGCTATTATGGTAATAAGGTAATATGGTATATTTAGGGTAAAAGGTAAATTATTGACTCACCGCCTTGCTTTAGATTATTCTCATTGCATTTAAATATTTTTTTTGTTTTTGTTTTGTATTTTCGTAATAACTTCAAATTCTATAAGACTATTTTCAACAAAAGGGCTTTGATATCATTTTCAACATCAGTATGTTGACACTATTAACAACAAAAGTGTTTTTTGACTATTTCATTTGTGTAGCATATAAAGTAGATTAAGACGTATTCATTCCTTAAGGGACGTTATATTTATTTGAGGAATTTGATGTTTTAGCATTCGATAAATATAGGAAATATTATGGTTACCCTGAAACTTCACAAAAGTTATGCAAGTGTCTTTACCAGAATCCAACAAGGCCAAATGACGTATTTAGAGACATTGCCAGTTATAAAATATTGTATGATAGGCATTTGTAATGATAAAATTGCCAATGCCGAAGGTGTTTAGAAGCAATACAGAAAACAAGTATAAGAACTTCGATTTTATCGATCACATCTATTAATATAGTATGGATATGGCAACACATTGTATCAACTTGTCCACAAGTTTGAAATGTATTATTTAGTAGTCCAGAAGTTGAGTGGAGTAAACAGGTCAACTATCATAAGAACTTAAGAAATAATTAAATTAATTAAGTTAATTAAATTAAATTAATAAGAAACTTAATTTAGGCTAATATTGTTCACAAATCCAATCAGAATGAATATTGTCATAATTTTGTCTGCGGTTGAAATATCTTTTGGGAGTCATACATTCGCATTTCCATTAGATCTCAAGTTGCATAAAAATTGTGATTTTCATTTAACGTATTTTAAGACAGTTTTGGGATCCTACAATCTTGAAACTCTTCTTCTACAAAACCAGCTCGGTCAACTATGGACGACTCAAACAGAACGGAATGAAAAAAAATTGAAAAAGGAAGATCCATATGAATATTTGACTTTTCTTGCATCAAGAGAAATGTGCGATGTAAATATAATTTTCCAACCACCTTCTTATAACAAGATCCTTTCATTACTTCAAAACTCATGGCGACCATTCCGTCCACAAAGTATTTTCATATTTATTTTTGGCCAATTGGAAAACCCGATAAATAAATTTTCAAGAGAAATCAGAAATTCAATTCCCACATATACATGTCGACTTTATTCAAAAGGTCGACGTATACCATTTTAATAAATGGTGACAAAATCGATGATTTTCATTCGTCTGAAGATAATCCAATTAAGATTTACCAACCAGGAAAACAAAAGAAAATATCATTGAATAAAAGCAAAATCTACATAGAGGTTACAACGCCAAAAAGATTCAGGCAGAATCCACCCACATCATATTATCAGACGGTAAAAGCTTTCTTTAAGAAAGACTTGAAAACAATTTCCTTAACGGCATCAACATTGATAATAGCTCAAATGTCTCAAAAATTGAATTTCACGCAAAAATTCATTACCATTGAAGACCAGGAATATGAAGAGAAATACTACATCAACGATCTCAAACAGCCATGTGGAATAATCTACTCGGAGAGAAAAAGTAAGATTTTCTATAATGTTTCATTGGAAAAGTATTTAACAACATTACTGCTGCTTCAATCCAAAAGTACGGGAATGGGATATTGTCGTGTAAAAGCGTCACCAGATGAAATAATTTACTCCTTGAGCTGGGCGACGACGAAAACTCTTGACAAGGTAACATGGGCTCTTTTAATGACCTTGTTTTTCACAATGTCAGGATACATGATCATTTACGACATAATGAAAATGACAAAGAAAAATATAAATTTATATGCATTCTACGATGTACTGTCTTTAATGATGCGTCAAGACCACGCCCCTGTAACACGACCTGTCATTCTTGGATTTGCAATGGCTTCGTTGTTCTTTGGATGGATTTATGAATCTATTATGACAAGCAACATTACAGTATTTGAGGAGGAACCACTAATGACCTTTCCAGAAGCTATTGAAAAGAACTCCAAATATCTTGTCCACTTCAAGCGAGGGAAATCTGATCAAGCATACATTGATGAAAATCCGAATTTAGAGAAAATGTTCAACAAGTATGACCTTTCAGTGACGTCTTTGCCAAATTATCTTGGAAAGGTGGATTACATAAATGATTTTCCTTGGGCGGATATCATTAATACATTCGTGGATCTTTATTATCCTCGTCTTAAAGAAAATGGCGTTAAAATATTCGCCCTGTGGTTTGCAGACAAGATGCTCAGCAAGAATTATTTCAATGTATTTCGAAAGACTATATTTATGGATTTTGTGGGTACGTTTGTATTTGCAAGAGGCACAGAATTATATATAGATGACGACATTCTACATTTGCTCCCAGTCGCACTAAGTGTTCTGGCGAGGCAATACCCAATCGGCTTGGCTGAAGCAGACAGACGATATTTCCGTCTTATATCACTGAAACTGTGGGACCCAATTCAATGCAATGAATTCGTTGCTGACCCGTTGGATCGAGATCTGTATGCCGTTTCCTTTCAAGGTTGTTACATGCACAACTTTAGACAAACCTTTCAGCAATTCATAGAATTCGGAATTTTTACATCGGCGAAAGAAGTGGATTTCTATCAACTTGTATTTCACTTGGCAGTTGAGAAGCATCATGCTTACGAGGATTATCAAAATTGGCAGCCAACAAAATTCTCCTTACAGTCAAACCTCAAAGTCATCTTTGAATGCTTTGCTTTTGCAATCTGCATCACTGTTGCTGTGTTTCTCGTAGAAATTGTCGTGCATTACAAACCGACAGTGAAAAAGATTTATTCAAGTTCAAGAAGGATTTACGGGAAATTGAAGAGAAATATGATGTTCGTATACCGAAAAATAAAGTGTTGGTAGCTCTTTTGTGGAATATATGCAACCTTTCAAGCCTGTAATCTGTATTTCTTTCAATATCACAATTTCTGCAGAAATATTTAATTTTGATGGATTTTATTGACTTCATTCTTGAGATTTGACGTACGAGTAAAATCTTACCAAATGATGCATAATCTAATTAAATGGGCTTTATTTTAGTATAAGTAATTGTGGAGAACCAACCCATTTCGGCAATTGTACACCGTGCAGGTATTTCTCGTTAATCTATTCATATCCGTTTTATATATGGCTAATACCTTTACAGAGAGTCATCGTTAATCGATATTCCCTCTTCTTCACTTACGCCGGATAGCTATAGGCCCCTGAGTCCTAATCAATAGCTGGTACTGTGTTAGACAGGTGGATGGCTAGATGTCTAATGTATTTTATGTGTATAGTAATGTCTAGACCATACATGTCATATTTGTTAGTGTAATCTTACAGGATTAATTAACATTATGATGTGTTATCTTCTACATAAACCCATAAATTGAATGACTCTGTGATGGACAATTGGAGTAAGTACTAGACAAAAATTCGTGTTACTACTCCAGAGCATGAGTAATTTTTTGCTGTTGAAAATTACCAATCTGTCGTTGAATTTGTGGCAATAACATGCTGTTAGGTTCACTGCTCGTAAATTTAACTACATGTAAAACACAAGTACACACTCAAGCATAAAAATGTAATCTACAAGTTCAAGTAGATAACACAAGCAAATAATATAACTTACATACCTATAATATATATATATGTCGTAGACTGAGAGGGAAAGGTGACTGGGAGGGATATAATGTCCCTCTCCGACTAGACTGGGTGGGATAGCTCTGTACCGCTAGCGGTACCGAACCATGAGGTTTCCGACTGGGAGGGATAGGTTGTAAAGGATTGATATGAATGATTCTATGTGTATAAGTGCCACAACTATCGCAGATTTTAGGTTACTCTTGCAAGTTTTATTCATTCTAATGATTATTTTCTTGATATTCATAAATGTTAAGTATATTGCACATTTCGCATCAGTCATAATTAAATTATAAATTATTATTATCGCAGGTTTTAGGTTACTCAACAACAAGGTAATCGGTATAAAGAAACTTAGTGAGAGGGCAGTTACTGTTGGCAGTATTGTTTCTTTACCTATTCCCAGGATCGACAGATCAAATACTGATCCAACAAACTTACCATGTAAAGTTCTCCAAAGACTTGAAAATGGTAATTTTAAACTACAATGTGTCAAGGTACGCCCTCCCACTGTGAGGATGGGAGAAATGCACTGTTAGAAATGGGAGGTGGGTGTGAATTAAGAAAGGTGGGAGTGGGAGAAATTGGAGAAACGGGAGAAAGGGTTATTTGGGGTAATGTGGACACCTAAAATCGCCCGCTAAATTCAAATAAGTGGGAGTTTCTCCCATTTCTCCCATTTTTAACACCCTCCCGTTTCTCCCATTTCTCACAGGTGGGCGTGAATTAAGCGCAAAAAGTGGGAAAAGGCGTACACTGGGGATCATTGAATGTATGGTAAGTGAAGTAAATGTCACCGCTGAAATCGACACAACTGGATGGCCGGAGGCACCTATAAAAAATATCCCTGTAAAAAGAATGATATTCACTGTGGTACTTAATGCCACAACGGCAGCAGCAGTTCCTGCAAAAATTTGGATAATTGAACTCCTAGCTTTGGAAAAAATAGCCATTGATAAACATAATAGCAGCGTAAACTACTTAACCATTTGACTGTCAATCTTAAACAAGGTTTCGACTGGGAAATACCACTAACGGGAAGTTTCCCATTTCCCACTGGGAAATGTGGGTATCAAAATGGAGTGGGAAATGGGTAGTGTGGGAAATAGTGGGAAATAGAGCTAAAATAGCGCCAAAATTCAAATTTTTTGCCTTTATCTCCCACATTTCCCACTAATTCCCACTATTTCCAATTGACCACAATTTCCCACATTTCCCGGACGTCCAACAAACCTGGGTGGGAAATGGGAATATTCGCAACTCTGATCTTAAATTAATAATTTATGATTTATGATTGATACAAAAAGGGCAATATACTTAATATTTATGAATATTATAGAAAATAATGATTGCAATGAATAAAACATGTAAGAGTAACCTAAAATCTGCGATAGTTGTGGCACTTATACACATAGAATCATTCATATCAATCCTTTACAACCTATCCCTCCCAGTCGGAAACCTCATGGTTCGGTACCGCTAGCGGTACAGAGCTATCCCACCCAGTCTAGTCGGAGAGGGACATTATATCCCTCCCAGTCACCTTTCCCTCCCAGTCTACGACATATATACATATAACTACATATAATTTGCATGGAGTAATAAAATGTAAATGATAAGACTTCAACAGCAAATAAGTGAAACAAATGCAGTTCAATAATTGCAATATTATGTACTATATGTATGTACTAAGACATAAACAGTGTGTATAGAAAGTTAAATGATAAAACTACTTATAAGATTGATAAATAAAGATATATGAGCACGTTTACCATGTTACAAATAGAATTATACAAGGCGTTTCCAGAACAAAGCTTTAGGGGGTGCTGGACTATCTGACAAGTATTTTATTTATGTATAAAAATGCTTTCTATTAAGTTTTCAGGAAGTGTTTAGAGTGTTTTTTGAAATTGAGGGAGATCTTAAGCAGCCTCATAGCAGCTACTATTTACAATAACACAAAATGAAAAAAAGTCATGTGATTTATAAATGTTATTTGTAAACCCTTTTGGGCTTCATGGGCAATATCCCACAACAATGTGCGTAATATCTAAAAAATTGATTCATATTATCTACTATGCAAATGTTTTGGGTATACTTATAAATAGGTATGTTAGCAATTAAAACTAGAATCCGAGCCAGTGTTACAGTTACTTACACATGCCATACGCGACAGTTCTCTGTAAAAATTATGGTCCCTACTTTATGTGTACCTACTCATCTGTACTGTAACCCACATACATGTAGCAGCCGTCTAGAATCAATGTGTGTGGTTTTAAGACAAATAAAATGTATGCTAAACGTTCACTGTACATTTCATATTGCATTAATTTCAGAACATTGGAATAGTTAATAATAATTCTAAACTATCATACTACAACTAAATGGTAAGTTAATATTGCAATACGAACAAAAATGTTTTTATAACATTAAACTAAAATTTGTCTTTGTTTTAATGAATTTCACTTTGATAGTCAACATTTATCTCATTTTGCTATTCTTCTAACAAACATATATACAGGGTCACCTTTAATCTAACACACTTCTGTTGCGACTTGTCATCAGTTTTGTTATAGTAATTTGTAGCCTTTTCTTTATTCACTACTTGGCATAACTCAAAACCAGGAACCCTCCTTTCTCGGGAAACTAAGTAAATCTAGATCTGCATTATCTTTTCCATGCCATTTCATTGTTCACTAGTAGATTATTAATGCACCGTCACAAAACAATTCAATTTCTCCACCATTGTTTGTTGCATGTTTAGTAGAGCATATTGTATTGTGATGTAACCAATGATGAAACAGAAAAGCTGATTTTGAAAAAAGTTCAATCCTTGATAAGAATTCAATACTAAAAGTTAAGGGATGCCATTTTAATGCAAATTTAATGTTCCATGCATACAAAATAGTTTATTTAAAATGCAATTAAACTAGAGATAAGCTCAAAAGCTTGTTGGTCAAGTAAAGGAGAATAAGAGATAAGATGACGTAAGACAAGCCCACGCTATGCTAGCGATTTTATTTCGAACAAAAGTTGTTTCCAATTCACAGGGAAAAAAGGATTGGATGATTTTAAGTTATTACAAGAGTAATAGAAATGTGAATAATAATATCAAACATACAGTTTGAGGATATTACAAGCGAATATTTTAATAAGGACTTCCTGATTGGCAAGTACACTTATCTGAAGTACCCGCCACTTGATGATTGACAGGTACATTGAGTTGAAGTACATCGGTGAGTTTGAAATTGTTGACGTTTGCAATAATTGCGGCAAGTGTTGTCGTCCATATTGCCACAGTATCCCCGGCCCCCACCGGTTCCACCGTTATCCCAACCGATGTTGCCATTTCCCCAGCTGACTCCGCCATTTCCTCCGCTGACTCCGCCACTTGATGATTGACAGGTACATTTAGTTGAAGTACATTGGTGATTTTGAAATTGTTGACGTCTGCAATAATCGCGGCAAGTGTTTTCGTTATAATTTCCACAGTATCCCCGGCCCCCACCTGTTCCACCGTTCTCCCAACCGATGTTGCCATTTCCTCCGCTGCTTCCGCCATTTCCTCCGCTGCTTCCGCCGTTTCCCCCGCTGCTTCCGCCATTTCCCCCGCTGCTTCCGCCATTTCCCCAGTTGCTTCCGCCATTTCCGCCGCTGCTTCCGCCATTACCCCAGCTGCTTCCGCCACTTGTTTTTTGGCAGGTACATTGGGTTGAAGTGCAACGATGTGTATGAAATCCTTGGCTTATGCAGTTACTCCGACATGTATTTTCATCGTAATTTCCGCAGAATCCATTTCCGCTTGATGATTGACAAGTACATTTGTTAGATGTGCATTGATGTCTTTGAAATCCGTTCTGTGTGCAATACCTTTGGCAAGTTGCGTCATTATAGTTTCCACAGAAACCACCATTCTGACGGACTTCACCTAGGATAAAAAATAGAAATCAGACATAGTTTAAATTGGATCCAGTTTAGTGACCAAAAATGAATTCAGAAATAGGAATTTAGAAATACTTACGAGCATCCTCTGACTTGAAAGTGTCACTTTCGTCGTATGAATCCTCTTCAGATTTCACGCCATATGGAATCGAAAGAACTATAAGTAGTGCAGTAACTGCGAATATGGACTTTAACATTTTATTTATTATTCTAGTAAAGTCAGGAGGAAAAATCAATTTTTGTGGAGTAGTAATAAAATGTGGAGAATGTTGTGCTTTATATACGATGTTCATAAGGAAAGAAATAAGAAAATTTTATTCCCTTTATCAAAGTAGTACATTACACATATCTAAATGTCATTGCTATAATGAGGTGAAATAATTAGTTTGATTCTCAGTATCAGTTCAAAAGCAGTATAATGCATTAACTGTTTTGTGCATCCTTAATGTATACATAGCTCGCTAATTAGATTACAACCAGAGTTTCTATATTTCACACTTCTCAATTCCATCATGCATTTAGACTATTATGCTTGTATTTTAATACCCATAATATTATGATTCAAATCACTCGGTTTATAAATGCATTTATTTATCATTTGCATGGAAATATTTTGTCGCAAGATTAAACTACACGTAATCAGGCAATAAGTTGATCCAGGGTTTTACCATTGGCAGAATATGAAAATGCAGTCCTTAATAATTTTGAAGGAAAATTTATTAATTAGAAAACTTCCGAGGGCTTCAATTTTGAGTGTATTAAGTAAAACGGTTGTTGTGTATTTGTAAAAAATAAATGCCATGCTAGTTAATGAACTTCTCCTTAGTATACCACACTTTCGTTTAAGTAATAATCAACATGCGAGAATGAAATGACAATATCTTAATAATATAACCACGGTCTAAAATAGTAGAAATGTTTAAATAAACGATTTTTGATTAATTATATAATCCCAGTTTACGTTATGATGTGGGATAAACTCATGCAATGAAATGTTACCCAGCACAGTGTTATTACACTTTTATCAATCCATGACCATGACTTGGATTTCTTCAAAAAATTTAGGTTGCCATTTGGTTTCCCTTTGGCTTTTCACACTAATAGAAACAAATAATTAACATCTGCATGTGTGTTCATACTCCTAAATAAAAATTGTACTTACCCTAATCTAAATATTTAGTCATGCAACAGTTTCTAGAATTAAAATAATTAAAAACTCTGTTTCCGTTCGCGAATGTGGTGATAAAAATGCCAGTAATTGGCAATTAATGCTTCTTTGTTGCTAAATCATAATGTCTACTTTTGTTGCTTATTCCAGGCTAATTAAAATTGGCACCTGTATTTTCTGCATGAAAATAACTGTCCCCATTTTCATAAGTGGGACCGATTCTTTAATTCAAATTACTATACATATTTCCTTATCGGAATCTTCGCTTGTTCTTTAGGTAATAGAAACTAATAAGTAAAATTAATTAGCAAAATTCCAACTAATATAGAGGTAGGAAACCTAATTGAAGCAGGAAACATTTTTTGACGAAAATCTAATCGAACTTTAGAAGGGCTAGGACAAGGGAAAAATTCCCAAGTAACTTTTCAAAATATCTTCTACAACAAAAGTTAATTATCAGTGTTCTGACATGTTGGAATTAGTTTTAGCATTGAATACTGTTAATGAATAAATAATGTCGATAATATGATACACATAGGTAATATGTAATATGTTGCAAACTTCGGTAGAAGTTTATTAAAGCCTGGGTTTTCCTCCACAGCATTAAAATGTGAATGACACCTACAGTATATAGTTGGCAAATAAAATTACCAACGATAGAGTCCATTGAAAACGTGCTTATTGCTCAACAATAAAATAAAGTATTGGTTGTCTTATTCTGCTTTCAAACAATATTAAACATTGTAATGTATTATTGACTTATATTTACAGTAAAGATATGTGGTTCTATCAAAGCATTAAGAACGTGGCAATATAATTCATCAAGTAAAAAAATCTTAATCAAATATAAATTATGGTGACCTGTTTACCCTTTCTGTGGCCACATAGAAGGAAATAACAACGTTTTCTAGCTAATTTAATGTTTCTATATTTTTTGGTATTTGCAAGATTAATTACGGTTTACTCCTACTGTTTACTTACATATTAAAATAGTTTATCGTCGATTACTACAAGCCGTACATTTATTTTTATTACCTTTCCACTCCGACTCATTTTTGCAACATCTCACGTCACGGGTTATACCAACAAATTCTAGTAACAAACACAAAGGAATAAGTAAAATATTTTGCAAATTAATTTTTGCTAAATGTATTTTACACATCGACTTTAATCATTAATTGGATTAACATGACATAATTTTCGCACGAAGTTTGCGGTTAGTTATCTGATTAACATTCGCCATAACACCAATGGTAAAGTTTAATATGCTTGATGATTATGTACATGACTTAACTTAAGCTATTCTGCAAAGATGAATCATATTTTCATATTCAGGCACGTATCCAGAAATTTGATCAAGGGGGGCTCAACCAAAAATAATATCAAAAAGAAGACATGGGCGACCGAAGCGCAAAAATCTTTTGCAACTTTTGGTCTTTTTTGAAAAAAATCCTCTCTTTTTCTCAGATTTAGGGGGCGCTGCGCTCCCTACTAGATACGCGCGGGCATTAAGACATAAACAAAACTTTTAATAAGTTTTTAAATTAATTTGTTGTGGAATATGATGCTTCAATTGGAGCTCAAGCTCGGTGAAAATAGGTATAAAGAAAATAGGTATATAAAAATTGGGGAAAATTTTTAAAATTTAGATACTCACTTTGCCCCTTTTGTCCGTGTAGGTTGGAAACTGTAGATTTGACTGTAGTTAAATTGGTATGAGCAAAATTACTCGAAATGGTAAATTTTATAATTAGTGCAATCGGTAGGTTAGGTTAATGTCTATGGTGAAAATGAGAATTAGGTTAGAGTCCATTGATATATTACCTTTTTAAAATGTATTTAATTCAAACTATTTTAATATCTCTTACATGCAGCCAGCAAGTAAGGCCACAAACACACCACATTTCTCCACATTGCTCTCACCAAAATCTGTTTTAAATGTTTCAAACATTCTATAGACATTATCAACAGCCAACAGTTAGGTATGCATAATTTAATGTTGGTTGTGTTTTGTGTTACGTGCTCCTGTTTTGATAATAGGAGCCTAAATATTTTGCTAGTAGCTCGATCGAAATGTCTAATAATAATAGTTTTATGACATCCCAAATCCACGTAAAAATACTCTACTATACGGCAAAGAATATAAACACATTATCTCAGACCACAATATATATATTAATAAGTATAATATCGACCATTGACTTCTGTTTGCACACTAAATAATTTAGATATATGATACGCTGAAGTGCCGAAGTCTTCTATATATGTGACATCCTTTTTCTTGTTTATTGCAGGGTAGATACTTACAGGTTTTTAAGTAATAATTATGTATATGGTCGATTTCGTGAATTTAATTACTTAATTGCTTACAATAATACCTATAGGTCGTTTCAATAATCCAACGCTAAATTTAATTATGACTTTACATGCTTTCATTGGGATAGACATAGCAAACTAACCGTTATTAAAGATATATTTCCTACTATTTAGTTTGTAAATTTACAATTTTTCAGCATACCAAAATGTTTGTTTTTCCATGGGATTAATTTAAAATTGAGACAGTTTGTATTTCAAAATTAAATATTTTAATTAAATCCATTTAATGGAAAAGCATGAAGGAACTGGTGTACAAAATAACTTTATACTGAAACTAGATCTATAGTAAAATGTTGCAAGAATCTTTTACTTATCCCCTGGACTTTCATGAGAAATAATTTACTATTCGGACCGAATTGGACTTTATTGGACCGCATTGGACCGAATTGGACTTTATTGGACCGCCTTGGACCGATTTGGACTTTATTGGACCGAATTGGACTTTATTGGACTGAATTGGACTTTATTGGACCGATTTGGACTTTATTGGACCGAATTGGACTTTATTGGACTGAATTGGACTTTATTGGACCGAATTGGACTTTATTGGACTGAATTGGACAGAATTGGACTTTATTGGACTGAATTGGACCGAATTGGACTTTATTCGACTTTATTGGACTTTATTGGACCGAATTGGACTTTATTCGACTTTATTGGACTTTATTGGACTTTATTGGACTTTATTGGACCGAATTGGACTTTATTCGACTTTATTGGACTTTATTGGACCGAATTGGACTTTATTTGACTTTATTGGACTGAATTGGACCGAATTGGACTTTATTGGACCTTATTGGACCGAGTTGGACTTTATTGGACCGAGTTGGACTTTATTGGATCGAATTGGACTTTATTGGACCGAGTTGGACTTTATTGGACCGAATTGGAGTTTATTGGACCGAATTGGACCGAATTGGACTTTATTGGACCGCCTTGGACCGATTTGGACTTTATTGGACCGAATTGGACTTTATTGGACTGAATTGGACTTTATTGGACCGATTTGGACTTTATTGGACCGAATTGGACTTTATTGGACTGAATTGGACTTTATTGGACCGAATTGGACTTTATTGGACCGAATTGGACTTTATTGGACTGAATTGGACAGAATTGGACTTTATTGGACTGAATTGGACCGAATTGGACTTTATTCGACTTTATTGGACTTTATTGGACCGAATTGGACTTTATTCGACTTTATTGGACTTTATTGGACCGAATTGGACTTTATTCGACTTTATTGGACTTTATTGGACCGAATTGGACTTTATTTGACTTTATTGGACTGAATTGGACCGAATTGGACTTTATTGGACCTTATTGGACCGAGTTGGACTTTATTGGACCGAGTTGGACTTTATTGGATCGAATTGGACTTTATTGGACCTTGTTGGATTTTATTGGACCGAATTGGACTTTATTGGACCGAATTGGACTTTATTGGACCGAATTGGACTTTATTGGACCGAGTTGGACTTTATTGGACCGAATTGGACTTTATTGGACCGAATTGGACTTTATTGGACCGAGTTGGACTTTATTGGACCGAGTTGGACTTTACTGGACCGAATTGGACTTTATTGGACCGAGTTGGACTTTATTGGACCGAATTGGACTTTATTGGACCGAATTGGACTTTATAAGTATAGTGATACAGTGATACTATGTCGTACTGTTACCAAACCAACATTTCACTAAAAAAGGTAAGCTTTAATAAGTTCATTTTAGCCAAAGGTAACATCAAACCTTTGCAAATGTTAACAAATAATATATAGAACATACGTTGACAAACTACGAAAATCCACTTAGTATTTAATACGCTATATACAATCCAAACAAATACCAACTGTTTAGAAATCTTTCGAATAAGAAATTGGCAGTTGCCAGATAATTATCGGAACTTAAGTCACATCTTGAAAATACATTTCAATAATGAGTATTTGCGGCAGACAGTGGATAGGAATTATTCTGCTGATTGTTTTCGGTGGTGCACAAAGAATTGTCTGTGGTGGTAAATTAGAGAATTTAATGTCAATCGAGAGAGACTGCCACATCAACATATTGTACTACGAAACGTCTCAAACTACATCGCAATTGGAATTTCTGATCAAAGCAAAAACTCCATATTCACTAACGAATGTTGATTCATTGAAAAGGATTTTAAGTCAAAGGTATGCAAATGAGACAGAACAGGAAAAGGAATTAAATGAAGGACATTACGGATATTACGGCTGTCCTTGGAAAGAAAAAGCAACATTATCGCATTTGTATTACCGATTAATATGCATTTCGCATATTTTTGTGGGTTTTATTTCAAGTAACCAAATTGATCTATTAATACCAAAATATATATCTAAATACGTGGGAGGTGAGTTTAGGATGAACCCTTACGATTCATTCAGAAAATATTATCTAGTTGTATTATACTGCTCCGAGTGGCCAAAAAATGTCCAAAACACAAATGTGTATTTTCTCGTTCAAAAGGAAGTTCTGGGTTCCTTGGAGAACCAAACCAAATTAGTGAATGACATCAAATCTCATTTTCCTGGTTTAAAGGGAAATTATTTTGTGCATTCATTGGATGAAAAAGACAACAGAGAGTATTTTATTTGTGGGAAATGTCAATATAAAATTCTATCTAACAACAAAATAAGTAATAAATTAATAGACAGTTTGGTTTACTCAAGCAATGTCACCTCAGAAGAAAACTCTCTTGGTCGGGCATTTTGGATGAAAAACCGTGCAGACGCTGAGATGAAAAGCAAGTTTATAATGTGTGCAAGAGTTGATCGCAACGGAAAGAAAGAAACGTATAGTGGACCATTAATAAACAACCAAAAGTTTTCATCAGCTTTCAAAGGTGACATGATCGACGTATCCGTCATTTTGTCATCGATAGTTCTTTTCTCAGTTTCCCCAACGCAACAATTAATACAGATGATTGCTATGTGTATCTAAAACGGGTGGTAGAAATAACATGGAGTTATTCATTACAGGGCGAAGAATTTTATTCTACAGCTGACACAAAAATTATAGTAACTCACACAGACTGTTACAGTTTTATATCCTGTGTGATTCTGGAGGATGAGAGTTTGTCGTTCTATGGCTATAACCGTCCATTCCAACTTCATGCTTGGATTGGGATTCTGTCTACAATATTTCTTGTCACATTTTTCTTTCAACTAACATTATATCTGAAACACAACGAAATCCATCAGTTCATTTTCACCTGCTGTGCTTATGCACTCTGCAACAATTGCGGGTTTCCCAAAAAATTGCAGAAATATTTTTGGTTCAAAATTGTTTTGGGTCCATTCCTACTGATATTTATCGTTCTCACCTACGGCTATGCAGGTATCGTCATCACAGATTTGACTGAACCCAGAGCTACAAAAAAATCGAGTCTTTTCAAGAAATCGTTTCTTTAGAAGATATTTCAGTTGTCAGTCCACTTCATGGGAAATCGCCATACGAACCTTGGTTATTAGACACTTATAGCCAGAAAGAAATTTTGTTTGAGTACAATTGTTATGTCTATTTCAACGAAACACCGACGAAGGATTTACACAAACAGTTAGCAATTAGTGGAAAATGCCACAAAATGATACAATTAAATAACTTGACAGGCCTCACTTCAGATTCAGATTCAGATTAGTTTTATTTAAGTGCCAATTATTATCAGTACAAACATATATTATTATACATGAAGTCTGTTTCTCAAATAAAAGCACCGAAGGCAAGCTAGTTACCTTACTCCCATAGTCAAAGCCGCATCGTACCCAGTTACAATCGAAAGTCAATATATACATAATGGTTTTAAGAGAACATCTCTTGTAGGTAACGTAACATTAAATGATTAAATATACACATATACACTTCCTCGAATTCTGACCTAATGCTTAATGTATGAAATCATCCTCCCTAATGTGTAATAGGTAGTAGTTAAGAAGTTTACTGAAATTTAGTACACTCTCTTTCTTATCCTTAAGCAGCGGACTAAGGGAGTTCCAGGTGACGTTTGAAAAGTAAATTGGACTTTTCGCAAAAAGTGCAGTACGATGTTCAATTACTGGCAAGTTATTCGCTTGCCTGGTGCTTCTATTTGTTACATTTAAGATTTCTTTACTGTAATAATTATTAAGCGATTCTATCTTTGTGCCAAAAGTAACAATCTTATACAGACTAGTCATAGTGAGGAATATCAGCCTTTCATTTACTGTAAGCAAATTACCCTTTTCCAGTAGTTCCCAACAATTTACCTCTTTATGATCTCGTTTACATTTTTGGATTTTATCTTTAATGTTTAATTTATCTTTTTTATTTGGGTTGTCTGTTGAGGACCAAAATTTTTTATGGTAGTATTTACCCAATTGTGGAAATTCTTTAATATATAATGATTTATTAATTTTATTTTGTAAGCTACTTATGGACTCACTTTTCAAGATGTGTCTATCGAAATTGTAAAGTCAGCTTTGGATATACAAACCGACGTGGTCATAAATTACAATTTGTGCTCAATTTGGATTCACATATTTTCCCAATATTTCTTGGAAAGTTTGCACCCATTGTCAATAAACTTCGTTTTCCACCAGTTTCTCCACTACAATCTTTCCAACAATGGATTTCCCAGTGCAACAAATCCGTATTTGCTGATAGACAGAGCCAAATGAATCTTATTGGAATATTGACAAGGGAATCAAGCCATTACGAAGGTTATACATTGGAGCCCCCGACAACAATACTCATACTTTTAGTATGAGAGTAACGAGCGAGTCACTTTTTCTTCTAGAATACATAAAAGAAAAATTGTTCAGTTTATCACAATCGGGGCTTCATGACAAATGGATGGATGTCTATAATCACTTTAACTACACCCAATGCCGGCATTGTCTAGACAGAGACAAACCACGTCCTTTGACTTTTTATAATTCAAACATCTTTACAATTTTTGCAATTTATTTTGCTTGTTTCATTTTGTCTTTTTTAGTATTTTTCTGGGAAATTTGGCGTGCTTTGTTTTACATAAAATATTTTCTGACCTCCAAGTTAATTGTTTACATTGAAACCATATTTTTGCAACTGAAGCGAAATTTACACAGGACACGTATTTCTCCAATTAATACTCATGAGGTTTTGGTGCTCCCCCAACTATAACTATATAAGGTTATGTTTCTGTAATAGTAATACGACATAATACTAATAAAAAACATTTAAATACATAATATATTTGTGACATACACACTATAAGAAAATAAAGTCAGTGAAGCAATTGTTGATATAGTCTATAGAGTTATTTAATTTGAGCGATTTTAAACTCAAACAGCGGGGACAAATTTTTAAATCTTTTAAAGGCTTCAATAGATAATTATACAAAGCCAACAGGTACTCAATAATTCAATGTTGAGTTGAAGAGGATATGGCTGATATGATATCAGCCATATCCCCTATTCAACTTCAATTTCCATATCCCATATTTTTGATCTTTTTTGACGAAATTAAGTCAAATATAATCTACTACAATATGATCTATATGTATGGACTCCTCCCTTGTTTATTCTTCTACCCTCTGCCCTTTTGACTTTTTATTTCCCGTTTTTTGTTTATTCTTTTTTCCTTACTCTCACTCTTTCTCTTCCCAGTATACCGTACGGCTTAACGGCGAAACCGAAAATTTCTCAGTATATAAGATACTAGGATACTGCACAATTTCCAACAGCGCTGATATGACCCCCACTTCAAGGTAAATAAATCCCTTTGCTTGAAGTTAAAAAAGATCCTCTAAAGACAATTTGGTTTTCCTGAATTTAGGTACCTCGTTGTCGGTGTTGCTGCTTCATATTCTTGTTTTTTCCGGACCTACCCGAATTAAATATTTTTTAAATGTTAGGTCAAAAAAGATGCATACATAATGATTTTAATAGGTTAGGCCAGAGAAGATGCGATAATAGTGACAGGCAACATAGGAAAAACACAGACAACATCAACACCCGCAACACAGGATCCACCGAAGAAGAGGTAGTGCCTGAATTCAGCGGTTAGTTTTAAGTTAAATGTCAATTTTCGAAATACTCTATTATAAAATTTATAGTTGAAAATAATAGTGTGGAAGTAACACCGCCAATTATGGAAGTGGCGACCTTGCACTAAAGACCGAATTAAGTATTTCTATTCCATATTCGACAGAAGCATCACATATACAATACAGTATTACCAGCAGTTTAATAGGTTATAACATATAGGCAAGCTACTATATAGGTTGATATATAACAATGATATCATTTCAATCAGAGGTTCAAATTTTCTGATTCAAATTATATTATTGTCATATATAAACCTATATAATTGTAAAATATTGTACCTTGCCCAACTCTTTTCTAGTTTTCCGTGTAAACTGTTTCAAACAGGTCATTAAACTAAATACTAAGGATTTTATGGTTTGCTGCAGTACACTTAATAAAATACTACGCGATACGCCAGTCTTATTGTTCGAAATTTAATTCCATAAGAATTGACCTCAACTTCGTTCTCTGTTAATAAATTATGTATGCTGGGTTACCACTTGTCATGTTTATATTATCTGTAAACAACAACTACACTACAAATTATTGAAATGAGCAAAATTACTCAAAAATTACAATATTTATAACTAGTGCAATTGGTTTGGTTGGTTTGTTTAAGTGTATGGTAAAAATGGAAATAAGATTTGAAACAGAGAGTTAGCTGACATGACCTTTCACCTTTATTTATTTCAAATGACAATCAGGTTTTTGTTTTTACATACCACGAATCCTAATGCTTCCCTTCGGTCCACGTAAAGATATCAAAAACTGCATGCTTTCTTCTGTAAACATTACTATTCTTTATAGATGTTAAGAGATCAAATAATTACAATAGAATGTTACATCTAAGTTTTTATGACAATAAGAGCAAAATGTTAACAACGTTGTCAATAATGGATGTAATATAGGTAAGTGCAAAACCTCGATCAAAAAAGCCAAAGGGACCGATTTGGATTGAAATTGGTTGCAGTCCTCTTGCAATGCGTTTGAGGTTTCCATCTTTGTGAGATTTTAATGATGCAACAAACTTGGTAGTGTTTGTGTGCATCTGGCCTATTTCAGCAAGAAAAACTTTTGCAACGAGAAGAGAAATAGTCGCTATTGTTGGCATGATGAGATAGGGCGGCATACCCATAGCTAATCTCAGTTTAACAGTGCCACAAAATGTCAAGACAATAATATAATGGCCGGTTACGAGAAACATTGGAATGAATATTGACGTATGTTTGTTTGCGATTGTCATGTCTTATATGTCTTATAGAATCCATTTTATTAGAAAAATGTCGAATCTTATCAGTCCAATAATTTAGGAATTTGATATGAATGGTCCCCAATATGACGTACAAGTTTAATGGACACATTTTAACAAAATAAATGAACAGATGAAGGGAGAATGATATTAGACGATTAAAGATCTCTTGAGATGTCATTATTTGTCCAATTATGTAAGGTGGTTCGATGGACAAGTAAGGTTCTCTTCCCAAAAAGACGCCAATTGATTTCAGTATCCCGATTATAGCTTCACCTGGGAGAAATACAATAATAGCTGCTCCAAAATAATCGAATGTTTTCTGCTTTTGTTGTGCAAGGCCCAACTCATTTTCGATTCCTTAAATCAACAATTATTAATTTTAAACAATTAAAAGATTACAAAACAAATAGTAATGCTATTAAATTCTGATTAGTTACTTACTTGAAAATTTTAGGTCTAAATCCATGAAACAGTTAAATATCTGAATGTAATCCTGTATTCCAAACCTCAGTAATGAAATGTTGGCACCAATAGCAATTATAGAAAATATTGTATTCAAAAGTAAAATAACCCTACTGGTCACATTTAAAGGAATAATTTCAAATATTAACACAAATACTATATAGTAGATAAGTAATAAAATGTGCATCAATGTGATTGCAGCGAAACATTTCTTTTTCCACCTTTGTTTGGTAATCCTCAGACGTTGAGTATTGTCATCCCATTCGAAAGGTATCAACCCACAGTAACAATATAATTTAAAATTCCATTTTAGAGCTAGAACCATGAAATTGGTAATCATTTTGGGATACAGTTACAAAATCGACTTATTTTATGTCCAACAAATAGAATATATAGCTTCGGACGATGAATTTTTTTAAAATCTGGCCTTCATCTGATGAATCAGGACGTGCAAATGGCTTAACAAATTTATTATAGGTGAGCCTATGCCAACTAGTTCTTCGATATTAAATACAGCCTCGATGTCTGCGTAGGTTGCATTCTGGATATTTGCTGGAAAATAAGATAGTATCGTTCCTACACGAAGGCGAATATTGATAGGACCTTTTGGGTTGAAGCCCCAATCAAATTTCCCAAAAACGCATAAACATTTACTCATAAATTCAAAATTATTTTTATATCCTTTCATGCCTATTTTCTTAATTGTAATTTTCGGAAAATTTTCAAACCCATTGTAAAAGAGTACCTTAGCTACGCCCATGTCTATAAATGTTTAACTACGTGTTGTCGTTATATAAACTAAATGACTTCGACTTTTAATGTTGCAAAATGAAGGGGGGCCCGTGTATTCGTTATCACCGAAAGTGTCACCGACCCCCTCCGATTACGACCAAAATCGCTGAGCATATGTCTAAAATAGAGTAATTAACGAAATGGACCTTCAAAATTTTTTAAAAAATAAGAGGGGGCGTGGGGGGTAAGGGGAAGCTTTTCCATTGGGAAGAAAGATTGTGACCAAACGGTAAGTCATAAAATTCTTTAGTTTTTTTCTAAAATAGCATAGATAGGTGCTTCATCCTGGCAAGGTATAAATTTTATTCAATTCGAATATTTTGGCGCGAAAAAAAATCGGTGAACCTGAAATTAGCAATAATTCAAACATTGTGGGTTGAAAATGGCACATATCGACTAAATATTGAATATAAAAGATGCTAGATCATCTTAAATCTCTTTTCTAAGCAAGAACAAGGTTACATATCCAAAATTTATTAACCCCTGTCCGGGGAAGCGGGGGCGATATAAGTTTGGATATTTAATTTCTCAAAACTGATTACGCCTAGAGAGAGACTTTAAACCACCGCCAAACAACTCAGCATCATGTAATGCATCATGGCAAGGTGGTGTATTGTGTGTCACCCCACCCCCTGAGGGGTGTGTAGGGGAGGCTTAAGTTTGGAAACCCAATATCTCCAAAACTACTCAACGTACGGACTTAAAACTACAGCCAATCAACTCAGCATTATGTAATGCATCATGGCATGGTAGTATATTGTGTGTCGCCCCACCCCCTGAGGAGGGTGTAGGAGAGGCTTAAGTTTGGAAACCCAATATCTCCAAAACTACTCAACGTACGGACTTGAAACTACCGCCAATCAACTCAGCATCATGTAATGCATCATGGCATGGTAGTATATTGTGTGTTTCCTCACCCCCTTGTGGGGGTGTAAGGGAGGCTTAAGTTTGGAAACCCAATATATCCAAAAATAATCAACGTAGGGACTTAAAACTACCGCCAATCAACTCAACATCATGTAATGCATCGTGGCATGGTAGCATATTGTGTGTCACCACACCCACTGAGGGCTACCCTGCTACCATGTCATGATGCATTACATGATGCTGAGCTGATGGACGGTAGTTTCAAGTCCGTACGTTGAGTAGTTTTGGAGATATTGGGTTCCCCTACACCCCCCTCAGGGGGTGTGGTGACACACAATATACTACCATGCCATGATGCATTACATGATGCTGAGTGGATTGGCGGTAGCTTCAAGTCCGTACGTTGAGTAGTTTTGGAGATATTGGCTTTCCAAACTTAAGCCTCTCCTACACCCCCCTCAGGGGGTGGAGTGATACACAATATACCACCATGCCATGATGCATTACATGATGCTGAGTTGATTGGCGGTAGATTCAAGTCCGTACGTCGAATAGTTTTGGAGATATTGGGTTTCCAAACTTAAGCCTCCCCTACACCCCCACAAGGGGGTTAGGAAACACACAATATACTACCATGCCATGATGCATTACATGATGCTGAGTTGATGGACGGTAGTTTCAAGTCCGTAAGTCAAATAGTTTTGGAGATATTGGGATTCTAAACTTAAGCCTCCCCTACACACCCCTCAGGGGGTGGGGTGACACACAATATACCACCATGCCATGATGCATTACATGATGCTGAGTTGTTTTGCGGTGGTTTAAAGTCTTTAGGAGTAATAGATTTTGAGAAATTAAATATCCAAACTTATATCGCCCCCGCTTCCCCGAACAGGGGTTAATAAATTTTGGACATGTAACCTTGTTCTTGCTTAGAAAGGAGATTTAAGATGATCTAGCATCTTTTATATTCAATATTTAGTCGATATGTGCCATTTTCAACCCACAATGTTTGAATTATTGCTAATTTCAGGTTCACCGATTTTTTTTCGCGCCAAAATATTCGAATTGAATAAAATTTATACCTTGCCAGGATGAAGCACTTATCTATGCTATTTTTGAAAAAAACTAAAGAATTTTATGACTTACCGTTTGGTCACAATCTTTCTTCCCAATGGAAAAGCTTCCCCTTACCCCCCACGCCCCCTCTTATTTTTTAAAAAATTTTGAAGGTCCATTTCGTTAATTACTCTATTTTAGACATATGCTCAGCGATTTTGGTCGTAATCGGAGGGGGTCGGTGACACTTTCGGTGAAAATGGAAGTAGGTGCTCAGGGGTATTGATATGAACACCTGTGGAAATAAATAAATATTTGGTTGTGCTATGTAAAAAAAATCAACCCTTTAATTAATAGAATTGTTATGGACCGAGTTTAACTAAGCCATTCTCTAGTGGCCCTGTGGCTGCGGTTCAAAAATGGCTAGTGGGTTGGCAAAATGTCAGGTGGCTAGTAGACAAAAGTAAAAATAGGATTTTAGAATCATAACAGAAAACCATTTTACTATTAAAGCTTAATGTATACCCATCCGTTCGAGTTCAACGTATATGGTACATAATTATTTCATCAACTATATCGGCAATACAATCTTGCCTTGGAAATTTAAAACAGATTTAATCGTGGCAAAGCTCATAAAATATGATAAACAATTAAAGACTAGTAATCGTTACACTTGTCTCTTTCCGTTTTACGCAAATAGCTGCCAATTTTTTAATCCGTCAAAAAAAATTCTATTTCAGCCGGTTTTTTTACATTTTGCAGACCCACCCGCACAAAAGTGGTAAAAATCTAAATCGTAGTTCTCTACATCATATAGATGTCGCATAGATGCATCTTCGTTTATATGTGCCTAAATACAGGCTTACTACGATATAATTTACACCCGTTTTTAATGAAAAACATTTATTTACGTGTGCAAGTTGTAAAAATATTTCGTTTAACTAGTACTTTCCTTTGCATTTCTTTTGTGTAGAATTACTAAATCACCATTTGGGTTTTACCCAGAATTTTATCGCTTATCCTGCTGTTGATATAACTATACGTCCTATGTAATTTGCACTTGATGTGTTTTGGAAGCAATTATTTTTGAGACAGCTGCGGTCGGGTATGTAAGTTTACATTTTAAGCGGCGCCTGTTTCTGGTTAGCTTACTTAAAAATGTAATGGTCCTATTATCATAGGCAATGGTTTTGGGTACTTTGGTTAAAATCGTTAGTACTTCTTTTAATGACACGTTTGAATCGGTTTGCATAAAAACCTTGAAATGACTTGGGCAAGCTACAATATTTTTTCAGTTATATGGGTTGATAAACAACAATAATATAGCTAGAATCAGTCATATTATTATTTCTCGCCGTCGTATGCTTAATAACAGATAAGGAAAAGAAATTGCAATTTTACCTTGGGACGATGAATTACACTAATTTTACGGTGCGCAGTTAATTTCCATATGCTTATGCTTAGCGTTCGTTTTCTCTTAAATAAATAAGCTAAGCACTTACGTCTGGTCTGAATTATTTGTAAACCAGGACTACATCACTAATTGGTGTGAGCAAAATTACTCAAAATGCCAAATTTTAAACTAGTGCAATGGCGCTCGATTGGTTTGATGGAAATGAGATTAAGATTAGAGACAGAGGGGCAACTGACATGATCTTTATTTATTTCAAATGCACTATTTTAACAGATTTCTGTTTTTGAAATACTGCGATTCCTAAAGCTGTTACAAGTTTTTAAGACAATAAAAGTAGAATGTTAACAACGTTGTCAATAATAGATGCAATTAAGGTAAGTATAAAACTACGATCGATAAAGCCAAATGGACCAATGTGAACTGAAATCGGTTGTAGACCTCTTGCAATACGTTTGAGTTTTCGATCGTTGTGAGATTTTAATGATTCTATACACTTTGTAGTCTTTGTGTGAATCGTACCTATTTCAGCAATCAAAATTTTTGTAAAGAAGGAAGAAATCGTCGCTATTGATGGCATGATGAGATAGAGTGGCATGCCCATTGATAACCTCAGTTTAACAGTGCCACAAATTGCTAAGACAATTACATAATGGCCAGTAGTTATGAGAAGTGGAGCAAATATTGACAGATGTTTGTTTACGGTATAAGCGTATATGTTTAATTGGGTAAGCCACTTCGCGGCCTCCATCGTAAAAAGAAAATGTTGAATCTTCTCTACCCAGTAATTTAGAAACTTAATGTATATGGATCCAAACATGATGTACAAATTTAATGGGCACATTTTAATGAAGTAAATGAACAAATGAAGGAAAAATGATACTAGACGATTGATGATCTCTTTAGATGTCATTATTTGTCCAATTATGTAAGGTGGCTCGAACGACAAGTAAGGTTCACTTCCAAAAAAGACGCCAATTGACTTCAGTATCCCTACCATAGCTTCAATTGGAAGGATTAACAGAACGGCTGCTCCAAAAAAATCGAATCTTATTTTGTTTTCTTGCCTGAAGCACAACTCATTCTCAAAACCTTAACATAAACAAGTATTGTAAATTTGACACAGTATACCAGTTATGAACAAATGTTATTAATGCCAAATTAGTTACTTACGTGAAAATTGGTGGTCTAAATCCATACAACAATTTAAAACTTGAAGATAGTGTTTTATCCCAAATCGAATTAAAGAAATGTTGGCACCAATAGCGATAATAGAAAATATTGTATTCAAAAGTAAAATAACCCTACTGGTCACATTTAAAGGACCTATGTCCAATATGAGTGTAACTATGTAGTAGATAAGTAATAAAATGTGCAGCAATGTGATTGCAGCGAAACATTTCTTTTTCCATCTTTGTTTGGTAACCTTCAGACGTTGAGTATTGTCATCCCACTCAAAAGGTATCACTCCACAATAACTATATACTTTGAAATTCCATTTAAGAGCCAAAACCATGAGATTTGAAATCATTTTTTGACACGATTGCCAAAAATAAGGCTACTTCACTACTAACTACTTAATTTTACGACTATACAAATACACTATGTCTGGATACGATTAATGTTATTTAAATTATCTTGAAGAATCAAGACGTGCAAGTAGCTTAACTTATTAATAAAAGTTGAGCCTATGCCAAACTGATTTCCGTTATAAAATGGAGTATCGATGTGTAAGTTGATTGCTTTCTAGACACTCGCTGTAAAATAAGATAGCAACGTTAATACACAAAGGCGCAAATGGAATGGACTGATTGGGCTGAAACCCTCAAAAAATTTCACTAAAACCCATGGACATTTACTCAAAGTAGCTCATAACTATTTTAGTTGTAATTCTTGGAAAATTTTTAAACCCACTTGTAACATTAACAGCTTAGACACTCCCTCGTCTATATGCGATGAAAAGAGATACCGTTATATGGAACTTTAAGTATAGGTTGAACTATGGTTTCCTTAGTGGAATGTGTAGAAAATTTCAACTCTTCAATTATTATTATTGTTATCGATTTAAAATTTGGCGTCAAATATAAATAGACAAGTATTTATACTATGTATTAAATGGAAGGTATGACCATTATCTATCGTCATATTAACTACGTGTGAAACGGCTTAAAAGAGCAGACTATTTGTTAGGCAACATTCAATGCAATTATTTCGACTTTTAATTTTGCAAAATGAATATGTACTTCTACGAAAGTTTGTTGGAAATACAAGAATTATGTGGATGTATTATTTAACTAGCCCATCAATTAATATAATTGTTAGAAATTTAAAAATTGGCTTACATTATAAGGAGACAAGTAATTTCAAAGAAAGAAGGTGACCATTTACTTTAAAAAAATTATTATTCATCATTATTATAAACGCTTTGTCACGAAAAATGTGGTGTATAAGTTTCGAAGGCAAGATTCTTAGCCGATAATATTAAATGGTACGGCAGTTTGCGAAATATTTCTAATACGCCTGTTGGATAGCTATTCATTAAATTCTAATGTTCTAGGAAATAGAACATTTTTTCAAGTTGTCGCATTTTTCGTACGTTTACCGTGTGGAGTTTGCTAAATGATTATTTGGTTTTACCCACTATTTTATCGTCTCTACAGTTGATAACTATGTTGTCATATATAATTTTGCACATGTACTATGACTATGTCTCTTGTGTAAAATATTGTAACATCATGCAAAATTACTCTACAGTTAAAACAATTTTGGCATGTTCCTATTCCTAGTTGCACGGATACACGACCGAATAGAAGGGGCGAAAGACTAAACTTATACCAAAAAAAACTAAATTTATGCTGTAACTTATTCTGCGAATTAAAAATAATTCTAAAATTAGTAATAATATATATATGACTAGATCCACCTCTAATGGGGACGGGGCGAACTGTCACATGTCACAGACATAATTAAAAATTACGATATTTAATGCTACTATATAGCTAGTTACATTGACAAAGTATTTCAGTTTTGAAAGCACTCAGACAATGGAAAACCCGCCTAAAAGAAATTCGGATTTTTTTAATTATAAAATTACTGCTTAAGAAAATTCATGTTATTATTGCTTAATAAAATTTTTAGGTATATAGGCCACCATTCTTGCTTATAAAGCTATTTTGAATAAATCGTAGATTTAATTTTTTTTAATCGTTTTTAAATTTGTGCCACCGTAATGGCAACGTACTTCTCAATTACATAAATTTTGACAATTGAATCGGATAGATAATGTATAGTTATGATATAGTTGGACCTATAAAAAGTTATGAAATCCAAGAGTGCCACTGCCAAATAAACGCCTGAAAATGTGACTATAGGTATAGCAGACGACCAAGGATACAATATATATACATTCTATCCTTGGCTTCATGTTATAGCCAGGCTTGTTTGAATTTCGAGCTAAAAACAAGATTGTCTTCGTTAAGGAAGCATTTACTACCGAAGCGCAGCTAGTTGGATAGATTCATTTGGAAACCGTCATATACTAAATACTTCTGTAATGAGTGTAAATTATAGAAGCACATGAAATAATTCTATTCTAATCTGGTCTACAGGGGACGAAAGAAACATCACTTCATGCAGAAAGTTTGATTTTTGATCAAAATAATTAAGAAAAATAGTCTAAATATAAAGCGGCGCAGATTTTGGTAATTCAAGGGAAAATTTTTCTCTTTTGCATTTGGGGTGGTGTTTCCAGTCTGAAAATCCCAGAGAGGTAAATACGTTCTAGCTACCCAGGTTCAATATGGTGCCGTGGCAAGTCTCTCATTTTTTCTCAGATTAGCTAAATATAAATGTAACTTACCATTTAAGGGAAGAAAGGTGACAATTAATTTCCTTTTATGTTATGCAAAGCTTTGTCAGGAAAACGGCAAGATTTTATTACCGATAGATAATGTTAAATGGTGACACAATAGTGAAATATTTCGCTCCTTCATACGTTGAATTGCAGGGATTTATGAATTTTAATAGCCTAAATACTTGATTTAAATTGCCATCCAAGTTTCACATTTTTACGTGTTGCATTTCTGAATCATTTCTTGGTTTTTCCTATAATTTTATCGTATGTACAGTTGATAACTATGCTGTCCTATATAATTTGCACAGGATATTATTATGTATCTTGTCTAACACATCTGGTCAAATTACTTTACAGGGAAAACAATTTTGGAATAAGCTTGCTTGCACTTATTAAAACTGAGTATATAGTGGAAAAAGCGACCTAACTTACTGCAGAAAACTTATTGATCGACTCCACGAAGTGTAATTTTCACAGTATAAAAAACGTACCACTTTTTAGGCATTTTTACTACCACAATGGGTAAAAATGCTATTTAAGTGGTCCCGAAAATAATTAAAAAAAGAAATGAAAATGTCCCTGAAAGTAATTTATTTGGTCAATTTTGACGATGTTCTTTAACATAATTTAAAAAGTCACTAAATAATTTAAAATGTGACCACAATTGTCTAACGTGTGTCCAGCAATGTCACCAAAGTTGTTTTGGAAACCGTTCGTTACAGCAGCTTCTGTGTATAATTAACATACAAAGGATAAAATCTAAGTCAAAGTCTTTTGTTCCACCTTTCATTGCTTCAAAACAAAATGCAAAATCTTCTTATGTTTCACCCTAACTTAGAGATAAATCTAGGAAACAACTTCAAACAGTTTTCTTGTGTACAAGAACAAACATAAGTAGTACAATTTCGTATTAGATGGTCTATATATGCAAAACATAAAAAGCAGAAAAATGAGCACATCATTAATTAACTCAGCTCTATGGTTGTATTTTCAATTTGTGATAATATTAATCATGGGCCTTACACTTATAATATCTTGTCAAATAAAATAGAGATAGTCAAAAATACAAATCGTATTTTAGTTTGGTATCTTTACAACATCATTGGAGTAATTTTTATTACTATTTATGCTTTAAGTTGTCTTCTGGTGCAATTATTGATTGTACCAACGCCGTATGGAATGGTACTGACTTTAGTGGGTATTTTGTTACTGTTTTTAATAGCCGTAACTTTCCTTCTAAATCTGGGCTCCATGATTTCATTAAAAGATAGCCTCTTTATTTACAATGTTTACTTACAATTTGATGAGAAGTACTCAAGTAGGATATTTTTGGATCGTTTCTTTATTACATTATTTTAAATTGCAAATTAAAACTGAAAAAGCATTAACATAATAAAGACTGAAACATTATTTTCGTTTTTAACAGAAATATTTCAAAACGAGCTACAAGAGAGAAGAGTAAAAGTGGACTGGATAGGAGTGGGAGTCTACATTATCATTTATGGAACACTTTCTGGTGCTGCTCTTATACCAACTTTAAGTTTTATACTGGAAGAGAATCGACTTCAACCTCTTTTCGACGTTTTATACCCACCCATCAGCCAACATTTTTTGGTTAAATTATTTGCATCAATCTTAGCAATGTATTATGCTCCCTTCGTGGCTTTATCTTGTCTACGTACCTTCATCTTCATGGTCCTCTATTTCACTCTTTTAACAAACTGACTGGGTTGATGTCTTGCAGTCTTCATATAAAGGAAACTAGGTTCCGATGTTACAAACGTCATCAAATGACAATATCTGCTGCGTTAAAAATGTATCCAATCTTCTATTTAACAAGTGTGATTGGAAATAAAATGATCTATATTACTGGCCCAGTCCTGAAACTAGGAGGGATTGTACTGCATACATTAACGAATTATGGGACTTAAAATGTATTCTAAATTGGGAATGCCATTCTACCTTGTGATGCCCTTGGCCGTAACTGTAATCTCCATGGTGGAATTAACTGCACTAAATACAGCTGCTGTATCCCACGAAAACTCTGCTGACTTTATCAAATATTGGTTTTCACATTTCGATGAAAATTATCAATCAAGGAAAATCATAAGGTCATTTAGGACGATTAAGATTGAAATAGGACCATTTTATCATTTTAAAAGATCCACATTTTCCAACATTCATGTCAATTATAGTAAATCAAACTATAAATTTGTTAATGAATTTAAATATTAAAAAGTAATAATATAAAAAGTTAAAATGATATGTAATCAATTAAAGGAAACCATCAGTTACTTCAGCCACAGAATTCGAAAACAATTGTAAATGTAACAATTTTGTAAGGGTCCAACCCTTTATTTCATATGGCAAAGATTTTATTCAGCGACCTAATATATAGTAATGGGCTACAACCAAGGTATCAAAAAACCCGGGTTTTTTGGGTTTAAGGGTTTTTTTTATATAACTCTAGGTATAAAAGCAAGCCTATACTATACTATATATGAAAACTACAGCTGACAATAACAAAAACCTTGCCAACCTGTCAACTGCTATTATTTAGGTCAACGAAAACCAAAATTAAAGCATAAACATTTAACTTCAACGTGTTAACGTAGCAAACTTACAGCATTTTTTGTGAATACCTATATTATTATTACTGTTAACTAGTGAAAAATTAAGAATTATAATATTTTACTGATTATATTCAATATTTACTTTATGAAATTATTCTTTCGTTAATATGGAGCTTTAATTGTGAAGCATTACAGTAATGAATATGTAAGTGATTAATTAAAATTTAGCATAATTATATGTACAACAATATGTTATTTATATAATCTTCCCAATATCACAATGAGTAAAGTATACATAAAATTAATATATAAATCATATCACGATACATTAATTGCACGTAGAAGTGTTGTAGAATATATCTTATATATAGGTATCTTCTTCCTACCTAATTATGCATTTGTTTACATTTTTGAATAGAAATATGACAAAATTAGAATGTTTTGCTTATCTAGATGGAGCTTTAGTGCACATTTTTGGATGTTTTGTAAAAAACCCAATAAACCCGGGGTTTTTTAAGTAAAACAGGGTGGGTTTTTTGTCAAAAAACCCCAACCCATAAAAAGCCCGACCCACAACCCTGGTTACAACAGTATAATAAAAATAGTCTGATGGTCATAATTTCCTTTCACTTATACTCACTTACATCATTATTTCATTTCAATGAATCATGGTTTTGTTGTTCATAGCTTTCTATGAGAAAATGACTCTTTTAAGCAATATACAACTACAGTGACGCATTAAACAAATTTTACCAGACCTAATAGCTAAGCTGGCCGACGAGCATATACATAACTGCGATTGCAAAGGCTCACTTCTTAAACCTAGCAAAGGGAATTTAAAGAAAATCGATATTAGCCAAACAATATGACTATAACCCATTGCATGTTTAAGATACACCAATGTGCTCAAGTTAGTTACACTTTGTATTTTGTTTGAATAATAAAGAACCAAAATATTTAATATTTATCTTAAAGACCAGCTTGAATAAATTCATTTTAAAGCGTTTAAAGGGTGTACCATCTACTATGTTCAGTTTTAATATTTTTATTTTTAAAAATTCTCCTTGCAGTTAGGGGTTAATAATATAAATTATAGTTTAAATTATCTGTCACTACAATAAATCCGATATAAGGGGTATGACCCCATATCTGTAAGTATAAAACATTTGAAATAAATGAATTCCGTTGACTGACGATACATCTGTGGCCATATTCGGATTCCGCTTATTTAACTACCCCTTTGGGTTAATGGAATTTATTGACAAGATTTATTCATGGACAAGTAAGGTTCTCCTCCCAAAAAACGCCAATTAACATTTTAAATTTATAAAACGTTATTATCTCGAAAGGGGAGATGAAAATCAAGAAATGCCGAGTTGTAGCCCTAGACCAGGATTTTCTACATTTTTAGAGACCAACCTTGTCTTTCTAAGACCAGTATTCTCGGATTTAAATCCGGTTTCCGAAAAAAATTAAAGGCTAATTTGATAGTCGAGGTCATGTCCCGTGACGTTGGATATCTGAGCCTTAAATGAGAATAAGATTGGAGAAATATAGTCAGTTGGCATTTAATCTTTATTTATTTCAAATGGCTTTAACCGTTTCTTGTCTTTTACATACTTTACATTTAACATATTCCTATACAATTTTTCCCTTCAGTCCCCTTATTGTGAGACAACCACATATCACACTTTGTACGCTTTCTTCTATGTTACTTATGATTCTTAATGTGTGTTAAGAGATCAATTACTGGCAATAGAATGTTACATCTATATTTTTAAGACAATAAGAGCAAAATGTTAACAACGTTATCAATAATGGATGCAGTAAAAGTAAGTGCAAAACTTCGATCTACAAAACCAAAGGGGCCAATTTGGATTGAAATTGGTTGCAGTCCTCTTGCAATGCGTTTGAGTTCTCTATGTTTGTGAGACTTTAAAGATGCTATGAATTTTGTAGTGTTTGTGTGCATCTGACCTGTTTCAGCGATCATAATTTTTCCAATGAGAAAAGATACAATCGCTATTGTTGGCATGATGAGATAGAGCGGCATGCCCATCGCTAATCTCAGTTTAACAGTGCCACAAAATGCCAAGACAATAATATAATGGCCAGTTACGATAAAGATTGGAACGAATATTGACGTATGTTTATTTGCGATTGTCATGTAGATGTTTAATTTGGTGAGCAACTTCGCAGCCTCTAGTTTATAAAAAAAATGTCGAATCTTTCCGGTGCAATAATTTAAAAATTTGATATAAATGGACCCGAACAAGACATACAAATTTAATGGACACATTTTAACGAAATAAATAAACAGATGAAGGAAAAATGATATTAGACGATTAAAGATCTCTTGAGATGTCATTATTTGTCCAATTATGTAAGGTGGTTCGATGGACAAGTAAGGTTCTCTTCCCAAAAAGACACCAACTGACTTCAGTACCCCGATTAAAGCTTCACCTGGGAGAATTACAATTAAAGCTGCTCCAAAATAATCCAATGTTTTCTGCTTTTGCTGTGCAAGGTCCAACTCATTTTCGGTTCCTTAAATCAGCATTTGTAAATTTCAAGCCATGAACAGTTAAAAGTAAATGCTATTAAATTCTGATTAATTACTTACTTGAAAATTTTTGGTCCAAATCCATCAAACAGTTAAATAACTGAAGATAATTTTGTATTCCAAACCTCATTAAAGAAATGTTGGAACCAATAGCGATAATAGAAAATATTGTATTCAAAAGTAATATAACCCTACTGGTCACATTTAAAGGGCCGATGTCCAATATGAAAGTAAATATGTAGTAGATAAGTAGTAAAATATGCATCAATGTTATTGCAGGCAAAAAAAATTTTTTCCACTTTTGTTTGGTAATCTTCAGACGTTGAATATTGTCATCCCACTCAAATGGTATCAGCCCACAGTAACTATATACTTTGAAATTCCATTTAAGAGCCAGAACCATGAAATTTGTAATCATCTTGGGATACAAGTGGAAAATTTATTTATTTTACAGTTGAAAACGGAATTATTTTTAGGCCCCAATAAATAGGCTATGACTTGACGACTGCTAAGACGATGAATGTTTTTTTAAATATGGCCTTCCACTGAAGTATCAAGACGTACAACTGCCTACAAACAACGATGTCAGCGTTGTGTGCTTTCAAGAAATTCGCTGTAAAATAAGATAGCATCGTTCATGCACAAAGGCGCAAATGGATGGCAGTTGAACCTTCCATCCAATTTCCCGAAAAGGCATGGACATTTACTCAGATTGGATGCATCTTTTATGTATAGTTATCGTCATTCTCGAAAAATTTTTAAACCCACTCTAAGGCCGTGCATTAGCTACGCTATACCCTTGCCTGTAAATAAGTGTTGCTAAGTGTTGTCGTTATATAAACTGTGCAAAAAGAATAAATATATACCATTTGTTATGCCACTATCTTTAATGGAAATCAATAGACTCCTAATTTTGCAAAATGAAGGGGTACTTCTACGAACAATTGTAGAAGTAATAACTTCTGGGGATGTGACATGTATAAACAATCAACTTTAATTGCCTATGTTGAGTTGTTATGGATTTAAAATTTGCAGATACTGGCGGAGAATATAAAGAGACAAGTGGTTACACTAATAACCTGAAGGAAGGTGACAATTACCTTCATTTTGTTATTCATCGTATTATACACGCTTTGTCACGAAAAACATAGATTTAAATTTCTAAGGCAAGATTGCATTGCCGATATAGTTGACGAAGTAATTCTCTTCTCTACCTTATACGTTGAACGGATGGTTTTGGTATTTATTAAACTTTAATGGTTAAGTATACCTCGTTTAACTAGTAATTTCCTTCACATCTCTTATATGTAGCGTTACTAAATCATCACTTGATTTACCTAGAATTTTATCGTTTATCCTGTTGATAACTATGTTGTTCTATATAATTTGCACATTATGTGTTTTGGAGAAAATTATTTATTATTTTGAGACAGCTGCGGTCGAGTATGAAAGTTTACATTTTAAATGGCGCCTTTTTCTGGTCAGCTTACTTAAAAATTTCGTTGTGTAATTTTTTCCATCATATTCAATGTTTTTGGCAAGTAAGGTTAAAAACCTTAGTATTTATTTTAATAACATGTTTGAATCAGAGTATGTGAAAACTGTTACCGGGGCAAGCTGAAACTAGCAATACCAAGGACGGCGAAGCAGAAACGTTAGGCTCAGGTCTGCCTGACGTTAGAAGGAGAAGCGTGCGGCTAAGAGGAAAAAGAGAGAAAAAAGGAGAGTTGGCTTGAAGCAACGTGCGAGTGAGGACGTACAGTGAGCTAGCGTCCGGCATTTTAGTCAATTTAATTTGTCGTAATTATTATTATCATTTCGGATAAAATCATATTCTTTTTCAATTGTAATTAATTGATTTGGTGAAGGGAAATTAAATTAGTTAAATTTATTTTCTCGTTTTAAAGTATTTATTGATAGGGAGCTGCAAAGCATAAAACCCATCACCAGTAGGCCATAAAGTTAGGTCAAAAGTCAAAAGTCGAAGTTAGCTAGGAAAGTTAAAGCCTAAGTATACATTTGCGCGGTGATTGCCAAGCTATCGAGGAGAGGTGGTCGCCCGCAAACATTGGTCCTTCGCAGTCGAATCTACAAGTTCTGTGGAAAAAGTTCAAGAAATTTGTGAAAATTTTGTGAAGATTAAAGATGTCAGCCGATCAAGCCCAGACTGAAGAAAGAAAGAGTCGTCGTGTGGCAGGTGAAAAACCAGAATTTTCCAGCCTAAAGATACCCCCAAGGGTAAGACGACAGAAATTGTTCGTGGAGAATACACCGACGACAAACGAGCCACCGATGAATAAGGAGCAGTTGGAAGTGTCCCCGAAGTCTGCCAGTCGGATTGGTTCATCAGAGAAGTCACACAGGAGTGTGAAAAGTCAAAAATTAAACGCCAGGATGAAAACCATGCTGGAATTAGCCAAGTTGCAGGACGAAGAAGATGAGGTGGAAAAACGAAGATTAAAGCGCCAAAGAAATCTCCTTCGCCTACAGCTGGAATTGACAGAGTCAAGAATTGAGGATGGTGATGATTCTCAAGAGCTAAGTAGTGACGACGACTTTGAAACTGTCGACGATAAAGACGAAAGTGTTCAAAGTTGGGTTGATGATGTGCCGGATACGCCCCCACACCATTCAACTCAAATTAACGACGGTGGACAAGACCCAGAAGGAGGGACAAGTGACAACTCAAAAGAGCAACAACCACCACCGCAACCAGTGGAAACTCCTCCAGCAAGTAATGGACCCCTTGAGGTAATGGCTCAAGCTATTCTTCAAATTATGAATAAACATAGTGATAATAATACGGGGGGAGGAGACATGAAGAAGTTCGTGGCCAGGCAGTCACTGGCGAAAGACTTGCCATTTTTTAATGGTGAAGCAGAGGACTGGCCGATGTTCCATGAAGCATATAAAATGACAACGGAAACTTGTCAATTTAATAACGCCGAAAATCTCCTTCGTCTGCAACGATGCCTGAAGGGAAGAGCTAAGGAAGCTGTGCAATCGTTGTTGACTGTGCCTGACAATGTTGATCAAGTAATGAAAAATTTGGAAAAGCTATTTGGAAAGCCAGGTAACATTGTAAAAGCCTTAATTGAAAAAGCTAAGAAAATTCCTTCGCCGAGGGAGGATAAGCCAGCAACACTGATTGAGTATTCTTGTGCCATTGTAAATCTTGTGACTACCATGAAGACGCTGAAAGAAGAAGGCCATCTAAGGAACCCGCAACTGTTGGAGGATTTGGTTGAAAAGCTCCCGTGCAACTTAAAGCTCCGTTGGGGTGAAGTAAGTTTTGACAAAGGACCAGGGGTCAATTTAGAAGACTTTTCAACGTGGATGGCAAAGATCGCCGACGCCGCAGGATGTCTCAAGATGTCAGGTTTGTCTGTCGATTCTAAAAGTAAAGATGAAAAGAGGAATTTTAAATCAAAAAGCAAAGATAATATTCTCACTACTGCGGAAAAGACTACAGATAGTGAAGAAGAAAAATGCGCCTTGTGCCATAAGAAAGATCATATTATTGACCTGTGTAGAATCTTTTTGAAGAAAACGGTGAAACAAAGAAGCGAATTTGCAAGAGATAAAAGGCTTTGTTTTCTTTGTTTGAAGCTTGGCCATAATTCTTCGGAGTGTCCTGTGGAGACAGGATGTGGAAAAGACAAGTGCAATTTACGTCATAATATTTTATTGCATTACCCGACAAGAGTGCAAAAAGAAAAAGTACCGGGAGAGAAAACAGAAACAGCTGAATCCACTCTCACCGTGAGATATCAGCCAACGAGAATTATGTTGTGTGTTGTTCCTGTAATTTTGAAAAGTGGATATCGTGAACTGAGAACATACGCACTATTGGATCAAGCATCAACAGTTACACTGATGTCAGCTGCAACTGCTGATTTTCTGAAGTTGAAAGGAACTAAGAAGACACTCAACATGAATTGGGTGCGCCCTACAGACAGAGGTGGAGTAGAAGTTGAAGTGGCTTCTCTGGACATTCTCGACGGTAAGAAAGCGAATTGTTTCCAGAGAAGAACCGTCAATGTGATGAAAGACCTTGAGCTGCCCACACAAACAGTGGATATGGAGAAATTGTGTGCAAAATGGAACCACTTGTCTGAGGTAGAGCTTCAATCTCTCAAAGCAGCCAAGCCAACCATTTTAATTGGACAAGACAACGGTGACTTAATCTTGTCAAGAGAAGTTATTGCTGGAAAAGGAAATGTTCCAGCTCTAACAAGAACCAAACTGGGATGGTGTGTCCACGGAAATGCAAGTGAGTTAAAAGGAAGAGTCGATTTGGATTACACCTACCATGTTTGTAGTCGAAGCGAAAAAGATGACATTTTAAATCAATTGGTAAAGGACTCTATGAAGACGGAGACGTTTGGAGTCAATCTAAAGTGTGATAAGCCACGATCTACGGAAGATATTCGTGTCGTAAAATTGTGGATGCTACAGTGAAACGCGTAGAAGATCGCTGGGAGACCGGACTGCTGTGGAGGAAAGACAATCCTCAACTTCCGGAAAGTAAGAATACAGCATTAAAGAGATTGCATACTATTGAGAGGAAGATGGACAAGGACCCCGATTACTCTCTCCAGTATTGTCAGAAGATCCAAGAGTATGTGGACAAAGGATACGCAAGAAAGTTATCCCCAGAAGAAGCAAAGGAAGAAAATCCAAAGACTTGGTATCTTCTCCATTTCGGAGTCGTCAATCCTCAGAAGCCTGGAAAAGTCAGATTAGTATACGATGCTGCCGCCAAGAGCCATGGTACAAGTCTGAATGACGAATTGATGGTTGGACCCGACATGTTGTGTTCGTTAGTCGGAGTTTTATTCAAATTTCGACAAAGCCGAATCGGGTTCTCAGGGGACATTGCCGACATGTTCCACCGAGTTCTCGTGAGAAAAGAAGATGTGTGCGCGCAGCGGTTTCTCTGGAGAGGAACTGATCGTGACCGAGAGCCTGACGTAATGCAGATGGAAGTGATGACTTTTGGAGCAGCATGTTCACCAACACTGGTCCAAGAAGTCAAGAACAAAAATGCTATGAGATTTCAAGAAATGTATCCAGACGCCGTGAATGCAATAATTAATCGCCACTACGTAGACGATTATCTGGATAGTACTAAGGACGAAGAAAGTGCGCTGTTACGAATAAAGCAAGTTATGGAAATACATGCAAGTGGCGGATTTCGAATAACTAGATGGTGTTGCAGTTCCCCTGAGCTGCTAAAGAAAATTCAGAAGGAAGAATCAAAATATTCCCCCCAAAGCGAGTCGTCTTTAGCAAAGGAGTTCGAAACCGGTACGGAGCTACCTATTGAACGAGTGTTGGGATTGAAGTGGAATCCTAATAGTGATACCTTTGGATTTTCGCTCAAACTTCCAAAAGTAAATCGGGATATTTTGGATGGACTCAAAACTCCTACGAAAAGAGAAGTTTTAAGTTTGGTAAGCTCTATCTTTGGTCCGTTGGGTTTCGTCTCACATTTCACCGTCAGAGCCAAGATATTGCTGCAGGATGTCTGGCGAGGAGGAATTGGGTGGGATGACGAGCTACCACATAATATTGATGTGAAGTGGAAGAATTGGCTGAAATGTCTACAGCAAATTACCAAAGTTGAACTTCCAAGATGCTACTGTGGAGATATGGAAATTGCAAGCTCAAGAGAACTTCACGTCTTCTGCGATGCCAGTGAGCAGGCATTTGCAGCTGTGGCCTATTTAAAGACTAATGTAGAAGATGAAGTTGTGGTATCACTTGTGGCTGCCAAGACCCGAGTTGCACCTCTTAAACCTTTATCTATTCCGAAGTTAGAGTTGCAAGCAGCCATAATGGGAACTAGACTAGTGCAAACAATAAAAGAAGAACACAGCTTAGAAATTGACAGAGTGTTCTACTGGACTGACTCAAGAACGGTACTCTGCTGGATACGCTCTGAGGTGAGAAAGTACAAACCTTTCGTCAGCCACAGAATTGGTGAAATTATTGAGACATCGGATGTCAGTGAGTGGAGATGGATTCCAACAAAATTGAACGTCGCAGATGATGCAACCCGGGATTGTGAAGAACCTGAATTTTCTCCAGAAAGTCGTTGGTTTACCGGCCCATCATTTCTGAAATCTCCAGCGTCTGAGTGGCCTCAAGAAAAGGAACCAGAGAGTGAAAGTGACCAGGCGAATGAAGAGCTAAAGAATGAATTCTGCAATTTATTGATTGCACCTAATATCTTCGATTCTGCTATGATGAATAAGTTTTCAACTTGGAGCAAGTTGATTCGAATGACAGCTTGGTTTCTCCGATTTTCAAGAAATTGCCGAGTAATTAAAGCTGAAAGAAATCTACAGGTGTCGTTAGTGCCCAGTGAATATGAAGCAGCTGAAGCAGTGTGGATTAAGAAGTCTCAGCAAGAATCATTTCAGTTGGAGCTTGCAGCATTAGCAAAGGGAAAGTCTCTGCCAAAAGAAAGTCGACTCGTAATGCTGTCACCTGTCGTGGATTCAAATGGAATATTAAGAGTGAATGGGAGAACAAATAAATCTCCTGATCTGACTGAGGATGCCAAGCAGCCTATCATTCTTGACCCAAGGAGTAAATATACAGTGATGCTCATTCATAAATATCATGTGGATGCAAGACACCATGGACAAGAACGAGTAGTGAATGAGCTGCGACAACGTTTTTGGATCTTGGATGTTCGTACAGCAGTAAGAAAAGCGTGGAATTACTGCCTGATTTGCAAGATAAAAAGAGCCAGGCCAGCAAATCCTATCATGGGATTGTTGCCATCTTATCGAGTCTCGAGACCGGAAAGACCTTTCGCCGAAACAGGTGTGGACTATTTCGGCCCAATGGAAGTGACCATAGGAAGACGCAGAGAGAAGAGGTATGGTGTACTCTTCACTTGCTTAAGTACCAGAGCCGTGCATCTAGAAGTAGCAGCGTCTCTAACCACGGATTCGGCTATCATGGCCATCAAGAGAATGATAGCAAGAAGAGGAAATCCAAGGAGGCTCCACAGTGACAACGGAACTAATTTCCGGGGAGCAGATGTCGAATTAAAGAAGTGTCTTGAAGATTTCGACCAAAGAAAATTTTTAGAAGATTTAACCCCCAGGGGGATTGAGTGGCATTTCATGCCGCCATCAGCGTCACATATGAATGGGAGTTGGGAACGTCTCGTGCGCTCGGTGAAAGTGGCCCTCAAAGCCATTCTGAAGGAGACAGCACCCAGAGAAGAAACTCTTCACACTCTGATGTTGGAAGCAGAAAGCATCGTGAACAGCAGGCCGCTGACTCACGTATCATTGGATGTGAAGGATCAAGAAGCCCTTACACCCTATCATTTTCTGATTGGGACAGCAAGTGTATCGGCAATTCCGGTGGAAGTGACGGATCGGGATTTGAGCCTGAGAAATCAATGGAGGATTGCCCAGCGTTTGGCCGATCAATTTTGGAAACGCTGGATTAAGGAGTACTTACCTACTCTTACCAGAAGAACGAAGTGGAATGAACTGACTAGACCAGTCAAAATTGGAGACGTAGTGATCGTGGTTGATGGAAACCTTCAACGGAATTTGTGGCCGAAGGGAATCATCACTGCAGTTTATCCCGGAAAAGACGGTGTTGTGCGTGTGGTGGACGTGAAAACTTGCAGCGGTACTTACCGAAGACCAGTTGTCAAGATTTGCGTTTTGGACGTCTCTGGAGTGGATGAACCCCAGGATTCGCCACTGGGGGGAGATATGTTACCGGGGCAAGCTGAAACTAGCAATACCAAGGACGGCGAAGTAGAAACGTTAGGCTCAGGTCTGCCTGACGTTAGAAGGAGAAGCGTGCGGCTAAGAGGAAAAGAGAGGAGAGTTGGCTTGAAGCATCGTGCGAGTAAAGACGTACAGTGAGCTAGCGTCCGGCATTTTAGTCAATTTAATTTGTCGTAAAATTATTATTATCATTTCGGATAAACTTGTGATATTTTTCAATTGTAATTAATTGATTTGGTGAAGGGAAATAAATTAGTTAAATTTATTTTCTCATTTTAAAGTATTTATTGATAGGGAGCTGGAAAGCATAAAACCCATCACCAGTAGGCCATAAAGTTAGGTCAAAAGTCAAAAGTCGAAGTTAGCTAGGAAAGTTAAAGCCTAAGTATATTTGCGCGGTGATTGCCAAGCTATCGAGGAGAGGTGGTTGCCCGCAAACAAAAACCTTAAAATGACTTCGGCAAGCTACAATATTTTTCCAGTTATATGGGTTAATAAACAACAATGATACATTTTGATACATATCACTATGTGCCGCCGTCCTACTTTGAATTAGGAGATAAGGAAAATAAATTGCAATTTTACCCAAAAGCGATGATAGACACTAATTTTACGGCGCGCAATGATCTCCATAAGTCTCACATTAGTTTCCCCTTAAATATGTAAGGTAAGGTAGGTAAGCATACTTAAGAATTATTTTTAAACGAGGACTACATTACTAATTGGTATGAGAAAATCTACACAAAATGCCAATTTTTATAACTAGTGCAATGGTACTCGATTGGCTTAATGGAACTGAGGTTTAATATTTGAGACAGAAGGGCAACTGACATGACCTTTAAACTTTATTTATATCAAATGCACTGTTAGGCAAGGCAAAATGGAAAGGACGGAAACCCTCATCAAATTTCCCGAAAACCCATGGACATTTACTCAAAGTTATTTGTACGTATCTTAATTGCAATACTCGATAAATTTTTAAACCCACCTGTAACAGTGGCTTAGACAGTCCTTCGTCTATAAGCAATGAAAAGGGTTACCGTTATATAAAATACATGGGCCTTTAAGTATAAACTATTGGTGAACTATATAAATATTCCTTATTGCAAATGTGTACAAAATCTCAACTATTCAATTAATATAATTGTTATCGATTTAAAATTTGGCATCAAACATAGAGACAAGTAATTATACTATGTAGGAGATGGAAGGTAAATATTTATGTATATATGATGTTCATAAAAAACCTACCCTTCAATTAAAATAATTGCCATGAATTTAAAAATTGGCAGTTTTTTGGGTGAAATATAAAGAGACAAGTAATTATACCATTTAATGGGGAAGGAAGGTGGCAATTGCATTCCTTTAGTTATTTTAAATCATATTATATACATGTATACGCTTTGTTGCGAAAATTGTGGTACAGGTTTCCAAGGCAATATTGTATTATTTTGACACAGAAAATTAATATACCATAATAGTTGCCTAAAAACTATATCCATTACTTTAGTGGATACAAATAGTAGTGTATTTGCATCCTTAGAATATTTTAGCCACATTATCAGTATTAACTGCGTTATAAACTAAACTTCGTAGAATTACTACATGTGCAAGTGTGATAAAGGCTACTAAAACTTCTAGGAATTTTTCTAGTGTGAATTTAAACACAATTGGTTTCATATTTGTTAAAGTATGTGCCCACATAAGTAGCAAAGCGTTGTACTATTAGCTAAGTACACTACAAAGCTTTTATTTGCAAAAAATTACCAAACAGAAAAAATGAGCACATCATTAATTAGATCAGCTCTACGATTTTATTTTTCAATTTGTGATTATACTAAACATGGTCCGTACACTTATAATTCCCTATCAAGCAGAATTGAGATAGTTAAAAATCCATATCGTGTTTTAGTTTGGTATCTGAACAACATCATTGCAGTAATTATAATTTTTTATGCTTTAAGTTGTCTTCTGGTACAATTATTAGTTGTACCAACCCCGTACGGAACGGTACTGACTTTAGTAGGTATTTCGTTAATGTCTATAATATCCGTTGCTTTTCTTCTAAATTTAGGTTCCATGATTTCATTGAATGATAGTTTAAATATTTACAATAAAAACTTACATCTTGATGGGAAGTACTCAAGTGAGAAATTTTTTGAATTCCTTCTTTATTACATTCTTTTAAATTGCAATCAAAAACTGAAAAGCTTGAATACAATAAAGACTGAAACGTTATTTTTGGTTTTAACAGAAATATTTCAAACCGAGCTTGAAGAGAGAAAAGGTAAAGTAGACTGGACAGGAGTGGGAGTCTACATCATTATTTATGGATCGCTTTCTGTGGCTGTTCTTCTACCAACTCTAAGTTTTATGCTGGAAGAGAATCCACCTCAACCTCTTTTCGACTTTTTGTACCCGCCCATTAGCCAACATATTTTAGTTCAATTAATTACATTAATCTTGTCAATTTATTATGCTCCCTTCGTGTCTTTATCTTGTCTACGTACGTTTATCTTCATGCTCCTCTATTTCACATCATTTAACAAATTGACTGGGTTGATGTCTTGCAGTCTTCATAAAAAGGAAATTGGGTACCGTTGTTACAAACGACATCAATTGACAATTACATCTGCTATCAAAATGTACCCAGTCTTTAATTTAGTTACTGTGATTGGAAATAAAATGATCTATATCATTGGCCCAAGTCTAAAACTAGGAGGCATTGTACTGCATACATTAATGAATTATGGGACACTTAAAATGTATTCTAAATTGGGAATGCCATCCTACCTTGTGATGCCTTGGCAGTAACCGTAATCTCTATGTTGGAATTAACTGCACTGAATACAGCTGCTGTATCCCACGAAAACTCTGTTGAGTTCATCAAATATTGGTTTTCACATTTCGATGGAAATTATCAATCAAGGAAAATCATAAGGTCATTTAGAACGATTAGGATTAAATAGGTCCATTTTATCATTTTAAAAGATCCACATTTTCCACATTCATGTCAATAATAGTAAATCAAACCATAAATTTATTACTGAACTTATATATATAAAAAGTTAAAATGATATATACCAATTTCAATTGTAACTTTTCAGTTGCTTCATCATCTTCATCATATTATCTGACATAATTTAATGGCTTATATTAATTACAACAGTATGATAGAATGATTTGATGGTCGACAATTCCTTGTATTTTATATAATATAATATATATATTTTTTTTCTAAACATAATTCTGTTGTCTGTAGCTATGCATTAGAACATCATGTGTTTCATGTTCACCACGTTGAAACTTTTAAAAGGCGTACCATCCACTATATTATTCAGTATGATAGCGTGAATTATCTGTGACTACGATAATATAATGGGCAAGTGTGTTGTCACTCGAAATGATAATTTTATAACCACCTAGCGCAATAGCGGTCGGTCGGTTTATGTATATTTATTCTATAATGGAAATGAGTATAAGATTTGAGATGGAAAGAGAACTGAAATTGCATATAAATTGTATTTTACTCAAACGAGTTTAGCTTTTTAATAAATTTGCGTCCAGACATAAGTTTTCACATAATTACATCCGTACTTGTTTATTTCCTTTTCTATTTCCCTAAATATCTTCAGGAGAAATTATCGCTTTAATAACATTAAGAACAATGTAGCGAGAATGCGTTTAAATGTTATGTTTCATTTAATCAAGTAAGATTGATAATAATTTATAGATATGAGAATTAGAAAATGTAAACCTGAGGAAATTGTGTTAAGAGACAAAAATGTAAAGCAAAGCCAATTAAATAAAAAAAACTATCATCTGTCAGTGCAGTCTGGACCTGGACATTGACAACTTAATTCCGCATATTGTTTGTTGGAACAGGCTAGGTTACACTATTAGTTCCTGGATTCTATACTGTAATAAATGGAGTTTTTAAACTAATAGCATGAAGCGTGTACTTTTTTTTAATTTTGAATAACAATTTTATAGTTTTGTTTTAAGATATTCTAATTCAATTTCGCAAGTGAATTGGTAACCAAATATAACAACCAATATAGGCACCAGGGAAAACAACTTACAACATCTTTTTTCGCCCCTATTTTTTTGGCAGCCCGTCCCATCCCACTCCCACTGCAGCAGTTTCCTATCTTTCCGTTATTTCCACGACAAATGCCGTCATGTTCAATCCAAGACTCAAGGCCCAGGATGCATTTCAAAATTGATTAATCAGTGACGGGCATTTAAAAAAAACAATTCAAAATTTATTCAAATTATAAAATCATTGTAAACTTTTGGGTTTTGAGTTTTTTGACAAATTTTAAATCTGTTTATCTACTTTCATGGTAGGTAATGGTATTTGTCTTGGACATGTATTAAAATCATCGAGATGTTTTGGATGTAATTATTGAATTTGTGATGGACATATTATTTCGTTACATTTATTATAAAAATTCGTCTACATATAGAAATAGCTAATTTTTAAGTATTTACTTTTTTTCAGCTATATGCCAAATTGGATTACTTCTATTAATGTTATTGATATTAAGATATTCAATGATACAATGAACATTTTTTGGACTAAAAACAACAATATAAACTTTTTACGACCAAATTTTATATTTAACTAGAACTGGCTTGTGAGTACTGGTTTATCAATACAGATGATGCTAATGGTATTTAATCAGCATTATTGAGTGGTAATTACTTGCTATGCTTTAAGTCATTTCTGCCGAGAAAAACTTCAAGTTTCATATCTATGCCACCAAGACCGCAGGTAAACAAATTTTTGGGGTCACTGGGAGGATCAAACTTCACGTTGGTTTTAAAAGATTTGTTTTTGAAGGTATGGGCAGGTGTTCCGGTTCCGTGCCTCATTTGCCTGTGGCTTTAAGTTACGCTACTGACAAATACATAATATTGCATTGTGTTAGGGCATTAATTTGGGGTGCTACATATTTCCTCTATTCTATTCGCATTTATACACTCTTGTGCACTAAGCAGCACTTTTTTAGATGTCTACAAACTCAGGCTGCAGCCCAAGAGCTTAACTCTTAAAAATATCAATACCTTGTATTATATCTACAAATATCAAATTAGAATTGATATTTTGCCATTGCTCACTTACATTTTGTATTTTATTTTTCAGAATATTTTGTAAAGTCCGATGATTACAGTTATACCGAACTTTTTACCTATAAAAGTGTTTACAGTAAATATTTTAATAAACGCTTCCGGTCAATTCTGAGGCAAGATTAATTGGCATGAAATGTGATATTGTCAACCAAAACTATGTATGCAGAGGAATACTCCGCTGAGTTATAATATTACATACTCAGGTAAACAGATTAATAAATAATTTTATAATCTTCACCTATTTAAGAAATTCATTCTTGACAAATTTGTCCAAAGATTTGTGTAAAATATTAGTAGACCAAATACTTTATTTTATATTTCAATATAAGTAAAGGTTTCGACTGCGAAATACCACTAACGGGAAGTTTTCAATTTCCACTGGGAAATGTGGGTACCAAAATGGAGTTGAAAATGGGTAGTGTGAGAAATAGTGGGAAATAGAGTCAAAATTCAAATTTTTGGACTATATTTCCCATATTTCCTATTTACCACAATTTCCCAGACGTCCAACTAAGTGGGGTGGGAAATTGGATACTCCTAACTTTATGCTGATGAAAGAATCTTTCATCAGCATAAAGCATCATCTTTCAGAAAGATACAACTAGTAAGCAGAATGCCAGATTAAAGTTGACTAATGAAAATGTGTATCATGGCACTGTAATTAAACAGTACATATTTTATCCATTTTACTTTAGTGGTAACCCATTTATTATTTAGAATCGTACATATAAGCAAAAACTAACTTCAACTTAAAATTTATAACAAGAAAGAGTATCTATGAATATGAAATTTTATGTATATTATTATTATCTATTTTATCTGTGCTATCGATTTTATTTACGTTATTTTATTTATTTTTTTATAAATTTTTATTGATTTCATTTATTTGATTTATTTACTGTGTCGTTAATAGCAAACTTTAATTCTCAAGTTGACCTAATAAAGTCATACTAGTATAACAATATAGGATATAAATATTATAATAAGCCAATGCATGTAATACAAGGCATTATTATTTTCGACCTCCAAAGCAGAATTGGTTGAATTTAGAAGTGTCACACAACTTTTTAGCTGTCGAACAAGCTAAAGGCTTTTTAGGATTAATAGAAAAGCATGCTTAGTCGATTTTCAGTTTTGTTCAATTTTTAACTCAACCAGAATATAATCACGAGACTGTAACTTGTTCAATAGTGATACAAAACATCTCGTAAAATAGGATTTAAATATAATCGTATAAGAAAAAGTTTGTAAGTAAATTGCTATGTGCTAATAAAATAGCCATAATATTACATTCCTTGTATATGCAAATTCCTATGAGTATTTTTTAATGTGTCATGCTTTGTAATAATATTATATAAATAATCTTCAGTGTTAGATTCCAAAACAATCCCTTTCGTCTTAAACGTCCATATGACACCGGTTTGGTGCAGTAATACGAAAAATCAATTTTCATGACCTGTAAGACAACAAATCGATATAATGAGTTGAAAATTCCAACATTAGTGTGCGCAATCAGTTTTAGCTTATTTATCACCCATTATATTAAGTTCAGCGTTAAATGGTAAAATTTATAAAAAAGGTAGGTAAACGACATTTACATTATATATACCATCAAACATGAAGTGCTGTAAATAATATTAACTGGATGAGGATTTAAAGTAAAATTTCATACCTTGATTATCGCAATTCGATGTTTATGTCATCCGCTGGAAACACACGATTTCCTCTTCGAAAACCATTGATGACGGTTTTCGGTTTGTTTAAAAGATTGATGACTTTCATTTTCAGCATCAATCTAGAGTGCCACAGCCATTCCAGAAGTAGAGCGATGGATGATCCAAGTAGAAAGTATCCACAAACAAAGAAAATGGAATGGACTTTCATATCCAGACTAACAGCCAAAGTCTGAGACTCTTTATGCTTCAGTTTTGAATGGGACATAATGTCTTCCAAACTATGAATGAAATCGTATTGCTGTTTGAAATAATTTAGAAATCCTCTCTCTTGCATGATTTGGAAATATGATTGGAATTTATAACGATGGCAAAATGCGAATGTATAAGATACAGGTGTAGCAAGATCTGTTTCCTTTACACTCATGCAAATTCCGTCAGAAAATACTTTAGATGGTATTAAAGGCACAGTAAGGTCCTTTTTGTCTGTATCATACGCATAAAATATTTTAAAGGAAAAGTTGGTCAGCAGTGTCCAGCTAACTGTCTCCAAGGTCATTTCTTTCTGTTCAGATGTCGCATCGGATTGCAAATCAAAATTGAAAACACTTGAATTCACCTTGTCCAGAATTTTATATTTTTCAAAAAAACCGTTTGCTTTATCTTGCCAGCTTCGCCGTCGGTCGGTCCGCAACAAGAACTTAAATCCATTTTCCACTAGATCTTTAAAATCCACAAATTGCTTTTTTTCTGGTGGAGCAATAATCTCACTTGTTATATACGTTTCATACTGTATATTGACAAGGAATCCCATGAACACAATTACCAAGTACAAAATGTTTCTCCTTTTATTGGAAACATCCTGATTTAAAAGGACGGCTATTGTGGATACAAATATAAACTCTAATTTCTTGTAGAAAGTAGAAATTCTAAAGCCTAAAGCATAAAATGAAATCGGGAATAGCGAAAATATCAGCCACCAGCAATAATCATCAAATGTATTTTCAATCAGAACTGTCAGAGGGATATCCGCCAATCGAGGGTTGGCTTCACAATAATATGGAATCCATCCTTGAAAGTATTCAATAAAATGTGTTTTGTACCATTCTACAATATAAGTTTCAGTGTACATTCCTAACATCCCAATGTTTCCACATCGGATATGTTCTTGTTTTAGATCTTATATATGGCAGTAAAGTTCAATTTCTCAGCCATCAATTCAACAGCTCTCACTGAATTAAGACAATTTGGGTTTAAACGGTTAGTTTTTACAATGGAATAGGGCCCTATTTTACATTGTGGAAGTTCTCTAGCACTAGTAAACAAAAATAGTCCGTCTTCCGCAGCAATTTGAATGCCATGAAGATTTCCGTTTAATGTATTCCAAGTTCTTTCCCATTCTTCTTCCGAGTCTTCTCTTTTAATTGGAAGAAAGTCTACAGACTCACCCGTCGGACTGTAGAGAATTGTCGTGTAAATCGAATATTCGTTTCCAGCTTTCATTGCAAATATAAAGAGAGGAGGCACCAAATCTTGTTTTATGTATAATCGCCAACCTGGATTCATCCTTTTGAATTCATCTTTGATGACGATTATGTACCTCGAATCGCGACGATTTATTTCTTTTCCAAAAAATCAGTGTACATATGGTAAATAATGATCCGGTTCCATTAGAATATTTACAGCGCACAAACTTCTAGAGAGATTTTCATAAAAGAGAGTTGTATCATAGTCTGATGTTGCTAAGGTCCATGGTTGGCCATTTTGGTTAGACAGGATAAAATCTGTCTGCCATTCGGATCGATGGAAAGTAATCATATTAAAATCACAATTACTATAGAACGACAAATTACAAAAGCAGTTGATGTTGTTTATAATTATAAAAATTAAAAATGCTACAATTGGATACTTGGAATACATTTTAACTCGAATTTTGCTCAGCTAAGTCTTCACTGCAGTAAACGATTCCAATGTAAGAGATAGTATGTTCAGTTTTAAATAATAACGTCGCAATAAATGTTTTATGCCTATATAGCCTAGTCTGTGAGGCACCAACGAAGTAGTCAAGGCCTGGCCTGCAGTTAATAGCAAAATAGCAACAAGCGAAAACCAACTGTATATTAGAACAGCGAGTCCTGAATACGGTTGCGGAAGTAATATCAAGACAGGGAATCAAAATGTGCCTCTTTGCAGCAAAGACAGCAAGGGGGTCCTCTGTGCCCGTCTGTGATTAGAGAGGCAAATTTTGATTCACTTCCACAACTAAGTTCAGGATTCCATGACTAGAACCTAAAATTACAAACCATCAGACGTTGGAATTTTATTTACTAAAAACGGCAGAGTTTGTCAAAAACAAGGGAATTTTTTTAAAACCTTTAGAAGATAATTGGCCCAAAATCTTTTGGAGTGTGGAACTGAAATACCACCTACTAAGTTGAAACCATAGATATGAATCATAGTGTATTGATAGCGCAGGGAAAATTCATAAATTAAGAGAGCTATGAATATAAGTAATATTGCTGACTGAAATGAAAACAATTACAATTTGGTACTTAGAGAATGATAGGAAAAATTACGTCAATAAATAAAGTATATTTTGTAAATAGCATTCATTTAATCTATTTTCTCCCTATTTAAAAAAAATCGTTTCTTTTGATTTATCGGACAGAACCGAATAATAGTCTGCTTAGTAGCATAAAAAAGTCGGGGTTATCTAAATGGATTACCGTTGGTAGACAATGACAATAACTAATTCGGTTCAAACCGGTTAATTTTCCTCTCAGGGCAGGAATAACCTGGTTTTATCTCGGATATTCTTTGAATTTTTATTTCCTTTCCCAATGGTTGATTTATTGATTTCAATCTTGATTCCCTTCGATTTCAATTCCGAAGATAACAATCAAGTTCAAAAATTACTCAACAAGTGACATATCTTCATAAATGTTACCACCAACTGCCATACAAATTAATTTTTTCAGTTACAAAGAAATCAACACAATTTATCAAAAATTCCCACCACTCAAAAGTTAATTGCTTGCCCTCATACTTGTTATTATGAAATCATTTTCTATAGATACTCTGTTAATGTCAAAAGCCTTTTTGCATTTAGAAAGAATAAAATAACTTTCAAATTGTATTTAATTTGGAAAACAAAATTAAAATGACCCAAAAAACTAGCTAAAATTTTTTTACTCAGAAAAGTAATTTTATTTTTTTAACGCCACAAATATATAAAAAAAGATAATGTTTTGAAACCCATAAAGCATAAAAAGTCGAAATACAAAATTTCATGACTATCAGTTCAGTTCGAAAAAAGTTGAAAGTTGATGTTTTGAAGTTCCGACGTCTGTAAAACATAGCATTCAGAAATTAAAAACATAACTCAATATTATTGCTAGTACTTGTATTGTCTTTCCCTCGGCAGCTTAAGTTTGTGCCCGTTCCAGGAGAACTTAGTGACGTCATACTGCCGTGTGTTAGTTTAAACCATTGATAAAATGTGAGAGCTTATTACGAGCTTATTATATTTTATGTCCTGTTTAGCATTCAAAGTTAGTCCTAATACAAGAAAAGGTATTAAAAATTTTATCATTCAACTGGATAAGTTATATACGAATAGGTATCCTATCTGTCCATCTTAGAATCTCTCGATTAATATTTCAGCTCGGTCACTCCGCAACTCCACCTAAACAGTAGCATAATATACTGAAAAGCAGGAACAGTTTAACACAGAACAGTTAAATATTTCATTGCTTGTCCCGTGCCTACTAAATTATAAAGATGTTCTACATGCCAGCCTTCAAGTATATATTCGTCTTAATTATTCTATAAAAGTGTATTTGCGGCCCACCAATGTTAACTCAATACCTTGATAAAATATATTAAGAGAAAAGTAGTAAGGTATGTAGTAAGACCTAGCGTTACTTCAATTCTGTGATCTTATTTGGCCAAGGTATTGAGTTAATCATGGCGCCTCACATTTTCACAATCTATCTTTCCCTATTCCCATTTCTTATGATACTACACTTCGCATAGCCTTTTTCTCTCTATGTTATTATGTAAATTGATTCCAGTAATGTAATTGCAAGACACTAGCCTTAACAGTAAACAGCCTTCTACATATACCATAATAATATGACATGTGGAGATGTGTAGAAACTTTCGTGCCCAGTTGTGGCATAAATTGTGCTTCAGACTGGCTTGTATGTATATTTGGAATACTTTTACTTGTGTATAAAGGTAAGCCTGAAAATAATACAGTGTTCGCGAAATACGAGCAACATTTCAGCCTTGACTTTTCAGCGAGACAACTTTGTGCTCAACCGGGCAAGGTATTCACTTTATATAGACGGCAAGGTTAGTAGAACAAATTCCACTCTGGAGTTGCTCGGCTGACATTGATATTGGGAATATGTTTTCTTACCAAACGTTCTATGTGTAAATTAATTTCCGTAGTGCAATTGGTTTTCATACTCCTATGATATTTATATGAGTAAACTATCCTTCCTCCCAACCATCCTTCCCGATTACTTCTGCCTCTCTATATTTTATATAACAATGATCAACGGTGACTAAATGTACAAAAAATAAATGTATCATATTTATGAACAATTGTACATGTGCTTGTCATAACGCACTTCAATTATTTCAGCAGGCTATGAACATATGACATTACTATAACATAAAAATGTTGGCACCAATAGCAATTATATAAAATATTATTGTTTTCAAAAGTAATATAACCCTACTGGTCACATTTAAAGGAATAATTTCCAATATTAACACAAATATCGTCCTTTAAGGAACGAATAAGCCAAAATCCATATTTTGTTTGGTGGCGAAAAAAGCCTATGTCCATAGCGCTTGTTAGTGGAGTTTGGCTACTTCCTGCATCAAACGAAAAATAACTGACACTACTAAACATGTTACAATTATCTCATGACGGGAGAATTGGGTTGATATCATAAAACTGACTTAAAACCGTTATTAATTTGGATCTTATCATCGTACAGAGTCGTGCCGTGCCATAGCTCTATTGAAAACATACAAGTCTACAGATACTAGAATTAGTTAAATGTTTTTAATTGGTGACCCAAGCGTTATAGCGACTTAGTCAAATGAGTTTTTATAATCATATTTATTATCTTGTTAACTTTGATTTGTGTTATACAACGATGCATTTAACGAAAGTAGTGTTGTTTGCTCCTCACTGAAATATTAAAACTATTTTTCTTCGGCTTCTACTAAGTTCTCACCTGGCCTTGGTTGTCATAGTCATAGGATGGTATTGCACAAGTAGATTATATTGGAGCATCGTCCGTTACCTAATTGAGTGCCTATAAGCCTATCTAATAAGGTTTAATTAGTACTTTGGACAGTGTACTAGGTTGACAGTTGTCTATAGCTTTCATTTATAGCATATTTGCAGTATACTTTAATCAGATCATCAGTAAATATGGCATAAAACATTACATGGGATTTGGAGATTAGTTGTTGGAACTGCTAGAAATATTATTTAGTTGTATTAGTAAGCAGTACGTAATATAGGTTAGGGCAGCAAGTGCCACCTATTATATAATTTGTATTTTTCACTAGATGTAACTAGTGTTTTGTTAAGCTACAGTGTTGAGTGAGCCAATAGGGAATAAGCTTTGGCCGTTAGAAAGTAAGAGTCGATCGAGGAGCGTTTTTCCTGTAGAATCTATGAATACTTGTTTGACCGTGCTCCCGATCGGAGGTCTTTTTCTTTGTGCTGCGAGAAGAGATATTTTGGGCTTCTTCAGTATCAAAATTGAATTAAATAAATAGTGTGACTGTCTTTTGTGTGAATGTAATTTCACCTAGTTTTGTGTCACAATTATTTTGACCTCATATCTTGTCATCTATCCTCCCTGGTCCTAGCGTTTGAACTTATTTTGTCTGTTGGTTACAACATTAGTCCTTTGTTTTTTATTTCCATTTAAATTAAACAATTTTTAAAAACTACTATACAAAATGCATTAATTAGACTAGGTATTTATTCTCCCTTTCCATGTTTTGGAAACATTTGTGTTCAATTTAGTTATGCAAAGGCAATGTATTTTCTTGGTATGAAAAACAAAAGTGTAAAATCTATAGTATTTAATTTAATGACATATTTGAATCAGTTTATGTACACCGTGAAATAACTTGGTCAAGGTGCAATATTTTTGCAGTTATATGGGTTGACCAAAAACAATAATGTAGTTTGAATTAGACATATATTATTGTTTCGCCGCCGTATACTTAATAAGAAATAAGAAAAAGAGGCCAAAGTTATACCCAAGTGAGATAATAGACTCTAATTTTAGGGTATATTATTTATTTCCACGAGCCTTAGTTCAACTCCGTTTTATCTTATATACTAAATGTTAAATGGTTTATCTGTTTAATTGTCAGTTTGAATTACCTTTAAAAGACGACTACAATGTAGTCACTATATTATTAATTGGTGGAACGAGCAAAATTACTCAATATGTCAATTTTTATAGCTAGTACAATCGGTGGATTGGTTTCATGGAAATGAGAGTAAGATTCGAGACAAAAATTTTATTTATTTTAAATGCACGATTTTAACAGATTTTTTTTGAAATACTATTACTACGATTCATAATTACAAACTGTGTCCATCAGGGTTACCAGATTTTCTTCGACGAATTTAAGTATCCTGGCCAACAATAGCCATTTACCAACCCGCGCCTTTCGGGCACGTTTTGTTAAATGTTTTCAAATGTCATACAGCCGTATTTGGCGCTATCATATGAGCGCGGCTAACAAATTTAAGGTTTTTTGATAAAAAAAGAAGCAAAAATAAGTAAATTACGTATCTTGATATAAATATTTTTTGCATATTACTTCACATATGAAGGAAAAAATCAAGAGAAAATACCGATTTGCGCGAAGGGCAATAAATTTTTGAAATTCGACTTCAAAATTGATCAATAAAGACTTCAAGAATTTTAAGTAATTTAGCTTTAATAACGGTTTAGTGACATAGCTGAGGAAGAGAGGTTTGTTATTTATACCCTACTGATAAGTTATTAATGGATTTCCTTTGAAATTAGAAGACAAATTTGACTATTAAACTGGATTTAAAGACAAAAAATACTTAAATTCGCGCGAAGCGCGAGAAAATTTCAATTAGTCAACGTATCTGAAGGATAACAAAATGTGTTCTAATATTAAAGGACTTCAAGTTATTTCACTGTTTTCAATTTTAGCTGATTTAAGTATATTTAAGTATCATTTAAGTATTTTAAAATACTTGCAAGTATTTTAAGCATAGGACCCAATTTAAGTATTATACTTGCCATTTAAGTATACCTGGTAACCCTGGTGTCCATTGTTGGCATGATGAGATATATAACGGCATGCCCATCGTTAATTTCAGTTGAACAATGTCACAAACTGTATGATGAGGAGTGGAGATAATATTGACAGATGTCTGTTAACAAATGTCATACAGATGTTTAATTGGGCAAGCCTTCTCACCGCCTCCAATTTATAAGGAAAATGTCGAATTTAGCAAAATGAACACGTACTTCTACGAAATGTTTGTGAAAATAAAATACTTACGTGGATGCATGTGTATAAAACCAACACATCAATTAATATAGTAATTGTTATGACTTTAAAAATTGGCGTGAAATATAAAGAGACAAGTAATTTTACTACTTCAGAGAAGGAAGGTGACCATTATACGTTTTCTAAAACTATTATTCGTGATTATTATAAACGCTTTGTCACTAAAAATGCGGCGTAAGTTTCAAGGCAAGATTGCATAGCCGATAAAGTTAAATTCCACCGCAATTGCCGAAATATACGATATATTTCGCCACACTGCCACTTTTTCTAATTGTTACATTGCACTTTCGTCGTGTAGCGTTTGCCAAAACCAATATTTATTTTTACCAAGAATTTTATCGTATTTAATTATGTTGTCATCTCATATCTTATGATTGTACAGTGTACACTATATACTATGCTAATGTTATATGAGTCATATAATTACCATGTGTATGTATCTCTTTTGTAAAACGTAATGCCAAATTACTATATAGAATTTAAAGAAATTGGCCCAAGCCTTCTTTTTCACTAATAGCATGTGACCCGAAAGGTACCTTCATTATATACAATGATGATATTATACCAGTCTAAATGATATTTGTTATCACTGACTTCGGACAAGTATAAAGTTAATATACCATAATACTTACGTAAAGTCCATAATTGCAACTTTATTAGTGAAAACAAATAAAGCATCTGTGTGTAGTGTATTCTAGACACATCACAAGTTAGTAGGTTGTGGTATTACTTAAGTATCTTAAAGTGTGACAAATACTACTGTATTACAGGAAGTTAAATATATTTATTCTAGTGTGAATATTAAACAAAAATTTTGATATTTGTTAAAATCTACTCCTACATTGGTAATACAACTTAGTATATTTTGTTACGTTCCAGAAAACTTTTTATTTGCAAAAAACTACAGAGCAGAGAAAAATGAGCACATCATTACTTAGATCAGCTCTACGATTTTATTTTTCAATCTGTGATTATACTAAACATGGTCCATACACTTATAATTCCCTATCAAACAAAATGGAGATTGTCAAAAATCCATATCGTGTTTTAGTTTGGTATCTGAGCAACATCATTGCAGTATTTCTAGTCGTTTATGGTTTAAGTTGTCTTCTGGTACAATTATTAGTTGTACCAACCCCATACGGAACGGTACTGACTTTAGTAGATATTTCGTTAATGTCTATAATAGCCGTTGCTTTTCTTCTAAATCTAGGTTCCATGATTTCATTGAAGGATAGTTTAAACATTTACAATGAATACTTACATATTGATGAGAAGTACTCAAGTGAGAAATTTTTTCAATATCTTCTTTATTACATTATTTTAAATTTCGAATTAAAACTGAAAAGCTTGAATACAATAAAGACTGAAACGTTATTTTTGGTTTTCACAGAAATATTTCAAACCGAGCTGGAAGAGAGAAAAGGTAAAGTAGACTGGACAGGAGTTGGAGTCTATATCATCATTTATGGATCGCTTTCTGTGGCTGTTCTTGCTCCAACTCTAAGTTTTATACTCGAAGAGAACCCACTTCAACCTCTTTTCGACTTTTTGTACCCGCCCATTAGCCAACATATTTTTGTTCAATTAATTACATTAATCTTGTCAATGTATTATGCTCCTTCGTGTCTTTATCTTGTCTACTTACGTTCATCTTCATGCTCCTCTATTTCACATCTTTTAACAAATTGACTGGGTTGATGTCTTGCAGTCTTCATAAAGAGCAAATTGGGTACCGATGTTACAAACGACATCAATTGACAATTACATCTGCTATCAAAATGTACCCAGTCTTTTATTTAGTTAGTGTGATTGGAAATAAAATGATCTATATCATTGGCCCAAGTCTAAAACTAGGAGGAATTGTACTGCACACATTAACGAATTATGGGACACTTAAAATGTATTCTAAATTGGGAATGCCATTGTACCTTGTGATGCCCTTGGCAGCAGCCGTAATCTCCATGGTGGAATTAACTGCACTGAACACAGCTGCTGTATCTCACGAAAACTCTGTTGAGTTTATCAAATATTGGTATTCACATTTCGATGGAAATTATCAATCAAGGAAAATCATTAGGTCATTTAGAACGATTAGGATTGAAATAGGTCCATTTTATCATTTTAAAAGATCCACATTTTCCACATTCATGTCAATAATAGTAAATCAAACTATAAATTTGTTAATGAATTTAAATATATAATAAGTTAAAATGATACCAATTTCACTTGTAGCTTTTCAGTTGTTATATCATCCTCAATATACCTGACATAATTTAATGGCTTATATTACAAACAGTATAATAAAATGATATAATGGTCGACAATTCCTTGCACTTTTATACAAATATTTTATTTCTAAACATAATTTTGTTGTCCATAGGTATGCATTAGAACATAACTTGTTTAACCAAGATTTATACAACTACAATGTTTTAAACGAATTGTTTGGAGATTTTATTAAAATTAGAAGTGGCAACTAATTCAAGTTTCTCAGTTTCTGTCAATGCATATACATTAGTTATCCGATGAATGATTGCACAGGTTCATTCCTTAAGCCCGCAAAGGAGTTTTAAAGAAAAATCGATAATCATCCAAATAATATTTCCCCATTGCAAGTTTTGGATATAATTGCGCGCAAATTAGTATGAATAATGAAGAAGTAAAATCTTCAATATTTATTTTAATGGCCAGTTTGAATTAATTTAGGTTAGTAGAAAGTAGTAGAAATGTGAATAATAATAAAATTTACCTGTGACTGCGATAAATGACATAATTGGTGTTTGGAATGGCATAGTGTACATGTGGCTGCAGAAAAAGGCATTTTGTCGGCAAAAATAAATCATTTTGTCATTACTCCATGGAGTGGTAACAAAAGTCGTCGGAGCAGTACCAAAAAGTACAAAACGCAGTTGAACGAGTAATAAACCATGTCAAACAGATGTAAAAATAGAAGAGATAGCCATAAGCTTTTTCACGTTAAATGACGTTTTTATTGCATTTTTCCAATGAACTTTGATCTATTAATCAAGATGACTTCACCTCACGAATAACCTTTCGAACGAGCTATCTCATGACGTTCTACAATGTCGATAAATAATGTTACGCCAATTTTTACTTAATGAATTATGCCCACAGTCCGTGTTTGCGTCCAATTTAGTCCATTTTCAAACTCGACCTTACTTTTCATCCCTATAGGTTACGTTCAACAAATTTCAATTGATTATCTCAAACCTTTCATGAGTTATCGTGCTAAATGCTGACAGACGGATAGACGGACAGACAGGCAAACAGATAGATCAGGCATTCCTATAAAGCAGCTCCGCTACTAAATAACCGTGGGGTTCTAGCATTAATTAATTTAATGGCGTTAATGCATAGTGTCTGGATATCTTAGTCACTCACAAATCATAACTAATATTCAACTAACAACTACTGTGTACATTAGTCCAAATCGTTGGTAGAAATCTAGAAATATAGAAAATGTTAAGACCTTTTGGGATAGGAAACTACCATGTGCTATCTTATCTTTTGTTATTGAGTTTTCAGATTTTACTAAATTTTTTATTTAATATAACATTTATTTTAATCTCATTATTTTGTTTTTGACTAAATAAAACATTCTTTTTACTATTACTCGTGGTTTACTGCCTTTTGTACTTTTATAGTATTGCCCCATAAAATACTTATGTAAAGGTAAATATAAAATACTAATTCTTCAATTAAAATACTTGTTACGAATTTAAAAATTGGTAACTTTTTGGGCAAAATAGAAAGAGACAAGTAATTATACGTTTTAAGGAAAGGAAGGTGGCAATTGCTTTTTTTAAATTGTTATACATTATATTATATATGTATACGCTTTGTCATGAAAACTGTTGTCATGTTTCCAAGGCAAGAAGATTGTATTTCCGATAAAGTTAAATACTACCTCAATTGCCGAAATATGCGACACATTTCGTACACTAGCATTTTTTTTAAATTGCCAATTTTTTAACATTTTGTCGTGTAGCGTTTGCTTAGTAACTATTTGGTTTTCCCCAGAATTTTATCGTCTACACAGTTAACAATTATGCTGTCCAGTTGTCCCATATAATTAGCACGTTGTATGTATCGTGTGTAAAATATCAAGCCAAATTACTATACACTTAAATAAAACAATTTTGGCCTAAGTCTACTTGCATGTATAAAAACCCGAATATAGGGGCAGAGCTTTATTCAAAAAACTTTTTGTTCTATATATTCCAACAAAGTGAAATAACTTCTTGGTTCTTGACGAAAATAGGTGACAAGTTGGCATAAAGTGTACATAATCACGCGAAGGGCAAATGATTTTGGAAAATCATAGACAAGCATTCGTAATTTTTGCCTTTCGGGGGTAGGTTCCAATCTAAAAGCTCCTCGGAAATAAGTCTTTGCTTTCTATCACCTTAGTGCGCGTTATAAAATTGGACGTAGGTCATAAATGTTTAAATTTTTGAGTGATTTTTTACCATTCATATATGGTACAAAGGTAGAAATGTAATGGCCAGAAGAAATGGAATGCAATCCGAACCTTATCTGAGTATACATTTTATTGCGCATAGTGTAAACCTAGTATACCAACAAGTCAACTGGTACTATATAATTATTATTGTCTTTGGACACGGAAAAATAATATGCCATAATAGTTACCCAAAACTATATCTATTATATACAAATTTGGTATATACAAATATTTTCTCTGCATACCTAGCATATTATAGCCACATCGTCAGTTCTAAAATGCATTATAACAATAACTTCGTAGAATTACTATATGGAAGTGTGATAAAAGCTACTGAAATGTAGAATCTTTCTGGTGTGAATTTAAACCAAATTGTTTTCATATTTTGTTAAAGTGCGTGCCCACATAAGCAATAAAACATTTAGGTACTTAATGTATTTGCAAAATATTGCCAAACAGATAAAATGAGTACATCATTAATTAGATCAGCTCTACGATTTTATTTTTCAATCTGTGATAATACTAAACATGGTCCGTACACTTATAATTCCTTATCAAACAAAATTGAGATAGTTAAAAATCCATATCGTGTTTTAGTTTGGTATCTGAACAACATCATTGCAGTAATTTTTATTGTTTATGCTTTATGTTGTCTTTTGGTACAATTATTAGTTGTACCAACGCCGTATGGAATGGTACTGACTTTAGTAGGTATATTGTTACTGTTTATAGTAGCCGTGACTTTCCTTCTAAATGTCGGATCCATGATTTCATTGAAGGATAGTTTAAACATTTACAATGTCTACTTACAATTTGATGAGAAGTACTCAAGTGAGAAATTTTTTGAATTCCTTCTTTATTAAATTATTTTAAATTTCAAATTAAAACTGAAAGAAGTATAAATTTAACCAAGATTGGAGTTTTCTTGGTTTTAACAGAAATATTTCAAACCGAGCTGGAAGAGAGAAGAGGCAAAGTGGACTGGATAGGAGTGGGAGCCTACATCATTATTTATGGAATGATTGCAGGGGCTGCCGTTGCTCCAACTCTAAGTTTTATACTAGAAGAAAACCCACTTCAACCTTTTTTTGATTTTGTGTACCCACCCATTAGTCAGCATTTTTTAATTAAATTACTTGCATCAATCTTGACAATATATTATGTTCCCTTCGTGGCATTATCTTGTCTACGTACCTTCATCTTCATGGTCCTATATTTCACATCTTTTAACAAACTGACTGGGTTGATTTCTTGCAGTCTTCATAAAAAGGAAATAGGGTACCGTTGTTACAAACGGCACAAAGTGGCAATTACATCTGCTATCAAAATGTACCCAATCTTTTATTTAATTAGTGTGATTGGAAATAAAATGATCTATATCATTGGCCCAAGTCTAAAACTAGGAGGAATTGTACTGCACACATTAGCAAACTATGGGACAATTACAATGTATTCTAAATTGGGAATGCCATCCTACCTTGTGATGCCCCTGGCAGCAATAGTCATCTCCATGGTGGAATTAACTGCACTGAATACAGCTGCTGTATCCCATGAGAATTCAGTTGAGTTTATCAAATATTGGAATTCACATTTTGAAGGAAATTATGAATCAAGGAAAATCATAAGGTCATTTAGGACCATTAGGATTGAAATAGGACCATTTTATCATTTTAAACGATCCACATTTTCCACATTCATGTCAATAATAGTAAATCAAACTATAAATTTGTTAATGAATGTAAATATAAAAAAGTAAAAAATATGTAAAACTTTAAATTGATATTATACAATCAATTTAAAGGATAGCTTTAGTTAATTCACCGAAGGAATACGAAATAAATTGTACATGTAATAATTTGGGAAGGTGTGGGTTCAGCCCATATGGTAAAGATTTTGACATATAGTAATGGCCTACAACAGTTTAATAAAAACGGCTTTATGGTCAAAATTTCCTTATACACTTATACTCATTTACATTTCAATAAAACATAATGTTGTTGTTCATAGCTTTGTATGAGAAAATTACTCGTTTAACCAAGATACAACCACATGATGCATTGAACAAATTGTTCCAGACTTCATTAAACACATAAAAAATACCAATTTATTTAAATTTGTCAGTTTTAAAGTTTCAATGGTGTGCGGTTAATAGCTGGCCGTCACACATACATAACTCCGATTGCACTGCCTCACTTATTATTATTATACCGAGGAAAAGGAATTTAAAGAAAAATCGATAATTCGCCAAACAATAATTATTTCCCCATTGCATATTTCGGATACCAAAACCAATGCGCGCAAGTTAATTATACTTTGCATTTTGTATGAATAATAAAAAGAACCACAATCCTTAATATTTATTTTAATGACTTGTTTGAATCATTTTACGTTAAAACCTTTAAAAGGTAAAAAATCCACTATATTATTCAATTTCATTATTTCATAAAATGCTCCTTGAAGTAAATATAAAAATCAATATAGGTACATTTGATTGGTATTCAGGGAAAGCAACTTACAAAATCTTTTTCGGCCCAATTTGTTTAGGCATTCCATCCCACCCCACTGCAACAGTTTCGTTTGTTTCCGTTATTCCACGACAAATGCTTACATGTTTATTCCAAGACTCAAGACCCAGGATGTATTTCAAAATTGATTAATCAGAGACGGGCATTTTTTAAAACAAACAATTCAAATATATTCAAATTATAAAATCATAGTAAACTTTCTCATGATCTGTATTAGTGCATGAACATTGCCGAGTTTTGGTAAATTTTAAATCTGTTTATCTAATTTCACGATATACGTCTTGGACAATTATTAAAACCATTGTGATATTTCGGACCTAATTATTGAATTTGTAAAGGAAATATTTTTCATTACATTTATTATAAAAATTCGTCGGTATAGAAATATATATTTTTTAAGTATTTACTTTTCTTCAACTATACCAAATTAGAGTACTAATTAATAATTAATTACGTACTTAAATTAAGGATATTATGATATTTAATGATGCAGCTATTGTGGACTAAAAACAACAATAAATACTTTTTATAAACAAATTTTATATCTAACTGGAACTGGCATTGTGAGTACTGGTTTATCAATATGGATGATGCCAAAGGTATTTAATCAGTATTGTTCTTATAGCCATTGAGTGGATTAGTAATGACGTATATGCCTTAAGTTAAGTTATATGGTAAGAAAAACCTCAAATTTCATATCTATGCGGCCAGGACCACAGATAAACATATTTTAAGGGTCATTGGCATTGGAAAGAGAAAAACGTCATAATTGCAAAAATGGCCATTTTAATTTTTGCCATTGCCATAAGTTACCATTGAAGATATGGGCACGTGTTCCGGGTCCGCGCTTCCCTTTAAGTTACGCTACTGACAAATAATATTGTTTGCATTGTTTTAGTTAGTTAGTTCTTTAGTAGTTTTAGTGTGCACTACATTGTTTTAGGGCATTAATTTGGTGTGCTACATATTCCCTCTATTCCGTTCGCATTCAAACACTTCAACTCTTGTGCACTAAGCAGCACTTTGTTAAATGTCTACAAAAACCGGCTGCAGCCCAAGAGCTTCACTCATAAAAATATCGCTAAAAATGTATTTTAACTACAAACCTTCTCAAATTACATTGATGTTTTTACCATTGCTCACTTACATTTTGTATTTTATTTTTCAGACTATTAAATAAAGTCCGATTATACCGAAGTTTTTACCTAAAAAAATGTTTACCGTAAATATTTTAATAAACGCTCCCGGCCTATTCTGAGGCAGGATTAACTAGCATGAAATGTGATGTGATCTAGTGATCTTGTCAACCGAAACTTTTCCCCTTTAATCTTTATGTAGGCAGAGGAATACTCCGCTGAGTTATAATATTCTATACTCGGGTAATCAGTGTCATAAATAATTTTATAGTCTTCACCTATTTAAGAAATTCATTCTTGAAAATTTTTTCTAAAGATTTGTGTAGAATATTAGTAGACCCACTACTTTATTTTATACTTCAACATAAGTAAAGGTTTCGACTGCGAAATACCACTAACGAGAAGTTCTCCATTTCCCACTGGGAAATGTGGGAATAAAAATGGAGTGGAAAATTGGTAGTGAGAGAAAGAGTAGGAAATAGAGCCAAAATAGCGCCAAAATTAAAATTTTTGGACTTTATTTCTCATATTTCCCAATTTCCACAACTTCATGGATGTCCAACTGTCCAACTAAGTAGGGTGGGAAATTGGAATGCTCATGCTGATGAAAGATACAAATAAAATAATAAACAAAATACCAGCACCAGCTTAAAGTTGACAAACGAAATTGTGTATCACGACAGTGGAATTAAATAGTACATATTTTATACATTTTACTTTAGTATTTACCTAATATAGAATCGGGTTGATTAAAATGCATTTACCTTTACATTTATTATTTAGACTCGTACGTTTACGCAAAACCTAACTTCAATTTAAAATTTATAACAACAAAGAGTATCTATAAATATGAAATTGAATATAATAAAAAACATTTTAAATTAACAAAGAAGTTATTCAATAGATTGAATTACCTTGAATTTTGAAGCCGGAAATAAAAATATTTTAACTATAATATACTATTTAAATATAACAATATAGCATGTAAAGATTTAAAGCATTTTATTTATATTATTTTTATTTTATTTATTTCTTTTATGTATATCATTTATTTTATCTGTTATCTATTTTATTTGTTATTTTTTATTTATTTCATTTATTTTATTTATTTACTGTGTCGTTAATAGCAAATTTTAATTCTAAAGTCAGTAGACCTAATAAAGTCATACTACTATAACGAAATAGGATATAAATATACATAAAATAAATAAATAAAATAGATAACATAAATGCAATAAATAATATACATAAAATAAATAATTAATAATATATATTACATAGATATATAATAAATAATATACATGAAATAAATAAATAAAATAGATAACATAGATGCAATAAATATTATGCATCAAATAAATAAATAAAATAGATAACATAGATACAATAAATAATATACATAAAATAAATAAATAAAACAGATAACAGATACAATAAATAATATACATAAAATATATAAATGAAATGAAATTAAAATAATAGAAATAAAATTAAAAAAATAACATAAATAAAATTAAAAAGAACAATATAAATATTATAAGTAATATATATAAAATTTAAAAAATAATATAAATATTATAAGGAATAGAAATAAAATTTCAAAAAATAATATAAATATTATAAATAAAATAAATATATATTGTATTTGCATGCTATATTATTATATTTAAATAGTATATAATAGTATATTTGAGGAGCAGGAGATGACTGTAATATTCTCTTGAATTGAGTTAAAAATTGAACGTAACTGAAAATCGACTAAGCATGCTTTTCTATTCATGCTACAAGGCCGTGTAATAGCTTGTCTGACAGCTAAAAAGTCGTGTGACAACTTCTAAATTCAACTAAATCTGTTTAGGAGGTCGCAAGTAAACTGCTTTGTGTTATATTTCTGTTTTGCAATGGCTTATTATATTAATTATTGCATCTATGTTACCTATTTTATTTATTTATTTTATGTGTATTATTTATTGCAACTATGTTATCTATTTTTTATGTTATTTTTGTATTTTCTTCTTTATTTCATTCATTTATGTTATTTATTTACTGTGACGTTAATAGCAAATTTTAATTCTAAAGTCAGTAGACCTAATAAAGTGATACCACTATAACTATATAGGTTATAAATATAACAAGCCATTGCAAAACATAAATGTGACACAAAGCAGTTTAGTTGTGATCTACTAACCAGAGTTGGTTGAATTTAGAAATGTCACACAACTTTATAGCTGTCGGACAAGCTATTACACGGCCTTGTAGCATGAATAGATAAGCATGCTTAGTCGATTATCAGTTATATTCAATTTTTAACTCAATTCCGCCATCAGTAGAATATTACAGGCATCTTCTCAGGAGATGATTTGTTTAATAGTGATACAAAACATCTCGTAATATAGGATTTGAATATTATAATATAGAAAAAGTAAATTTGCTCTCTACTAATATAATAGCCATATTATATTCCGTATACATGAATATTTCTATGAGTACTTTTTAATGTGCCATACTTTGTAATAATATTATAAATGGGTTATAATTTTAAATACAAATTATAGTATAGGACAATAATAATAAATAGGTATTATGGGTAAACACATATGGAACGTATGTGTGACAAACGATGAAATGCAGTGAACCTACAATAAAAACAATGGTAATGTTTAATGTTAGGATAGGTTAGTATTTACTTGTAGGTATATTCTTTACAAGATAGATATAAATACTCACCAGTGTGTGAACTGCTGACAGCAGGGAATCACTGGCTCATTAATTATAATGACTACATCGGGTGATGTAGAATAAGCAGAATAAGTAATTCAAATGAATGAAGCTTATCTTAAATAAAATGGATGTACAGTATATAGTGTGTAGTGTATAAGTAAATATGGGTATTAAAGAAGTAGCAAGTAGATAAATAATGCCGAACAAGGCAAAATCAGGTAATTAATGTCTAAATTAATTAAACTTATAAAAGTTACTTGTAACACAATTATAGAAATTATATGTACCGATTTAAGTATAAATAGCCGTAGGTATTACAGTAAAGGTACTCAGTCCCAATCGTGAGTATCCTGATGAAACACTGAAATTCTTTGGAATAAAAGTTGTATCTAAAGGAAACCCGATTAACTCGTAATTTTCATTATTACCAACCCGGGTAAAACCGAATTTCATTATATGGTGCCCCTTGTGAGAAATAACAGCACCCGGGAACCAGGAGTAACAATTTCGTGTGGCATTCGGACTCTGTATACGGTAAGGAATATTTGACTTCCTGCTTCTATATACACTTTTGCCACTCTTGCTACATTTTCTTCACTATTTACACACGGAAACCGTAACGGGAGTATCCGCAAGGAAACCCTGAGTATCGTGTATCCGCGAGGAAACCCAATTTCTAATTGCGAGTATCCTCAGGGGCAACCGCGAAAGCGTGTAGCTCCACGCCGAATGAAAGATCGGTGTAGTTTACAAACCACGCACAATCCGAACTCTAGGGATTAGGTCGTGTTGTAAGAAACCCTGTAAAAACGGTACAGATTATTTCAGTTAAATAATAATCCAAAATTTTAAAATAAATTTTACCTATTTCTCTTTTAATTTCAAATTCAAGTCAAAATTTTTCCATGTGTTGCTTTAAACTATTCCTAGTCATTTTAATAACTTTAATTGTAGTCTTCTTTTATTTTCATTTAAAGGCCATTCTTAATCCTTTTGAAATCTGAAAATATAAAGTTATACAATTATACGATCTCTTATAAACAGTATTATAAAGTAGCACTACTATAGACAACTTATTTGGCCGTATTTTATATACCTACTTACTACTTATTATTATTAACCAGGGGCTATATTCTCGTATATGTCGTAAAACTTTTCAATTTCATATACTAACTTCAGGGTACATATTCACACATAAGTTGCAACAATTTACCTTAACTCAGGGTACGTATTCTCGTACACCTTGTAAAAACTTTACTTAAACTAAGGAGACATATTTTCATATACGTTGCAACATAATTTCTTTAACATAAACAAAGACAAAATTATTAATTAACCCAAAGACGTTTTTTTTAATTCTGTAAAAACAAAGTAAAATTCAATTTTACATTTTTAAACGTGAATAGACACTAATACAATTTTAATACGAATCCATTTCAATATTTTATTATCACAGTCAACTGTTTTAAGTTAAAATCGTTCTGTACTGTTTAGGTGTATCAAGCAATTCGAATTAGAGAATTTTACTACTACATGTTTGAACGCAATTACTTTGGCAAAACTACCAAAATACATAAGTCGTGAGTTCGGACGGTCTCCGTAATTAATAATTTTACTTCGAACATACAAAACGTGTACACACCCAGGTAGAAACACATACATTAATACAGACAATACAGAATAAAGGAAAGATTGCTTCTACTATCATCGCTTGAGCAAGCTTTTGTACGCATTATCCTATCCCACGTCAAATACTCCGAACCGGAACAGAAGATACGAACGATTGGGAAACGAGTCAGCTCATGAGCCAGGCATCCAAAGGAGGCCGCCCAAAAACAAGCAGACGTCTGCAAGGTCAAGCCGTTGAGAATCCCGAAGGCCTTCAACAACACCGTAAACCACGTAAGGATAAAAAGGATAGATCAGTTACTTATTCAACTTCATGTACTTCCGATCAGGATACCGGAAGAGTACACATTGATAGCATTCCAAGGACACCCTCTCCTCTCAGACAACCAGTTACAACCAGTAACCCTAGCAGTTCAAACAGGCATATCCACCAGAGTGGATCCCCACATTTGGGGTCATCGCCGGCCGGGTCAGATCTGACAAACCAAGACAGGGTATTCAGTAGTAACGAATTCTTTACTCCCCAAGAACAAGATTCTCCATCAAAACAATTTTCAGCAGAATTACATAATTATTTAGAAAATTTAAGGGAAACAGAACAAAAATTAGTTCAGTCATTATCTACGTATAATTCCCCCATCTCATCGCCCAAACACGGCGCGTCTCAATCTCCAGATACTATATCCATTGATCAAGGAAAACGAAAGAATAATTCACCAGGCACGAACTTTTCTCAATCGAATCCCAGCGGTAGTCCCTCGCACTCAACTCCACGAAGCCCTACAACTACTCAGACAAACGCATCACGTAGCTCGCCAGATCACACGCATTATCGAACTAGGACTCTTTTTGGCCCACACTTCACGATGCCCTCTGGAACAAGTGGTTCAGGTGGAGCCGGGGGTACCGGTACACCAGGAGGGGGTACCGGTACACCAGGAGGTGGTACCGGTACACCAGGAGGTGGAACAAGCACAGGAGGCGCTGGTACTGGAACTTCTGGAGGCGCTGGCGCAGGTAGAGGTAGTACCGGAGGTGCCGGAGCTGGAACAGGTAGTGGGACCGGAGCCTCAGGAGGTGGATCAGCGGGACATGGGTCAGGTGCTTCAGGAGCTTCTGGATCCGGAGGTGCTGGAGGTTCCTCGACTGGAGGATCTGGTACCGGAACTGGAGGATCTGGTACCGGGACTGGAGGATCTGGTACCAGAACTGGAGGATGCTTTTGTCGATAGAGTTAAAGGGTTATTACGCCGCCGCATGCAAGGACCAGACGAGTCCATTGACAAGTTTTGCTTCGATATCTTTCGGATGTGCAAGCAAATAAATCCTGCTATGACCATGCGAACCATTAAAAAGCACGTGTTGCATGGTGCTCGCAAAGAATTCTTTGAAAGAACTCAACTAATTGAGTTCAATAATAAAACAGAATTGCTTACACATCTAAGACAAATTGAGGACGCTCCTCTCCATTATGGTGAGGATTCTCAATACCACAGAGAATCAAGGCAACCTGATGTAGGAAGCCTAATAAGTAAGGTTGACAAAAAGATGGATGAGCTCAATCGAAAGATTGTATCCCTCAACAATATGAGCACAGTTACGGCTGCTCCAAGAGAAAGACGCAATTCCACTGGATCTGATAATCAAGATTCCAGGGTAAATAGATCCCAATGCTATAATTGTAAACGCTTTGGACACTTTGCGCGCGAGTGTAAAAGCGCACCTTTCTGTAGTTACCATAAGCGTAACGGTCATTCTACTCGAGATTGTAATGCTCTAAAAGCCAAAAGACAGCCACCTCCACAGGGAAACTACAAACCGAGGGAGTAGACCCTCCCGTGGAAGAAAAATTGGTCTGTAAAAATTCTGATAACATGATTACCCCACAAATAATGGAACTAAATGCCCTAGTAAATAATTCACCAAATTTCGAGGAAACTCTCACAACCACCAATGTCACTTCCAAGTCCTCAAATTCAGAAATCCTTATGGTCGATGGTAAAATTAATAACAATGTCATTAAAATACTCATAGACACCGGTTGTTCTCATTCAATGGCTAGAATTAAACATAAAAAAGATGACGAATTAAATTATACTACCAAAAATAGGGTCATTGTACCATCAGGTGACTTTATTACGCCTTTAGCACAAGGTTTGGTTAGTATCGGCATAGGCAATGCCAAAAATTTATTTTTCTCCCCAAATACATTTGAACTAAATATGTTATTGATGGAAAATACTTTTCCATATGACTTAATATTGGGTTGTGATTTTCTCAAAAATAATGGCGCTATTATTTACTATGAAACTGAAACTGTTTCTTTTTCAAATAATCTTCAAATTTCATTTAAAAGAACAGATGGTGTATCCAAAACCGACTATCCGTTAACGGTTCTAGAAACAAATTTAAATTCCTTAAGTGACTACCTAAGATCCATCAAGCTTAGAAATAAGAAATTTGTAGAAATTCCTCCTTTTGAAGGAAAACAAATCACAGTATTTTATTCAAATTCCAAAATTAAAACACCAACTTTTGCAGTCATTGAAGCCATGCCTGATCTTTTTGATCGATATGGCCTCAATGTTATTCCTGCATTAGTTGAATTAAAAGTAGACGATGTGGATGATTCAATTAGTACAATAGAAATTGCTATAGAAAATCCGGAGTCACATTATAAAACGATACCCAAAGGGGTATCAATTGCAAAAATTGATGTTATTGAACTCGATATTAGTCAAATACAAGAAGCAACCCTAAATACGTGTCAAAAACTTGACGAAAAATTTAATTATCCCTCAGATAAAATTTTAACCGATGCACAGATAAATGACATCGATATTAATAAGGAGTTACCTGAGGAACACAAAAATCAAATAATAAAAGTAATTAGAAAATTTTCAGATAGATTCGCATACTCCTACAAGGATTTAGGAAAATGTGATCTAGACGAGTTTGACATTGACACAGGAGATGCACAACCCATTAGGAAAAAGCCATATCGGTATTCTGAGTTTGAGAAATCTGAAATAGCAAGACAAGTTGAGGAACTTTTGGAAGCTGATTTAATACAAGTTAGTAATAGTCCTTGGGGTTCACCTGTCTTACTAGTACCCAAGAAAAATGGGCAACTACGTATGTGTATAGATTTAAGAGGAGTAAATAGTGTAACTAAACAAGCTAACTACCCATTAAATAATATGGAAGACGTATTAGAATATTCGGGTGGCTAGGCTTACATGTCCTTAGCGGACTTATTTGCTGGATACATGCAATTTAAATTAAATAAACGTAGTGTGGAAAAGACAGCTTTTATTGTCCCTCAAGGCCAGTACGAATTTTTAGTCGTACCATTTGGCCTACGCAACGCCCCAAGCTTATTTTCACGCTTAATGAATAGAGTATTTCAAGGATTATTATTTAAGGACGTTTGTTGCTATTTGGACGACATTATTGTCGGAGGCGTGTGCATAGAAGATCACGTGCAGCGTTTAGACCGAGTGTTTACACGATTGCGAAAACACAATTTATCCTTGCAACCAACGAAATGTCATTTTGCTCAATATTCAGTTGACATACTTGGACATACAGTCTCAGCGGCTGGAATCCAAGCAAGCGAAGACAAATTGAGGGCAATTAAGGCTCTACCCACACCTAAATCTCTGAAAGACCTCAGAGCGGTTTTAGGTTTGTGTGGATTCTATAGAAAATTTATTAAGAATTTTAGCATCATAGCTAGGCCTATGAATCTATTGTTAAAACATAATGCGAAATTCGAGTGGAACGATGAGGCAGAAGAATCATTTCAAAAACTAAAACACGCATTAACTACCGCCCCGGTATTGGCCCACTATGATTATAGAAAAAATCACATAGTCCACACTGACGCTTCCAGGCAAGGCTTCGGAGCTTGTCTGCTTCAAGTTCAGGAAGACGGAACAGAGCGACCAATTGCTTATGCTTCCCGAAAACCCAAAGATCACGAAGCCAACTATGGAGTTACAGACCTGGAATGCGCCGCTATTGTCTGGGCCGTAGAAAAGAAATTTCGACCATATCTCTTTGGAAAACATTTTCTTATCCGAAGTGATCATCACACTCTTTGCTATCTTCAAGTTGCTCGCTGTCCCTCTACCCGATTAGCTAAATTCGCTGTGGCACTGTCACCCTATAATTTTACAGGGCAGTACCGATCAGGAAAACGACACTCGGATGCTGACTGTCTATCAAGAGCTCCAGTGGACGAGCCGGATAACGATGAAGAGGAATACACCATTCCAAATGTAATGCTCAATGTTCTACCCCTGTCAGAAATAATCGATCAGCAATCCACGGACTCCGCCGCTAAAGCCATTATGGCTTTACTCAAGAAAACAAAACCCTCAAAGAAGGAGGCAAGATTAATTAAAAATTTTCATACTAAGGACGGTATTCTCTATTTTCAAAGAGCTCTAGACCCTAAACCATTGTTATTCGTCCCCCAAATTTTACAATCCCTGATAATGGAGCAACTCCATGATGAACCGACGGCAGCACACTTGGGATTTGCAAAAACTTATCATAAGATACGGCAACGATTTTATTGGCCTCATATGTTTCGAGACATTTCTCACCACACCGTGACGTGTCAAAAATGCCAGGCAAGAAAGGACCCAACAACCCTTACGCCAGGATTAATGGAGCCCTTCGAAACAACCCGACTTTTTCAGAGATGTGGAATTGACTTGCTTGGTCCCTTCCCTCCAAGTGATCCACACGGTTATCGATATCTAATTGTAGTTACCGAATATCTATCAAAATTTATAATTGTACATCCCACTGTCACGAAAGAGACAGATGAGATAGCAAAATTTATTGTTGAACGCGTTATCTGTTTATTCGGTGCTTTTGAACAGTTAACAAGTGATCAAGGCAGGGAATTCTCGTCCTGCCTGATGCACAATTTATTACATCATTTGGGCATTAAACATCGCTTCACAACAGCTTATATGCCTTCTGTAAATGGCCAGGTCGAAAGAGCTAATCGTACCCTCGCTTCTCTTATTAGCTGCTTTGTTAAAGAGAAAAATAGACATAAGGATTGGCCCGAATACATTCATCACATTGCATTTGGATACAACACTTCATGGCACCTAACCATCAACACAACTCCATTCGAGGTGCTCTTTGGACGTCAGGCTGTTCTCCCCATAGAAGTCACTCTTCTCACACATGGACGGGATACAACAATACCAAGAGACGTTGAAGTTACTAAACTCCTTGAGTCACGACAACTGGTAGCTGAGCATCTGAAGAAAACCCAGGACAAGCAAAAGCAATATGTGGATAAAAAACGTCAGGATGTTACCCACCAACCTGGAGATACAATTCGAGTTTTCTCTCCCCGACGATACAAAGGATTGTCTACCAAACTTTTATCTCGTTATGATGGACCATTTACGGTGGTCAAACAATCGGAATCTTCACCATTGAATTATGATGTGGTGAAAACTACCCCTTCGGGTACTAAAGTTAAGTCAACTGTTCATGTGTCGCGGACTAAAAAGAGTCCACAACGCAAAACAGTAACATGGGCCGACGAACAACACGATGATTCTCTTTTACCCAATGCTTCTTCTTCTTCACCGCTTATTGAAAACAGGCGCATTACACGCTCAATGAGTCGTGCTAACTTGTAGTCCTTCCTTTCTTTCAGACTTCTACTCATCATGGAACAAACTCTACCACCAGGTATGGTCACCTTCAGTATGTTAAACGGGCGACCATTACTTACTATCCGTGTTCCAAATGGCTATCGTTGCGAAGTTATCCATAACGATTCCAACAAAGTTTTATGGCATAACAAAGCTGAAGTTTCCGATCCTGAAAATTTTATAATCCTGCAAAAAGCTGAATTGGAAAAACTCAAGAAAATGGCCGAAAAACAACAACAAACAAACAATAGAAATAAACGTCGTTCCCAAATTAATAAAGCAAAGAAGAAGCAACAACAGCAACCCCATCGGCCCCAACCTATTCATACTCGATCAGTACCATACAACTGTATGCCACCACCACCTCCGCCAAAAATACCAACTAATTCAACTTCCATCGACTCTACAGTAGCATTATTTAAGCCCCCAGTATCTCAACCGATTTCTACAATAACCCCTGTGGATTATCAAATTCCACACACACATCTGCTTCCTCCTTCACCGATTATCACCTCCCCAAGCGGACGCAGAATTTTGTCCGAGGGGGAAACACAACGGCGACAACAACAAAACCAATTGGCCATATCAAACGAGGAAACACAACGGCGACAACAACAAAACCAATTGGCCATATCAAACGAGGAAACACAACGGCGACAACAACAAAACCAATTGGCCATATCAAACGAGGAAACACAACGGCGACAACAACAAAACCAATTGGCCATATCAAACGAGGAAACACAACGGCGACAACAACAAAACCAATTGGCCATATCAAACGAGGAAACACAACGGCGACAACAACAATTGGCCATATCGAACGAATTACCAGCTTCACCAAATAATTCTGAAATCACCGAAATTTGTTCACCCACAGAAACAATTCCTGTCACACGTCCAACCGTGGAGCAACGTTTTTTTCGAAATTTTTGAACTTTCCCCTGATAATGACTTCGAAATAGCCGCACCCATTTCTCCACTATCTCCATATTCTCCAACCTCTCCAAATTACCCCACGCCAGAACCACAACAACCTCAATGTTCCAAAGAAACTCAATTTCGTATACCAAAAATCAGACCGGTCAGTAATAATCTAATAGCCTTAGCAAGGAGGCCAACAGAAAATACGGAAACCCCTGAAAAGAATGCCAAACCAAAATCAAAACCCTATAAAAACATACCAAATTTCAACGAAGTGACGGAAAGATTGACCAACAAGGAAAAGCATTTTTACCGCCATGTGGTTTGGCCGGGTTGTAAACACTGCCACCGAGAATTCTTTAGGTTAAAAAACAGCGGAACAGGAAAGGTCATGAATTTCAAGCATTGCTCACGTCATACTACAAATTACAAAAATTACCAATTCAAGGAAACTGAAAACCAAGTAAAAGAAAAGAATAATAAGAATGAGATACCTAAAAAGAAAAATGATAAGTCCAAATATAAGAAAAAGGAAGACAGGTCCAAACCGCAGAAGAAAAAGTCCACAAAGACTCCCGTGACCGAAACAACATTGTCTGAAGTCTTTGGAGACATTGCTGACTTAAGCGATTCTCCCTAAAAAATAAACCACCCTAACGCAAATGCTTTCGCAAAAATTTCAACATCTAAACTCAAAATTAAAAGAAAAATTCTTTCTTTTTTTTTAAAAAAAAACTCTCTAGAAGATGGACTTCAAGTTCTTCATTATATTTACGTGGATTGGAGTCATTAACGGAACCCTCATTCCCTCAATACGGATTACTACCGGAGCCTTCATTAAAGCTGTACCAGATGTCATTCTCTATGATGCTTCCATTCCCCTTCTCTACGACGTTACCTTTACTAATCCCGAAATGCACCACACCACTGACTTAATCCGTGGGAACTGTTCATTAACTCCTAACACTACCGACATTGACTGTATAATGATAAATACAGCTTTAGATCATCTCTCAGCTACAGCCGACAATTTACTATTAACAACTAGTGCGGCATTTCTACCGATTTATCACGAGCACACTAGTACAACGGAAATGGATAATCACCTAAGATTTCGCCGAGGATTAGGACATTGGATAGGTGAAGGGATGGTTGAATGTTGCGACGTGGCAACAAAGACAGATATACAAGATTTAATTACCAATCAAACCAACATAGAAAACTATTTAGACAAAGTTAGAGACTCCATGGCTGAAGAACATCAGCATCTAATTACCATCAAGAAGTCAGTAGAAAATTTATCTATTTCAGTTAAGGCTACCTTAGAAAAATACAAAACTACTTTAAATAAATTCATCCGTGCCGAACAAGCCTTTGCAGATACAATCGACACTTCCCTAGCCAAAATAAATCTAAAGCAAACCAAATTCGAGATGTTAACAGTACAAGCGACCCACCACTTATATTGGATCGCCCAATCAATTCGGTTAAATTCAATAATGGATCACTGCCGAATGAAAATGATACCCATGGAGGTCATCGACATTCCGACGCTATCTAAGGATTTAAAACTCTTAGATATGGCGATTGACAAAGATGGCTATCGGCTAGCCATTCCGTCAGATCGCACTACCAAATATTTCAAACTCCCCCTAGTCGAATGTGTTTTAAGCCCAAACCGTGTCGTGGTTAAAATCAAAGTACCTATTACCCGACATGAAGAGCCCCAACAATTAAGTCAAATACTTACTGTCCCATTTGCATGGCAAAATTCTACCTGCCATCTGAAATTAGCACCGATGCTGGTAGCCACAACTAGTACCACAATCACACCAATATCAGGTATCGATTTACACCGATGCCAACCTCAAGATGGACTATGTTATACGCCGGAATATCAGGCCGACTTTTCCCAGGGACCACACTGCCCCAGTAAACTCTACTTAGGAGATACAATTGCCGAAATAAATAACGCGTGTATCTTCGAATGTACACCCGGAAATTCCACTTTGATTACTCAAGTGGATAGCCACTCTTTCGTAATCACCAACCCCCCTATAAATACCCACATTGTGTGCGGTAAAAAGAAAATTGAGGTTCAAATGTCGGACCGCACTGGAAGTCTCCAAGTCAACCTTAATTGTGGATGCGGACTAGAAATCGAAGGAAGAGAGGCAATTAGAGGACCTTATCCCTGCGGAAAAGAATTAACAAGAAAAATTAGTGTTCATCACTTAGTCCCAGCTCAATGGAGTAAATACGCCTCAGTAATGTTGAGTTTGGGGACCCAACACGAAGTATCGGATTTTCAAAAATTATCAGAAGCCTTAAATACCTCATGGATCGAATCTACTCCAGTAGTGAACATCAGTATCAGTGAACGTTTACTACTAGAAAGATTGAGTCGACCTAAATTGGTGCACTACGTTGGATCCCATTACATCCCAAGTTTTAGTTTTTTGTACCAGCTGCTATTAACGGCCGCTGTTGTCTACTTATTTTTCAAACAAAGAGGTTTGACTAACCTTGCATCCTGGACTCTTCCAAATATTCCATACACTCGAGCCGAAGAAGAGGAATCGTTGGGACCTATAGAAACAACACTCATTACCATGACAACCTTAAATGTAATTTTATTTTTTTCAGTTTTGTCTTGGATTTCATGGCGATTTTACCTAAATAGTCAACGGAGGCGTTACCGCACCAGACTTCGAGAAGCCACCCCGGATCATACTTACATCCCGATGACAGACCGAGACACCCTTAACCGACCACCAACAGCTGCCCCAGAGCCTGTACCAGAAGAGGAATCCAGCCCCTACTTTGTACCACGGGAAGTAGTATTGTTTCATGTATCCAGGGATGGAACTCGGACCGAGAAATCCAGGACAATCCAGATGATAAAACGGGACCCTCGGAAACGCAAAGATGACGGTCCTAATCTTGTGGAACTAATGGCAGAAATGGAGTATAGCCAGGAAGAAGACAACAATCCGGAAGAAAATCAACATTAATTGGGTGTAATCTGCGCTGTACTGTAATTAAATCAGCACAGTCATTTTACATTCATAAGTGCATAAAATTAAGAATAATTTTAATTTCACCTTAGGTTAAGATACACACACTTACATAAAAACCGCGATTGGGATTTTACGAGTAGAATAATTTCACTTACTTTCAGTTAGGATAATCATAGTTTAGTTTATTCAGTCGAGGACGACTTGAATCTTAAGCCGAGGGGTATAAATGGGTTATAATTTTAAATACAAATTATAGTATAGGACAATAATAATAAATAGGTATTATGGGTAAACACATATGGAACGTATGTGTGACAAACGATGAAATGCAGTGAAACTACAATAAAAACAATGGTAATGTTTAATGTTAGGATAGGTTAGTATTTACTTGTAGGTATATTGTTTACAAGATAGATATAAATACTCACCAGTGTGTGAACTGCTGACAGCAGGGAATCACTGGCTCATTAATTATAATGACTACATCGGGTGATGTAGAATAAGCAGAATAAGTAATTCAAATGAATGAAGCTTATCTTTAATAAAATGGATGTACAGTATATAGTGTGTAGTGTATAAGTAAATATGGGTATTAAAGAAGTAGCAAGTAGATAAATAATGCCGAACAAGGGAAAATCAGGTAATTAATGTCTAAATCAATTAAACTTATAAAAGTTACTTGTAACACAATTATAGAAATTATATGTACCGATTTAAGTATAAATAGCCGTAGGTCTTACAGTAAAGATACTCAGTCCCAATCGTGAGTATCCTGATGAAACACTGAAATTCTTTGGAATAAAAGTTGTATCTAAAGGAAACCCGATTAACTCGTAATTTTCATTATTACCAACCCGGGTAAAACCGAATTTCATTATAATATCATATAAATAATCGTCACTGTTAGATTCCAAAACAATTCCTTTCGTTTTAAACGTCCATATGACACCAGTTTGGTGCAGTAATACGAAATATCAATTTTCATGACCTGTAAGACAACAAATCGATATAATGAGTTGAAAATTCAATATTAGTGTGTGCAATCAGTTTCAGCTTATTTATCACCCATTATATTAAGTTCAGCGTTAAACGGTTAAATTTATAAACAAGATATGTAAACGACATTTACTATGATCGCCAAATAACTTTGGACAATAAGATTGAAGAACAATAAAACCGATCAGAATACATAATAGGAGAGTTCGCGTTTCAGTGAGCACGAACAAAAAGGTGCTCACTGATGCACGAACTCGCCTATTATATTTTCTTATCGGTTTTATTATTCTTCAATCTTATTGTCCAAACTTATTTAGTGATCATAGTACATTATAGCATCAAATATCAAGTGCTGTAAATAATATTAACTGGATGAGGATTTAAAGTAAAAAATGCATACTGTATAAACGTAAATTATAAATACTCTGGAGACGTCATAATAACTCCGTCTAATGTTATAATATACTATTGTTAAGTGAAGTATAGTAACGCAAGCAATTGGTAACAGTAACCCTCAAAAATTTGCGCGAAATTCATAATCAGTCCCTATATTTTACGAGCGGATAGTACCATGATTATCGCAGTTCGATGTTAATGTCATCCGCCGGAAACACACGATTTCCTCTTTGAACATCATTGATGACGGTTTTTAGTGTTTTTAAAAGATTGATGACTTTCATTTTTAGCATCAATCTAGAGGACCACAGCCATTCCAGAAGTAGAGCGATGAATGATCCAAGTAGAAAGTATCCACAAACAAAGAAAATGGAATGGACTTTCATATCCAGACTAACAGCCAAAGTCTGAGACTCTTCATACTTCAGTTTTGAATGGGATATTTTGTCTTCCAAATTATCAATGAAATCGTATTGTTGCTTGAAATAATTTAGAAAACCTCTCTCTTGCATGATTTGGAAATATGATTGGAATTTATAACGATAGCAAAATTCGAATTTATAAGATATATGGGATTCAAAATCTGTTTCCCTTACAGTCATGCAAATTCCGTCAGAAAATACTTTAGATGGTATTAAGGGCACAGTATAGTGACTTTTTTCTGTTTCGTATAAAACAAATATTTTCATTGAAAAGTTGGTCAGCATTGTCCAAGTAAGTGTCTCCAAGGTCATTTCTCTCTGTTCAGATGTCGCATCGGATTGCAAATCAAAATTGAAAACACTTGAATTCACCTTGTCCAGAATTTTATATTTTTCAAAAAAACCGTTTGCTTTATCTTCCCAGCCTCGCCGTCGGTCTTTCCGCAACAAGAACTTAAATCCATTTTCCACTAGATCTTTAAAATCCACAAATTGCTTTTTTTCTGGTGGAGCAATAATCTCGCTTGTTATATACGTTTCATACTGAATATTGACAAAGAATCCCATGAACACAATTACCAAATACAAAATGTTTCTCCTTTTATTGGAAACATCCTGATTTAAAAGGACGGCTATTGTGGATACAAAAATAAACTCTAATTTCTTGTAGAAAGTAGAAATTCTGAAGCCTAAAGCATAAAATGAAATCGGGAATAGCGAAAATATCAGCCACCAGCAATAATCATCAAATGTATTTTCAATCAGAACTGTCAAAGGGATGTCATCGAATCGAGGGTTGGCTTCACAGTAATATGGAATCCATTCTTGAAAGTATTCAATAAAACGTGTTTTGTACCATTCTACAATATAAGTGTCAGTGAACATTCCTAACATCCCAATGTATCCACATCGGATATGTTCTTGTTTTAGTTCTTCAAATCGCTTTGCATATATGGCAGTAAAGTTCAATCTTTCAGCCATCAATTAGACAGCTCTCACTGAATTTGTACAATTTGGGTTTAAACGGTTAGCTTTTACAATGGAATAGGGCCCCATTTTACATTGTGGAAGTTCTCTAGCACTAGTGAACAAAAATAGTCCGTATGACGCTCCAATTTGAATGCCTTGAAGATGTCCGTTTAAAGTATTCCAAGTTCTTTCCCATTCTTCTTCGGAGTCTTCTCTTTCAATTAGGAGAAAGTCTACAAAGGTACCCGTCGGAGTGTAGAGAATTGTCGTGTAAATCGAATATTCGTTTCCAGCTTTCATTGCAATTATAAAAAGAGGAGCCACCAAATCTACAATGAGGAGAATGTGCCACCATGGATTCATTAATTTGAACTCATCTTTGATGACGATTATGAATCTCGAATCGCGACGATTTATTTCTTTTCCAAAAGGATACATGTGGGACTCTAGTAAACCGTGATCTGGCTCCATTAGAATATTTACAGTGCACGAACTTCTAGAGAGATCCCTTGGACTATTTGGATGACGAAGAGAGTTAGATCATAATTTGATGTTGCCAAGGTCCATGGTTGGCCATTTTGATTAGACAGGATAAAATCTGTCTGCCATTCGGATTGATTAAAACTAATCATGTTAAAATCACAATTACTATAGAACGACAAATTTCGAAAGCAGTCGCAGTTGTTGATAATAATTGAAATTAAAAACAGCACAAATAGATATGTGGAATACATTTTTACTCGACTTTTGTTCAGCAATGTTTATCTTTGCTAGTGAACTATCCAAAGTAAGAGAAAGAATGTTCAGTTTTAAATAACGTCGCAGTAAATGATGTATGCCTATATAGCCTAGTCAGTGAGGCACCAACGAAGTAGTCAAGGCCTGCAGTTAATAGCAAAATAGCGACAACCAACGGTAAACTAGAACAGCGAGTCCTGAACACGGTTGAGGAAGTGACATCAAGACAGGGAATCAAAATATGACTCTTTATAGCACAAACAATCGAGGGGGTCCTCTGTGCCCTTCTGTGCTCAGAGCAGGCAAATTTTGACTCCTTCTCACAACGTCACTTCCAGAACCGTGGCGTGGTCAGAACTGCATGATTAGAACCTAATAGCATTACTAACCATCAGACGTCGGAATTTTATTTACTAAAAATGTCAGAGTTGGTCAAAAATAAGGGAAATATTTTGAAATGTAATTGGTTCAAAATTTTTTGCAATGTGCAACTGAAATACAACTAACTACGTCGAAACAATAGATATCAATCATAGTGTATTCGTAGTGCAGGGGGAATTATGAAATTAAGAGAGCTGTGAATATTTTCAAGTAATATTTTGACTGAAATGCAAACGTATGCAATTTGGTACTGAGAGTATGAAGTAAAATTATATCATTAAATAAAGTATATTTTGTAAATAGCATTCATTTAATCTTTGTTCTGCCTATTTTAAAAAAATGGGTTTCTTTTGATCTATCGAACAGAATCCTATGTTTAATAGCATAAAGAGTCGGGGTTATATAAATGGATTACCGTGTGGGTACACAATAACAATAAATAAAGGTAGCCACAACCACAACCTAGACAGCCTTTGTTCCTGTTGGTTGTAGAAAGTTGTGAGATACTTTCAAATTTATTTGTGAAAGCGATATTCGGTCTAAACCAGTAAATGGTCCTCAAAGGGCAGGAATCACCTGGTTTTAACACTGGCGTGCTTTGTAATTATATTAATGGTTTATTTCACTCTTGTCCAAGATTCCCTTCGATCTTATTGTCGAAGATCACGATAAAGTTCAAAAATTACTCAACAAATGACATATTTTCATAAATGTTAACATAGCACTAACTGCTTAATAAATTAATATTTTCACTGACAACTAAACCAAGTAATATATTTTATCAAAGAATCTCACCGTAGAAAAGTTAATTGTGTGCCCTCATACTTGTTATGTTATGAAACCATTTCATTCTTTAAATACTGTTATGGTCGGGAGCCGATTTTGTACTTTAAGAAAGAACAAGAAACTTTCAAATTGAAATTAATTTGTACAAAATTGAAAATGACTCATTCATACAAGATGTTTTTACTCGGAAAGTTGAAAGGAATTTTTTTATTTGGAAAAAAAATTACTAAAAGTTTTATTTTTAAAGCTATAAGTTTTTTTTTTAATTTACAGTTTCGAAACCTTCATAGCATGAAACATCGAGATAATAAAACCTACGACTCTCAGTGCAGTTGGATAAAAGTTTATATTTTGAAATAAAATTCCGAACTCTGTAAATCTTACCATTCAGAAATGAAAAACATTATTCAATATTACTGCCATACTTGTGTATTTTGGCTCGGCAGCTTAAACTTGTGCCCGCTCCAGGAGAACTTAGTGACGTCAAGCTGTCGTGTGTTAGTTTAAACCATTGATAAAATGAAAGAGTTTATTATATGAGCTTATTATATGTCGCAATATCCTGTTTAGCAGTCAACGTTAGTCCTAATACAAGAAAAGGTATGAGCAATGTTATTATTCAACTATGGAAAAGTTATATGCGAATAGATATCCTGTCTGTCCATCTTAGAATCTCTCGATTAATTTTTCAGCTCGGTCACTCCGCAACTCCGCCTAAACAGTAGTACAATATACTGAAAAGCAGGAACAGATTAACACAGAACAGCTAAATATTTCATTGCTTGTCCCGTGCCTACTAAATTATAAAGATATTCTACTTTCCAGCCGTCAGGTATTATCGTCTTAATTCTTATTCTATAATAGTGTATTAGCGACCCACTAATGTTAACTCAGTACACTAATGTTAAATACATTAAGAGAAAAGTAGTACGGCAAGTATTAATTTAGTCCTATATAGCGTTACTAAAATTCTGCTATCTTACTTGGCCAAGATATTGAGTTAATCATGGTGGCTCACATTTTATCAATCCATACTTCCCTATTCTCCTTTCTAATGATAATAAATTTCGTATGGCCTTTTTCGTCCTTATTATGTTAAATGATTCCAGTAATGCAATTGAAATACACTAGCCTTTACAGTATACAGCTTCTACATATACCATAATAATTACATGTGGAGACGTGTAGAAACTTTCGTGCCCAGTTAAGTTGTGGCATAAATTGTGCTTCTGACTGGCTTGTATGAATATTTGGAATACTTTTACTTGTGTATAAAGGTAAGCCTGATAATAATACAGTGTTCGCGAAATACGAGCAACATTTCAGCCTTGACTTTTCAGCGAGACAACTTTGTGCTCAACCGGGCAAGGTATTCACTTTATAGACGGCAAGGTTAGTAGACCAATTCCACTCTGCAGTTGCTCGGCTGACATTGATATTGGGAATAGGTTTTCTTTCCAAACGCTCTATGTGTAAATTAATTTCCGCAGTGCAATTGGTCTTCATACTCCTATGATAATAATATTCATGAGCAATACCGTAACCAAACCTCAGCTATCCTTACTAACCAAACCAACGATGACTAAATGTACAAAAAATTATTCTATCATATTTATGAACATTTGTACATGTAGTTGTAATAACTAATAACGCATTTCAATTATTTCAGCAAGCTATACACAAATATTTCGCAGAGGAATAATAATCATGTATTCATAAATCATTTTATAATTTTCACCTATATCAAGAAATTGATTCCGGACAAACTTTTCTAAAGTTTTGTGCAGAATATTAGACCCAATACTTCATTTTATATTTCAGTATAAGTCTTTATGTTGATGAAAGATACAAAAAATAAACAGAATAATATAATAAAGTTGATAAACAAAAATGTGTATCATAGCAGTAGTTGTAATTGTAATAGCTTTATTGTTGCACGCTATAAATATTTATTGTTACACGAAACTGATTTCCTATAGAGGACAAAAGTAGAATGGCAATTTCATATTTTCATTTACTATTAAACTGGTATTGAATCCGTTGATTAAAATGAATTTAGATTTATTGTTTAGAACTTCAACTTTAATTAAAAATTTGTAACAAGAAAGAATTTCTATGAATATAACAAAATATAATAAAAAAACTTTTTACATTAGTGTATTTTACAATAAATGTTTCTTTAGAAAAAATAAAGTTTTGTAACTTAATGATATGGAATTGTGATGGAGGTGTGTAATTTTTTTATGGCATTTGAAAATTGTGTGTACAGTCAACATTTCACGGGTACATGAAAAAATAACAAATCCTAATGTCCAACAACATAACATCAATAGATTAACGGTGTCAATTGAGTTTATTATTACAAATATTCATTTCTATTGAAGATAGAAGGCTTGCGAGGTATTAGTTTATGAGATAGCAGATAAAACATTACCCTTCAGTAACTGTAATCTAACTACACTACATAATATAATACATGATGTCATGCCACAGTAAATAATATTTTTCACGTTTCCAATACTGGACTTTAGTTCCATATTATTAGGAGCAAATGCTATAGACTGTGTTTCTGACTCAGGAATCTAGACTATCATAATATATTCATATCATACTTGTTTGCTTTGGCTTGTCAGGTTGGTGCTCGTCCTAAGAAATGAGCAACTCTGCTGACGTCAATCGGTTTCTACAAAATGCAAACTTACAGTGGGTCTAACTTTACAACATTACGTAGCTTTGATGAAATGGATAAAGAAATTATTAGAATACGGTAGATTACTAGGTAATAATATGTTTCACTGATTTTTAAGCGATTGAATTATAATAACACTATTTGTGTTTAGATGGACACTTTTCATCCAATTTAGTCGACAAACTCGCACTAAAAATGACATTTTCGTATAAGTGCGAGTTGCGTCGAAGCAATTCGCACTTACACGAAAATGTCAATATTAAGTGCGAGTTTGTCGAAGCAACTCGCAGTTATACGAAAATGTCATTTTTGTGCGAGTTTGTCGACGCAAATCGCTTTTATAATTTTTAAGACTGCTGGTTTAAAAATAAATTTTAAATGTTTAATTTTTGAGTGTTTTGTGTTTTATTTATTTGTGTGCTACTTTACAATGTTTAATTCATGCTCTTCAACCATCTCCTAGTCCTTAGTCATTACTCAATACATTGCGCCATTATGTCCGCTAGTCCACTTGATTAGACAAAGTGTGCACTCTTTCACTATGTACGCATATACCTCGGTGAGCCGAGTCGAGCGAGAGCTTTCATTGTGTTGTTATCTTTTAATCCTATTGTTCTCGAGGTCTATTCAGAAAACTAAAATGAATATCCTAATACCTATTACTACCCTTACACAGCAGTACATAGTAGGGGTATAACCGCTACCTTCGTAGGTTTTCTTATTTGCTTACATTCGTATATGTGGACCACCCTAAATTGTCAACACCGAATTGTCGACACAATTTTGACCCCTTTGGTCGTCAACACCTTTTTGTCAACCCTTTTTGTGTAAACGACCAGTTTGAATTAAAAGAGATTTTTTTCAATTTTCGTCAGCCCGAACTATATCCACCAGTCCTGGTTAAGTACTCACTCCACTATACACAAAGAAAAGTACTCAGCTCGGGGGCTTGTTTAAATTTTGATGTAGATTTGCGTATTTCTCAAATTTTACGAATCTACTCTTATACGCTCGTCTACGAAGTAACGCAGGCAGACCACTAAATGTATTCAAAGCATCCGGTGGAATGGAAATGCAATGCAGATAAAATGTCTCACCGAATCTAAGAAACCGCTCTTTGCAATACTATTAATTATTGTTAGGCAGCATTTTCAGTTTCTAGCAGAATATTTTGGAAGAAGTGTTGGAAATAAATGGTTAAATATCACCACACATATCACTGTTCTAAAAAAATCCATTTTCTACTAATAAATCGGAAAAATGGCATTAAGTGAAATTGCATAAAAATTCGATTGTTTAATTCAACAAAGTCTGCGTTCAGCTGTAGATTGTGTATTTATAAATATTTGTAGATAGAATTAAATGAAATAATGCATAAAGTCATATTATGGAATAAAATACTTAAAGTTTGACCAATTACTACATTATTGAAATTCCCATTGTGTTCTAGAACTAAAATTAACTAACTGATTTTTATCTTCCTGTTTGAATAAATATTCAACAAAAAAATTACTAATTTTGTATCCCAATTGCTTATTTTTTCAAAATTGTTTAATTTCATTCGAATTTTTAATAGCAGCCGATTTTAATGGTCGATACCAACAATTCGCTGACGCATTTTCGATACAGAAGGTACAATTCGTAACCAATACTTCCTCCGTTTGCATGGAAATTTATTACAAATGAAATTTAAACTAGTAATGAATTGCTTTACCCAGCGAAAAGTAATAACTCGAACCCGGTTTTGTAAACTTGAAAACAGGGTTCGAATTGACTCAAACCCGGGTTTTCTACCCCTCTGGAACCCGGTTTGGATGCCATGTGTGTGTGAGGGAAGAGTACGGCTATAATATACTACTATTGATTAGTAGAGCTATGCTACCGCTCAACCCGCGATGCTCCAATACCCTCCCCACCTGAAAGTGAACATAGAGTGTGTACTATACTGCATAATGTGATAGGATTAGACTTGGCGTCCCAAAATGGCGGACATGGAAATCTATCGATAACTAGAGAATTTGGAATAAATGACCTACCATCGAAAGAACGGGCTTAAATGTTAATTAGAAGTTAAGCTAGAGTCCAGTTAGAATAATAATCTTGAGAGTTGGAGTCTGATTGGTTAAAGAGAGAGCTGGTTAAATTACAATTTACTTTGTCAGTTGAAGCATTCAATAAATTATTAGTAATGCAAAAACTAAACAGTTGATTCCTATAAATGTAAATATAAAAGTGAAATGAAAAAAAGAATCTTGAATACCAATTTTACAGGCATCAAAATAGCTACTTCTGTCGAAGATGAGACAAATTAGTCCACAATTTAACAATTAAACGAACTATTTATAGTAAAGTTCGATTGTAATTCTAAGAGAATGATCCATCCGAAGGGGTTATAAGATATAATGTATTAACTAAGTAGTACACCCCACTTTCCGCGTTAAGACCACAATTTTCAAAGTAAAAAAGAGCGGCAATTCCCGCTCTCCTCAGCCTATACCTACCACAAGCTCTCCAATAACCGTCATTACATTTTAAAGATGTTTGCATAGTATGGGTAACACGGGTGGGTGGGTATAACCCCTTCGGATGGATCATTCTCTTAGAATTACAATCGAACTTTACTATAAATAGTTCGTTTAATTGTTAAATTCTAATTCGAATGATCCATCCTCGGGGTTATAAGATATAATGTATTAACTAAGTAGAAGTTTAAATTTATGCAAACATTGCGAGCAAGATAGGAATTATGTATATTTTTAATTCTATCTTGTAACATATTCATAAACCAATGAGACATATTACGAGTTATGAGCACACAATACAGATGAGGGAAAATCCATTCTATCGCTGATAGGCCTGTTATAAAATTTCGCGAAAACAAGCGAGTCCTTCGTCCAGCCAGCGGTACTGAGAATTGTTTCGACACAAACACCATTTTTGTTGGCTGTCGACGTCGCCACGTGCCGTGTGCTATGAGCCGAAAATATCTTTGTGTCTACTCCAGATATTTTTAGGACGTGCTTTATCCAACGAGCTATTGTTTGTGAGCAAACCTTCTTATGTGGCTTTTTAAAGCTAATCAGAATTGTTGATTCCGAATTTCGGAAACATTCTGTTCTCGATAGATATTCGCTCATAGTAGAGGCTAGACAAACTTGCGGCCTGGAAGCAAATTTTGGAAGGAAAAGGCACGGCTGCACATTTCCCACTCCCGATGTTTTAATAGTGTCCGGTATTCGAATTTCAATTCCAGAAGGAATCAATTTTACATTGTCCGTTTTCATTAATGATAAGGTCTGAACACGATGAGCTGTTCCTAATGCCAACAACATAACCAACTTGTACGTAAGGTGCTTTAGAGATATCTCCTGTAACGGATACCATTTGGTTAGTGTTTTAATTACGTTGGAAGGGTCCCACAACGAGTCGTATTTGGGCCGTTGGGGTTTTAATTTTGCTGCAGCTTTCATTAGTCTTTTTATACGAAAGTCATCTCCCAAGGAAATGTTCTTTAAACTTGGAATTATAAGTGACAACGCAGACCGTGTTGTATTCAAAGACGAGAAACTGCAGCCTTTGTCGAATCTTGACTTCAAAAACGTAATGACATCTTCAATCTTAGGTTCGAATATTGATTCTTCGTTTCCTTTTTGAAATAACCACCATTCCTTAAGTGCAGAGGAGTACTGATTCAAAGAGGATCTTGACAGTGAATTAAGGAGAAACTCAGCACTTTCATCCGGAACACGACTTCTTACGAATGACCTCCGAATAACTTCGCTGCCACCAGGGTAAGCTGATTCGACAGCGGGTGTTGCTTCCTATATGGAGATAATAAGATATCACGTTTAGGTTTGAAGATTACGACAGGAGAAATGACCAATTTCATGAAAGTCGGGTACCAAGGCTGTGATTGCCACTGTGGTACTACGACAATTCCCGTCGCCCTTTCATTAATAATCTTTTTCAACATTCGGCCAACTAAATTGAATGGTGGAAAGGCATAAAAATAAAAATTATGCCAACTGATAGTGAAAGCGTCAGTCGCGATTGCTCCTGGGCTAGGCCGCCATGAAACAAATCTTGGGCATTTGAAATTGATCTCACTGGCAAATAGATCTATTTCCGGCATACCAAGTGTCATAACAATTTTTTCAAAATATCTATTATTGAGCTCCCATTCAGACTCATCTTTTATTCGAGATTCTCTGTCCGCAACTATATTCTCTTTTGTCGAAATATATGTCGCGAATACCCACAATTCTTTATCCTCACAGTGCTGGGGCTTTCCAGCCATTAGTAGCTAAATTCAAATAGTTGATTTTTGATGTCTCGCCATTCCCAAAATAACAATCACTAAATGAAGAAGGGAGGAATTTTAGCCCATTTGCAAAAAATCTGGGCGTTCTAGGTTAAAAATTGATCGAGAAATCTGAATTTCGATTTCGTCCTAAAATTTCGAAAATTTTTTGAAAAACACTCTTCCAGTGATAGAAAACGGGAATAACTCACAAGTACCTTAGTGTTAGGTATTCACTAATAATTTGTGACTTTCAAACACCCGAAAATGTAAAATACCTAAAAGATATTGAATTTTTTAAAAATAATCGAAATTTTTTGAAACTTCATAATTTCTAAACGCACAGAGTGCCAAGAAAAATTCCAACTGTATATCCAAGACCACTATTTGGGAAATGAAATCTATTGGTTTTTGGTCTTGGCACTCTGTGCAGTAATCGGTAAATTGATTTCGAAAAAAGGGCAAATTTGGATGAAATAAGGGGCTATCCATTTACATTGTAGAACACTTTAAGGAGGGGGTAGGAGCAACTGCATGTAATACCGCTTACAAATTCTATAAAATCTATTTTCAATCCACTTCCAACCCGATAATATGAGCCTAAAAGCTCATATTATTGTCCACACTATATAAATAACTATATAACTATATAAATGTAATTTATTTGACAAAACAACTTCTTTAAACATTTATACAAAACCTTTACTTTTGTGGCTTATGTCAACAACGTTTTTCCAATTGTGGCAACTTAAACAGACATATACGCAGTAGTAATGAAGAAAAACCTTATAAATTGATTATGCACCTAGCGCTTACCTAACGTGGGATTGAGAAATTAAAATTTTGAAATACAATTACATAAATGACGATTAACTTACCTTGGATATAAATGGGGCTGGATTCAGGCAGCGGGATCTCGTTGCCTCAATTGCCCCTGTTGCCTCCGTTAACCCTAGTTTACCCACTTAACCTATTACTTTATTATATTGTCCCCTTCACTATTTTTGCCTCTTTCTTGACCTAACCTAATAAAAAATAAACTGTTTTATTGTTAAAGACAGATTTTATTTGATATAGGTAAATGTTTTTCCCGATGGCTTCCAAAATGCCATTTCCCTGTCTCTACATGTGGCGAATGTCAATGGCAACAAACAACTTTCAGGAAAAAAATCATTTTTGACCCTGTCAGTAGTTGTATGAAAAAAACCTCTTAAAAAGGAAAGCAAAATAACTTTTGAATCCCTGGACGGATTTTGATGAAACTTGGTATGGAGAACCGCCATAAGTATATCTCCAGAGGTATTTTGAAAGAGCAATAACGTTCCAGTTTTTCGATTTCAAAAGACCCGGCAGAGTTTAAAAAAGTGGGTTTATTCGGGTTTTTACCAGAAATAAAAAGTTTTTTCGAAAATCTGCTCGGTTCAAATTAAAGAGATTATCAAACTACACTTTGAGGGTATATCAAGTATTTCACTGTCAATGACCCCCGCCCGGTGTCAAAGGTCAAAACTTGGTATTGTATAGAATTTCACCGTCTGACGTATCTATCGAAAGCTAACAAGGACCCCAATATCGCTAAAGCCATTATTTGTGCTAATAATCACCTCTAAAAGAGTTTACTGGTCATATTATACAATAATACTTCAACATAGATGAATCTGAATACTCACAAAATTGCGACATAATTCCGAAAAAACATGCACATTACTGCATATTAAAGACTTCCATCTGTCATCTAACATGCTTTTGGATGTCATTCGGACATGACAAAAGCGCAGGTAACTATTAAGACTTCACAAACTAGGGTTATTAGTCACCTTTAATTGTACAGTAACTCGTACTCAGAATCCAATTTAATGCATAGGCCCGTGCCCGGCCATGTGTATACTTAATGCATAGAAGGAAATGATATTATGACTCGTCATTATATATTGAAATTTCACTTCCCTCCGACCCGGATTGGCATGTTAACGTGACAAATGACATTTAACGATATGTTAGATGACACTTTATTGCGTTTAGTATGCAGAAATAGGTTTATTTTTTGGGAATTATTTACCGATTTTGTGAGTGTTCTGATACATCTATGTTGAAGTTATATGACCGATTATATGACCAGTAAACTCTTTTAGAGGTGATTATTAGCACAAATAATGGCTTTAGCGATATTGGGGTCCTTGTTAGCTTTCGATAGATACGTCAGACGGTGAAATTCTATACAATACCAAGTTTTGACCTTTGACACCGGGCGGGGGTCATTGACAGTGAAATACTTGATATACCCTTAAAGTGTAGTTTAATAATCTCTTTAATTTGAACCGAGCAGATTTTCGAAAAAACTTTTTATTTCTGGTAAAAACCCGAATAAACCCACTTTTTTAAACTCTGCCGGGTCTTTTGAAATCGAAAAACTGGAATGTTATTGCTCTTTCAAAATACCTCTGGAGATATACTTATGGCGGTTCTCCATACCAAGTTTCATCAAAATCCGTCCAGGGATTCAAAAGTTATTTTGCTTTCCTTTTTAAGAGGTTTTTTTCATACAACTACTGACAGGGTCAAAAATGATTTTTTTCCTGAAAGTTGTTTGTTGCCATTGACATTCGCCACATGTAGAGACAGGGAAATGGCATTTTGGAAGCCATCGGGAAAAACATTTACCTATATCAAATAAAATCTGTCTAAAGCGTAACAAGCAATAAGCTTATTTCAAATTAGGTTTAAGTCAAAAAAGAGGCAGAAATAGTAACGGGAAGCAAATGGCAACGATAATAGGTTAAGTGGCTGAACTAGGGGCAACTTGGGAGAGGGCAACGGAGGCAACGAGATCCCGCTGCCTAAATCTAGCCATAAATGGAACCCACTCCGGAAACGAAAACGCCAATTTAAAAATAATATTTTTCAAAACCAAAAAGCACTAGAGTAAGCTGCGCCTAGCTTATGGAAGAAAGAGGCAGAGTGAACGTCATTAGTGTAATCTCCCTCTCAGCTGAAGTAGAGGGAAACAGGCCATGCACACAAGCAATCTAGTTTTTAAGGCGCATAGCATCATCAAAGCGCATATTAAAAAATCTGCTAGCTTGAGTTGCGTTTGTGTCAAGGAGCCCATAAACGAGCGGGCAAATCCTTGGCTCTGGCGATTAGAAACCAATGGAACTAACCTGCTTCCAAAACATTCTTGTGATAATGTTTAAATGGGAATACCTAGTGCTTCCCATTCTATTTATGCAGGATATGGCGGTGGTGTTATCAATTCTAAATAAAATTCGAAGAGAAGAAGCGTTTTTTGTAAACGATTTTAGGGAATACAAAGCAGCTATTAGCTCTTGTGTATTTATGTGTAGCTTCTGCTGTTCGACAGACCATAGACCCCGAGTTGTAACACCACCGCACTCAGCTCCCCAACCAGTTTGGGAAGCATCACTAAAAATAACCATATCATAACTGTCGTTTCTCATTGGGCATTTGCATAGAGGAATGTTATTCTGCCACCACAACAAATCTGGAAGGATTGTTGTGGGAAGTTGCAATTCCGAATCAAAATTATTTTGACACTTTCGCAAGGCGCTAGTCTTTATTCGCTCGAATATTTTAGTGTATAGAATACTATACGGTACTGCGTAGCGAATAGAGATTAGTTGTCCGATTAATTGAGCAAATTCCCTGATTGAACATTTTTTCAATCCTATGAATCGGTTAAGGTTATTAAGAATAACCGTCTTCTTATCATCGGATATAGTTATGCAGTATAGAACTGTATCAATAATGTAACCAAGATAGCCAATGATTTGTGAGGGAATTAAGATGGACTTAGACTTTTGAATCAAAAATCCTAATCTCTGCAAAAGTTCAACCGTTTTTGTTACGTTTTGCATGCAGTCGTTTTTATTATCCTCAATGCATATTATATCATCCAAATAGTCCACCGAGGTCAGTCCCATGCGTCTTAAATACGTCATGACAACTTTGAAGACCTTGGTGAAAACGTATGGTGATATATTTAGGCCAAAGGGAAGGCATGTAAACTGATACAGTTTTCCGTTGTATCGGAAACGGAGAAACTTTTTGCATTCTGGATGGATTGGAATCAAAAAATATGCATCTTGAATGTCAATTGTACACATGAAGGAATTTCTTTGTACTAGACTTATAACAGTCCTAATGTCATTCAATTTAAAATGCGGCGGCAGGATGAATTTATTTAATTCCTTTAAATTAATCACGAAACGTGAACTTCCATTTTTCTTTGGAACAAGAAAAAATGGAGACAGGAAATCTCCTGGTTCTCGAAAACATGATTCAATAGCACCTTTTGTCAGTAATTCCTGAATTGCTATTTCCATCTGAACCTTTTCCGAATCATGGAGAAGTTTTTCGGAAGGAATAAAATTCTGAGTAGGATAAGAAATAAAGGGTAGTTTGTATCCTTGAATCCAATCAAGAATTACTTTATCCTTTGTAATTCCTTTCCAGAAGGAAACATAATGTTTTAGCCTTCCAGCTACTCTTACCTCAGAATTCACTTCTTGTACGTCTTCGGCTTTGTCTGCCCGCCATATTGGCGAAACTGGGTTCGCTGTGACGGGCGTTTGGAGTTTAAAGGATTAGTCTTGCCTTGGGATCTTGGCGTAGACTTGCGAGACCGAGTTTTCGAGCTGTCTTTTGCTTGCAATTCTGTCGCCGATTTCTCAATTTCTTTGGCTTCTTTTATTCTGCTAGAAAAATCATTACCAAAAAGATTTTCGTCAATCTTGCTGGCTTCGGCTGTTTTTCTAATAGTCTGTTTTAGACTAGGAAGAATGGCTGAGCGGCGCTTAGTTGAAACTGTGTGAAAAACATCACAAAACATACGACTAGAATCACTAAGTGATTTTAGTATTGTTTTGGTTTCAGGTTGTACGGGTAAACCCAACAAGGTTGTCATGCCCGCCCCGAAAGCCGCCATTCCTGTTGCTAGATTTTTCTGAAGTTGAGCCAAACCATCATCCTTCTTTTTTGAATCTGCTTGAAGTACTCCTTCCAATTCAACATTTAATTTCGGAACTGTAAGACTACTCAAATTTTCGGGTATTCGATACCGTTTTGAGATGTCAGATCGTTCATCTGGAGTCAGTCCCTTTGACAGAATATGCTGCCAACGTGATGATAATTCATCATGAACTGGAGGAGCATTTTCAATTGGGACTTCTGGAGCGGTCCCTAAGGATTCAAGGATGTCCTTGTTTATTGTAATGCCCAAATCTAAAACGTCTTCAGTATTGTGTACCACTGCAGTCTCATGTTGGGAGTGTTGCGAGGCAATACCCTTTTCCTTTGTGGTGTCATTATTAGTGTCACCTATTGCAGAGGAGAGACTGGAGTGTTTAGAAGACCTGCTTGTACTAGAACCATCAGATTCTATACTGGAAGCCCTTGCTGTTGAAGTTTTAGCTCTCAAATTCTTCTCGAGGAGAGGAATTTGTTTTCGACTCGTCCCGAGGGGATGAGTCGGTTGGCCACCTTTTGTCGCATCAAATCTTTTTTCTAAATCATTTAGCCGGTCTAGAATCTTCGTCAACGTTTCAGATGAGGTCGATTGTCTAGAATCCAGAGATTGATGGCGATAGCGGTAGTCCACCCTAGGGGATCTACTCCGATAATTAACGGCTTCATGTCGACGGTCACTAGGTGAACGTCCACCGCTATAAACAGGTGACCGATGCCGATTGGAGCTTCTGTCTCGTCGGCGATTTCGATGACGATGTCCTCTGTCATGTCGATTTCTGTCCCTCTCGCTCATAACTCTGAAAAGAATACTAAATAAACCATTAGTAACTTGTCTCTCATTGGTATTTTAAAATGCTATTAATATTACAACGAATATTGACATTTTTTCAATTAATTCAATGAATATGTAATTTTGTGCGTTCTTACGACTCCGGAGTACCCAGAAAAAACCCAAAGCAGACAGTTTTGCGAAATAATATTCCAAATTTTTGTGGAGATAAAAATGGCTGTGTGGTTCCTAACGCACAAAGAAGAGTAATGACGGTTATTGGAGAGCTTGTGGTAGGTAAAGGCTGAGGAGAGCGGGAATTGCCGCTCTTTTTTACTTTGAAAATTGTGGTCTTAACGCGGAAAGTGGGGTGTACTACTTAGTTAATACATTATATCTTATAACCCCTTCGGATGGATCATTCGAATTAGAATTAACCTACAGAGTAACATATTTTAAGCAACAGTAGAGCGAGGTATTCTTAATCGCCATTGGTACTCAGCCGAATTGTCCATTTCGGGATTTATCTTTGAATCTCCATCCAGTTGCTGAAATTGAAATGAAAACGGAATTAAAAATAGGTTGACTGCCGCAGGACTTTGTTGGAACAAATAGTATAACTAGTAATGTAGTAATAACTAGTAATAACTACCAACTAGTAAGTTGATTGATAAATAAACTACGGGGCACAGAGATTTATGATTGATGCTTACCCTCATAGGGATTACTATGAGGGTAAGCATCAAATTATTTGAAAATTAGAAACGATTCCCTTTATGCAAGGGCACTCTCTATCTGTCTGTTTATCTGAATTTTGGACTGGAGTAGCATCTTTGAATTTTGTCTTCATATTATAAATGCAACAGTCATCGACAGAAATGAGTTTTTAAATTTTTATTGAACCTACAGTCTAGAGAGTATCAACTGTGTGTACCTTGTCATCTTTGAAAACAATTTTGTGACAATTTTATTTTTGTTATTTTATAGAAATTAACCTTTGACCTCTTACTGGTTCAAAAATTGTGGCATTTCATATCATAATCGTTCTGCTCGAGTTATTTAGATGCTGATTGATAGGTCACACAACCCGACCAAAAATGTGTCACCAGAAACACACAGAGAATTTCGGCAGAAAGATGGCACAAGAAAATTCGGACCGGACTAAGCAGACAAAGTGCAGCAGCAATTTTCCGGCTCGCAAAATAAAAAAGTTCGCTCTGCTGATTTTTTCACCAGAAAAGTGCCAGCAGAAGCAAAAACATACCACTGACAGGACTCGAACTCCTGTGTGTTGCTTTTGCTGCTTCTGTTCCTACCTTACTAACCTGCGTTTATACCATTATGCCACTACGCCATTTCTGGAAGAAGTGGACATTTTGGTTGCTTAAATGCAGTATACCTGAAGATGCAGACCTTACTTAGGACTTAGAAAACTTAACATGCGTATTATTTCTACGCATTATTACTAAATGTGGCTGCATATTCTAACGACTTAACTGTTCTAAATACGTAATTGTTTATTACGTATTATTCATAAATAAGTCAACCTTTTTCCATGTCAGATGAGGTCAACTTCTAATGATCCCCACCCAATCATTTGATAGCTGATTTTATCATTTGTCGTAAGCATGTCAGCATTAAAAGAATGGTGCTACACTGGGATTAGCAGAAATATATTTAAAAGACTGTTAATAATTATGTTTCATTGAAATTTTTCAATTGGGTTTGCATACGGTTGACCTCATTTGTCATTAAAATAGCGCCTGATTAAACCCTCAAAAGAAGACAAGAATGAACTTTATTATGAAGTAACAAATACTAAAAATACTTAAATACTAAATAGTAGAGGTAAATACTATAGTACTTATTAACTATTAGCCAGCATTGCAGATTACTCGTTTTTCAGTGCCAGCGAGAGAAATCACGCATAAAACACCTAAAGATAGTTAACAGAACTATTATTTTTATCATAAGTCCACTGTTCTGCTGAATCCTGTGAGTTTCTGTTAGTGATTTGTCAGCAGACATTTTCACCGCATGACAGCGGATGCCTGAGCGGGGAAATGTCAGCAGAAGAATTCAATCAGAGTTTTGAGCGTGAAAATGTCAACTGACATTTTCACGGGAACACTCACAGCCGAATTCTGCGGTATTAAGTTGGTAGCTGTTCGGCAGACATAATCTTTTTCAATAGTTCAACAGAAGTCTGATGAAAGGAATTAACACCAACAGCATTCTGTTGAACATTTTCGGTCGGGAAGATATTATGGACCGTTTCAAAAAGTTGACCTTTGACATTTTCACAGGTCAAATTGATGTAATATGATAACTGGCTGTTTCTATAGCTACTACAGTAAGATTTGCTCTATAAGTGTTAAATTTCAAAAATACGACTTTTTTCAAAATTTTGAAATTTATTTTGAATGATGGAGTTCGAATTTTGAAATGAATCGCAGAACCCCTGGGGCAAATATTGTTTTATTCAATTTAAAAAAAATTCATCCAAATCGGTCAAGTAGTTACCGAGATTTTTTGTATATGCTTTTCGACCTTCGGGGGGTGTGTCCGGAGGGAAGGGGGCGGTGCATCAAAAATCGGAAAGAAACTGTTTTTTACATTCCCCCAACCCATGGCTAAGCCATCTAAAATCTAGGGTTATAGTAGGAGAGCCAAAACCATTACCTTTTTGGTCCAACTAATACCTGCGAACAGATAAAAAGTGGCGCATTGGTATTCTAGAGCGCAGAGATTAGAGCCACTATGTTAGTAATGCGAACTAAATAAATATAGCATCTAACGGTGTAATTTTACAAACAGTTTGATTCAAGTAGTAGCCCTGTCAACTGACAGAATCGCTGGTGTCTTTGACAGCTCCGCTACTGTCCTCGTCCCATCCACACTATTATCCTTCCAGGTTACCCTATATATCTATCTTCCTTGCATTCCCCTATCTGCATAGGTTATCATTAGTTGAGATACGATATCGAATTTCAAATTTTTTTTCATACACATCTCTTAAATTCATACACAATTATTTGATATAGGAAAATAAAAAACCCGAGGTGTTTAAGAAACATTGCTAAGTATTTTTTGTCCGCTTTAGGAAAGTGAACTAACACCTTTGGTCAAAAAAAATTTTCTGTACTTCAAGGGCTATGTAAAAAAAACACTTCCAACTCTGAATATGAAATAACTCCGAAACTTTTACTCCGATTTGGATGAAACTTGGACCAAATAAATAATGGTGGCAGAGAAGAAAACAGATATAGACCAAAATTTAAATTAGCAGGAAAGCTAAAGACACTTTGCCATGTATTAGGTAGGCACTGGAGCAGGCACAAGCCTACTATGTTAAAAAATGGATTATGTATGGCATATATGTACCCAAATGCCGGATGCACTACTTAGTGGCTTAGCTTGAACATCAGACATTCCAATTTTGACAAACATGACCTCTGGCCTGTTTATGAAGTAATCGGTAGCCAAAATATGTAATTATTTGGACTTTACCATATCTTTAGCTTGCGAACGACACCTTACATAGGTATTTTTCGACGAAAAATGAAATTTGACCTCTGACATCTCGTAGAGGTCAACAATTTCGAACCATTTCTGCCCATTAAGCATAATTTATAAAGGGCTATATAATTTTAATCCATCAGAATTCCAAGTTTATCCAAATCGGTTTAGTAGTTTCGAAGCTATTTCATATTCCGCGATTTGGAGGCGGTTTTTTTACATAGCCTAGCAAAGTACAGAAAAATTAACTTTTTTGACCAAAGATGTTAGTTCACTTCCCTAACGCGGACATAAAAAATAGCAATGTTTTTTGAACACCTCGGGTTATTTTTCCTATATCAAATAATTTTCGTCTACTGGCCTTTATAATTTTCTTAGTTTGCATTCGCTTTACCCTAAACGATCCCTTGTTTACTCTCTGTTCTGCTCTGCCACAATTTATTAATATTGGCCCATTGCCCATGCATAATAATTCCAATGGCGATTTTAAAATGCCCCGTGGCTAGAACTAGAAACAGAAAGGTTTAGCAAACACGGTGTATTTCTCAAGGCAAAAGTCACGCAACGAATTGCCTTGCACGGTTTACCATCTTGTTACGATGTCTAATTCCAAAACAAAGAGACACGAAAGCTTACTATCTATATATGTCTATAATATTGTATACTTCCACATTTATGTCTGGAAGAAGAGGGGCGTCAGTACCTATAGAACTATATTAAAATCGATTCCTTTAAGCTTTTGGACACATCCTCAATACTGTACATAGATGGACATAGGGCTAACACAAAAATGACATTTTGTCTTCAATAAAATAACTGTAAAACAAGAAATGTTAGAAAAGAATTGTAGTAGAGCAAATTTTAAATTAAAAAAAATGTTTGTTACTAAATTCGCGGTGTTTATGTCATCCGCCGGAACCACACGATTTGCTCTTCGAAAAACTTTGAAGACAGTTTTTAACTTGTTGATATGACTATAAAGGTGTATTTTTGGCATCAATTTAGAGTTCCACAACCATTCCAGAAGTAGAGCAATGAATGATCCAAGTAGAAAGTATCCAGAAACGAAGAAAATAGTATGGATTTTCATGGACAGACTAATTGGCAATTTCTGAGATTCTTTATGCTTCAGTTTTGAATGGGATATTATATTTCTCAAATAAAGAATAAAATGATTATGTTGCTTGAAATATTTTAGAAAACCTCTCTCTTGCATGACTTCAAAATATGATTGGAATTTATAACGATAACAATTTATGAATCTATAGGACATTGGAAAAGACAGATCGGTTTCCTTGACGGTCATGCAAATTCCGTCAGAAAATACTTTAGATGGTATTAAGGGCACAGTATAGTGACTTTTCTCTACCTCAATTACAAAGAATAGTTTCGTAGAGAAATTGATCAACATTGTCCAAGTAAATGTCCAGAAGTTCATTTTCTTCTGTTCAGACGTTGCATGGGATTGGAAATCAAATGTGTAGATACTTGAATTCATCTTGTCCAGAATTTTATACTTATTAAATAAACTTTCTGCCCTTACTTCCAAATTCCGCCGTTTGTCTTTCGGACAAAAAAACTTAAATCCGTTTTCGACTAGATCTTTAAAATCCACAAATTGCTTTCTGTCTGGTGGAGCAATAATCTCGCTTGTTATCAAAGTTTCATATTGAGTAGCAATTACAAATCCCATGGAGACAATTACCAAATACAAAATGTTTCTCCTTTTATTGGAAACTTCCTTATTTAAAAGGACGGCTATTGTGGATACAAAAATAAACTCTAATTTCTTGTAGAAAGTAGAAATTCTAAAGCCTAAAGCATAAAATGAAATCGGGAATAGCGAAAATATCAGCCACCAGCAATAATCATCAAATGTATTTTCAATCAGAACTGTCAAAGGGATGTCCACCAATCGAGGATTGGCTTCACAGTAAAATGGAATAGTCTCTTGAAAGTACTCAATGAAGAGAGTTATATTCCATTGTTCAAGTAAGTAGTAGTAAGTTCTACTAGAAGGTCCTAACATCAAAATGATTCCACATCGACGTTGTTCTTCGTTTAGATCTTCAAATTGCCTTGCATATATGGCAGTGAAGTTGAATCTTTCAGCCACCAATTCAACAACTCTTACTGAATTATCACAGTTTCGATTTAAAACATTAATTTTTGCTGTAGAATAGAGTTCCATTTTACACTCTGACGTTTTTATGAGACTATCGCGTGTTAAGAAGTCACTTAGGCCGCCTATTTGAATGCCATGAAGATTTCCGTTTAAAGTATTCCAAGTTGTTTCCCATTCTTCTTCGGAGTCTTCTGTTTTAATTGGATGAAGAGTTAAAGACTTGCTCTTCGGGTGGTAGAGAAATGTCGTGTAAATCGAATATTCGTTTCCAGCTTTCATTGCAAATATAAAGAGAGGAGCCACTAAATGTTGAATGAGGTTGTATCGCCACTCTGGGTTCATCCATTTCAAATTATCTTTGATGACAATTATGAATCTCGAATCGCGACGATTTATTTCTTTTCCAAAAGGAATGACAGGAGTTTTTAAGTCAGTGTCTGGCTCCATTAGAATATTCACCGAGCAGAAACTTCTAGAGAGATCCCGTGGATTATCTTCATGACGACCGAAGAGAGTTTTATTATTGTTCCACGTTGCCAAGGTCCATGGTTGGTCATTTTGGTTAGACAGGATAAAATCTGTCTGCCATTCCGATTGATGGGAAGTAATCATGTTGAAATCACAATTACTATAGAAAGACAAATTTCGAAAGCAGTTGACATTGTTTATATTTATAGAAATTAAAAACGGTATAATTGGATACAGGGAATACATTTTGACACGAATTTTGTTCAGCTATGTCTTTCCTATCCAAAGTAATAGAAAGAATGTTCAGTTTTAAATAACTCCGCATGCAGTAAATGTTATTATGCTTATGTAGCCTAGTCAGTGAGGCACCAACGAAGTAGTCAAGGCCTGAAGTTAATAGCAAAATAGCAACTGTAAGTTAGAACAGCGAGTACTGAACACTGTTACGGAAGTTCCGTCAAGACAGATAATCAAAATATGCCTCTTTATAGCACTGACAGGCAAGGGGTGGGGGTCCTCTGTGCCCGTGCTAGAGAGGCCAATGTTGATTCCTTTTCACGACGTAACTTCCACAACCGTGTTCAGGACTTCATGGCTAGATCCTATCCTAAAATTATAAATCATCAGACGTTGGAATTATATTTACTAAAAATGGCAGATAATTGGCTCAAGGTTTTTTGGAATGTGGAATTGAAATACACCTACTACGTTTGAAACCATAGATATCAATCATAGTATATTCATAGTGCAGGGGGAATTATGAAATTAAGAGAGCTATGAATGTTTTCAAGTAATATTGAAGTACTGAAATGACAACGATTGCAGTTTGGTAGTAAGAAAACGATAAGTAAAATTATATCATTAAAAAAGTAAATTTTGTAAATTGCATTCATTTAATTTTAATCCTTTTTCTCCCTATTTTAAAATATTCGTTTCTTTTGATTTATCTTACAGAATCGAATAATAGTCTGTTTAATAGCATAAAGAGTCGGGATCATCTAAATGGATTAACCAACTGCCAACTGCCATACAAATTAATAATATTTTCAGTTATAACCAAACCAAATAAACAAATTTTATCAAAAAAATCCCACCACCCAAAAATTAGTTGTGCGCCCTATACTTATTATTATGCGGGGTTGTGAGTCTGGTTTTTATGGGTTGAGGTTTTTTGGATTTTTTGGCAAAAAACCGGCCCCGATTTATTTAAAAAACCCTGGGTTTATTAGGTTTAATACAAAACATACAACATTTCTATTTAAAAGGTAAACAAATATACAATCAGGTGGAAACTTATTGTAACTTCTACATTTTTACGTGGTATAAATGTATAGCATCAGACTGGTTGGTAAATGGCTTTTGATGATAGGATACTTAAATTCATTAAAAAAATCTGGTAACTCTGAGCATCAAGATAACTATAATAATATTATTAGTTTTATGCAAATTTTAATCTTTATGAAGATTATGCTTGTTGTATACATAATTATATTTAATTTTATTCAACTATTTATTATTTCATTTACAATATATTCTGTACTGCTTCACAATTAAACATTTTCAATATTTTCTGTACTGCTTCACAATTAAACATTTTCAATATTTTCTGCACTGCTTCACAATTAAACCTTTTCAATATTTTCTGTACTGTTTCACAATTAAAGCTCCAAGTTAATGAAGGAATTTCATAAAGTCGATTTAATCAGTAAAATATTATAATGCGTAGTTATTCACTAGTTTTTATCAAACAGTAATATAATTATAGTTGCTCAAAAAAATACTGCGCGTTTGCTGTGTTAAAATATGTTAGCAATAAAACGTTTTTCGCTTTCTTTTTTGTTTTGGGTAGGAGTTAATAATTATAGTTTTTCGTTTTGTGTACAAAATAACTTACCTCCATAGCCTAGACACCCTGCAAGCACGTATCCAGAGGGGGGGCCGGACCCCCCCCCCTAAATTTTCAAAAAAGGCAATTTTTTTGTCAAAAAAGGTTAAAAATCCAAAAAATTTGATGCGCAAAAAATCCAACGTGCTTGACACCCTGCAAATACTTGTAGCAGCATTTAGGCTATATGGCGTTTAGGATGTTTGGTACACAAAACGAAAAATGGGGATAGGCTATTTGGTGCACAAAACGAAAAGTGGTTTTAGGCTATAAATGGTTCCTCAAGGGACGATATAGTATTGGCTTGCACTTATGCCTATAGTTATATAAGAAACCCAAAAAACCCGGGGTCGTGGGGTTTTTCAAAAAAACCCGGGTTTTTCGATACCTTGTTATTATGAAACTATTGTCTTTATAAATACTAAATTGTTGTCGGGAACCTTTTTTAACTTTAAGAAAGAATAAGAAACTTTCAAACTGTGGTTAAACAAACATATTATTATTCCTAACTTTTTTACTCGGAAAATTTAAAGAATATTTCTTTAATTAAAAAATTACTAAAACTTTTATTTTTTTAATTCCACAAAATTTAATAAAAATACTTTTAGTTTTTAAACCTTTAGGGAATGAAACCTCGAGATACAAAATCTCATGACTCTCCGTGTAAAGTTGAAAGTTGATGTTTTGAAATAAAATTCCGACGTCTGTAAATCATAGCATTCAGAAATCAAAAACAGTACTCAATAGTAATACTATATATTACTTGTGTATTATGGCTCGGGAGCTTAAGCTTGTGCCCGTTCCAGGAGAACTTAGTTATGTCAAGCTGTCGCAATATCCTGTTTAGCAGTCAACATTAGTCCTAATACAAGAAAAGGTATGAACAACTTTATCATTCAACTGGCTAAGTTATATACGAATAGATATCCTGTCTGTCCATCTTAGAATCTGTCGATTAATTTTTCAGCTCGATCACTCCGCAACTCCACCTAAACATTAGCACAACATACTGAAAAGCAGGAACAGTTTAGCACAGAACAGTTAAATATTTCATTGCTTGTCCCGTGCAAGGTATCGAAAAACCCGGGTTTTTTAGGAAAAAACCCTCGACCCCGGGTTTTTTGGGTTTTTTAGGGTTTTTAGGGTTTTTTGGGTTTAAGGGTTTTTTATATAACTATAGGTATAAATACAAGCCTATACTATACCATATATGAAAACTACAGCTGACAACAACAACAACCGTGTCAACTACTATTACTTACGTCAATGAAAAGAAAAATTAAAGCATAAAAGTTTAATTTTATTATGTTGTAACGTAGCAAATGCAGTATATTTGTGAACACCTATATTATTATTACTGTTTGATAACAACTAGTGAAATATTAAGCATTATAATATTTTACTGATTATATTGACTTTATGAAATTATTCCTCTGTTAATTTGAAGCTTTAATTGCAAAGCATTACAGTAATGAATATGTAAGTGATTAATTGAAATTACGTGTACAACAATATTATAAACATAATCTTCACAATGCAATGACTAAAGTATACATAACACTAATATTATTATAGCCCTCACATTACGATACATTAATTACGCGTAGAAGTGTAGAAGCTATATTTGTTTCCACCTGATTATACATTTGTTTACATTTTTGAATAGAAATTAGTATGTATTGCGTATCTAGATGGAGCTGTAGTGCACATTTTTGTATGTTTTGTAAAAAACCCAAAAAACCCAATAAACCCGGGGTTTTTTAAGTAAAGTGGGGTGGGTTTTTTGCCAAAAAACCCAAAAAACCCCAACCCATAAAAAACCCGACCCACAACCCTGGTCCCGTGCATACTAAACTATAAAGATATTCTACATGGCAGCCGTCAAGTATTTTCGTCTTAATTCTTATTCTATAAAAGTGTATTTGTGACCCATTAATGTTAACTCAATACCTTGATGAAATATAGTAAGGGAAAAGTAGTAAGCCAAGTAGTAAGACAATGTCAGCCGAACAAGTCCAGAGTGGCATTGGTCTACTAACCTTGCAGTCTATAGAGTGAATACCTTAGTAAGTGTTACTACAATTCTGTGATTTTACTTGACCAATGTATTGAGTTAATCATGGTGGCTCACATTTTATCAATCTATATTTCTCTATCCCCATTTCTTATTACACTTTTCGTATGGCCCTTTTCTTCCTATGTTATTATATTAAATGATTCCAGTAATCTAATTGCAAGACACTAGCCTCTTACAGTATACAGCTTCTACATATACCATAATATGATATAAGGAGATGTATAGAAAATTTCGTGCCCAAATTTGTTGTGGCATAAATTGTGCTTCAGACTGGCTTGTATGAATATTTGGAATACTTTTACTTGCGTGTAAAGGTAAGCCTGATAATAATACAGTGTCCGCTAAAGACGTGCAACTTTTCAGCCTTGACTTTGCATTCAGCGAGACAACTTTGTGTTCAACCGGGCAAGGTATTCACTCTATAGACTGCAATGTTAGTAGACCAATGCCACTCTGGACTTGTTCGGCTGACATTGATATTGAGAATATGTATTTCTTACCAAACGGTCCATATGTAAATCAGTTACAGTGAAATTGGTTTTTATACTGCTAATGATATTTATATAAGCAATACATTAACATGGTAGCCGAATCTCGTCTGTTCTTCCCGATTGCTTCTTCCTCTCTATATGTTTACATACCAAACGAAGGATGACTAAATGTACAAATATTAAATCAATCATATTTATGAACAATTTTACATGTACTTGTAATAATACTTTAATTATAGCACTAAATTTTATTACGCCAATGACGGAGTAGGTCAAAATCACTGTATTTAAATCTGCAGTGTAATATAATGTACAATTATTAATTATTTGGTTGTAACACTCGGAGTTAATAATTAAGACACATACATTGATTAGAAGTACAACTGTGGGTTTCATACCCTTTTTGTACGCAGCTGTCGTTGCAAGTGTCTTCATCGAAATTACCACAGTAACCAACTGCTCCACCCTGTCCTCCCTTTACTTCATTTGGTTCACAAGTACATTTATTAGCTGTGCATAGATGTTTTTGAAATCCTTTCGATCTACAAAACTGTAGGCATGATGCAGCATTGAGATTACCGCAGTGGCCAATTGCCCCGCCTGGTCCTCCACCCCCTCCGCCCGTCGCTTCATTTGGACTTGGTGGTACACAAGTACATTCTTTGGCTGTGCATTGATGTTGGTCATATCCTTTATTGCTACAGAACTGTTGGCAACCTGCATCATTGTAATTACCACAGTAACCAACTGCCCCGCCCTGTCCACCATTTTGTCCTCCTTTTACTTCATTTGGCTGACAAGTACATTTGTTAGGCGTGCATAAATGTTTTTGAAATCCTTTACTTCTACAGAATTGTAGGCAAGTTGCAGCATTATGATTTCCACAGTAACCAGATTGACGGACTGTACCTAGAATTCAAAGATATTTAGTTTTACTATAATTTTATACTATTGAGTTATCACAAAACATAAATGTAGACTTTAGAAATACTTACGCACGTCTTCTGACTTTGAATTGTCATTTTTATCATATAAATCTTCCTTAGATATCACACCATATGGAATCGAAAGAAAAGTAATAAGTGCAGTAAGTGCAAACAAGGATTTGGATATTTTACTCATTGTTCTGGTAAACACAGGAGGAAATAAAAATTTTATACGTACAGTGGTGATATTAATGAAGTAATAGGGAAGTGTAGAGAATATTGATTGCCATTAATATTTAGGTTCAATGTCCGCAAGGAAGGAAATGAAAAATGTTTTAACTATATTTCATAGAACGGCTGACAAAGTACAAAGGAGTTGAGAACGTGTAAAACAAATCTAACCGTACGTTTTGCTTTATGTTCGTATGCATTGTAGAGGATATTAAGAAAAAAATTTATCAGGTTTTAAAAAATTCATTGTGTAGTTAACCTGGGAAAGGACAACAACGAGTGTTTGTAATGGTCCCCTATGGTAGTTTCCTGTTAAATATTATTAGTACTTTGATTTGATCATTAATACTCATATTGGTACAAATTTGCATTAGATTAGAGGACATAAATGCAGTCCAAGTTTTTGACTCAAAACTGTTTGCCGCACAGTTTGATGGGGAGAGGCTTCATTTATGAGCATAAACAATATGAAACCACAGAAACCAAAAATAAAGGTAGGTACCCGGTAGCTATTTTGGTGACCTTTTCAGCATTTGAATAGAGATGTCCTCCAGAGTTGGCCTCCCACGTCTCGATCACCAATTTGGATGGGCGGATCTATGGTACATATACATACCCTTACAGCCTATTGCCCGGGCGGTGCGGCTCTGGGGTACTTGCCTATCATTTATTGCTAATTACTATTACAGCGGTTCTATATGTCAATACTACTTCCCACAATAATTTATTAAGTATACAAATGCCCTGCAGCAACAAGGAGCTGTATTAAAATTAAACAAAGATGCCTCCACACGCATTGTTGCTGATCTTTTAATTTTATTATGTAACTAGGTGAAACCTAGCACATAAGATGTGCTAGAAAAATGTTGAAACATGTAATATTCTAGCGACTGCATATTAGCCCGAAATTCAATGACAGGCCGAAGATTTCAACCGCAGAAAATTTCATAAATTCCCTGCGCGGCGTGCGCGGCGTACTAACACGAATTTCATCCATCCCTTTATTTATTGCGCAATTCCACCTCAGCTTTATACTATTGGTATGATATAGATAGATAGGTTATTGATGAATATCTTTTGATAAACATCCAATCCAACCCATCATGACATCCGGATGGGAAGGTATTGGTTCTCATCCAGCACACCAAACATACTCGATATCAAAGCTTAGAAGCTTAAAGAATATTTCGTAACAAGTATCTACGTACAGGTTGCTTAATTCGAACATTTATTTGTATTTGTTTGAATGCGAATTAAAAAAATAACATGTCATTTCTTACGGTCGGCTATTTCAAACCTTGTAGTCGTAAAAATAAGCTTCTTAGATAGTATGGGGTCTATTGTTTGCTATTCGATTATTCGAGTTGTTCGATTCACTCCAAAGGATGTGACAACCAACTCCTTTCCATCCAGCCTATAATGACCATCCAGGCTACTGTACCCATCCCATCCAGCCCATCATCAACATTTAAGAAATTGCCTCCATCCAATCCAGCCCATTACCGACATCAAAGTAATTGTCCTTCCAGCCCATCCAAACATCCGGATGGGATGGTGGATGGTTATGTTTACATCTATGGTGCGTTGGTATGCAACATACTTAAAAACATAAGAAATATTTCACTACACATGTCCAAACTTCGCGTTTATACTTTAAAAATGATATTTATCAGCCTCCGCCGGTAAACCTCGGCTAAGGTGGCTCAACCGATGAAAAATGGGACACCGCCGCCACTAAATATCACGGCTGGGGGCTCTGCTCATTTGTACATATACACACATACAAACATACGTACATACAAAGGTATTTAATAATGTGCCCCAAAGCAGTTTACCCGACGTCCACCACACGCAACATGCTATTGTCGGGTGCCTTCCGAAGTTACCCGACAAAGACACTTTGCTAATAGTGGGCTTCGGGTAAACTGCTTTGGGGTACATTATTAAAAACATTCATTATTCAATGCGCGTGCGCCAGATTACCTTTATACTTTAGTCATGATAAAGTAATAATATGTATACTTATACTGTTTATATATAGATATTATGCTTGTACCTACAATAAGAATACCAAGTAAGTATATTAACCAAGCTATGAACCAATAACACTAAATTGAATTATGATTATCGCGTAAGTCAAATCAACGACACCATCTGAAATGACAAGATAAGAAATAAGAGTACATTATTGATTACTATTAACACTACATTAATCAAATAATGTCAAGATAAATACTTAATAATAATATGTAAATAAATATATTAACTATCTCTCGTACAGCCTGAATTATTCCACTCTCGAACTTTTCCTTTACATGTTTTGTTAACATGTATAGGTTGATAATCAGTTGAAAAAATTTTAATTAGATAAATGGAAAAACAGTGTTGTACAGTTGACCACTTTTTTGCATTTTGACCTGGCCACTGGTCAAAATGATCAAAATAGACAAAATATCAATATACAGTTACTTAGGCTAGCAAATAAAATTTAAAATGTTTAGGGAATGAGATATGGCCTAAAACCAATAAAACACTATTCTACTAACATCAGACTACAAAATGACGCTCTCTAATCATTTTTAACTGCAATCTTTAGAAAGTTATATTCCTTGTTTACTGTTGCAGTAAAAGCTACCTTGGTGTCTCACTTAACCCCAAAAAGGCATTTCGTCCATTTTGACCGCTTTTTGAGTGTATATTGACCGGGCCATTTTGACCATTATGACCACTAGTGGTTTTAACCACTGCGCAACACTGTGGGAAAATAATAAGTAGGGATTCACCATTTCCAATAAATTCTCATCGCTCCTTTCTCATTTGTTTGGAGACAAATTGCCATTTTCGTGGCGAATATATATAAATATTTTTTTGGGTCCAAATGAAATTATTAAAAAAAGGATTTTAAAGATAAAGAACTTATAAATAGTTAAATTAAATTATTTGACCACACATGAGAAATCAATTTGGATATATGGTAGATGTGGTAAATGATTAAAAGTTAAAGACTTACATTTCCAACAAGAGCATCTAATTACAAACGAATTTCCTCCGCTAATTCCGATTTCATTTGCGTGCACTTCATGAATAAGGAGTGCTACTTTCTCAGGCAGACAGCTCTCCTTTAACTCAAATTGAGACTCGCACAAGTTCCTATATTTCTTGCAAAATACTACAGTCTTGCAATATAATTATTAATATAAATTAAATTGGTCATAACAAAATAATTATTAGAAGAATTATAAATTCAGTTTAGAAAGATGATCACCAAGTTTTGGAAATCCGCTGCTGAGAATAAATTCAGAAAGTAAACTGCGATATATATAATCATCGATATTTCCTTCAATGTATTAACAACGGGGAACCGATAAATAACGTAAGCATAATAAGGCCATGTGAAATAGACGACAGAAAAAGTAATCCATCCAAATACATTATTGACAGAATCCACAAGACGGCAGATTTGGGAAAATGCTTTCATAACCTATAGAAAATTACATGTAAATTGAATATTCTGAAAATTAAAAAATACTAAATAAATAAGGGATTTGTTATAATAATATTGTCATATCTCTCTTCTATCCGTGAATAGGCTTTCAGGTCTATTTTCCATTCTTTTAATGAGTAAGGCAAGCATCCTTCTCAACGTTAATGAACAGATAAGCAGTAGTATTTGTCCCATGTGATCAGTAAAGGATATAAACCAACTTGTGATTACATAGACTGTCCCAGGGCGTACAGGTCTGTCTAGTGGTCTAAACAGCCGCTTCTCAGGCTGAGGTCTGGAGTTCGAATCTCTGGAGCGCCTCAGGTCTATAAGGTAGTAGTCTGGAGCTGGGAGAAGCTGTCTTTGCCGTATATTCGTTATTAGCATTGATTTGCCTATCTTAGTGACAATATGATTATCTATCAATGCCCTGTCTGTAGTGTATGGATTGTTCTGTTGGTCTGTATACGTGCTACGAGTTCTACCTAGCACAAGTCTGGACAATGGGATGCGCATGAGGGGATAAGGTGGGTTGAAGTAGACTGCCATAAGTGATTTGCTTGGGGTCACTGGCGGTCGGCTTACATGTCCCGGTCCCTCTCTGACTGCCCACCAGATCGAGTTGCGGGACAGTGTTGAGTCGTTCCGTCTCATGGTTCAGTACTCTTCACTAAGTCTCTTCGTGTAAGTCTGTACACTTAGTAAAGTTGTTCCGGGGGTCACTGCAAGTAAGCCCTCGCGGCTTGAGCGGTAGCATAGCTCTACTAATCAATAGTAGTAGCCGTGCTCTCCCCCTAACACACACACACATAGACTGTCCCGAGAATTATTTTTGGAATTTTATCCAATCCTAATGGGGAATTCTAAAATAGAATACGCAATTAAGCATTAATTAAGATTTTGTAACCATTTTAAAGCTTCTTAATAAGTATGATCACGTTGAATATTACTCCATAAGTCTTATTGACTTGTGAAACTATTTCTTCTACTACACTTCGGTCAGTACGGTTTTGTGTTGGAGATATTAACACATCCAACAGATCATACATTGTCCAGAGAAAGATAGTACTCCATACAATTATAGCACATGATTTCATCTGAAAATGCAATAAGAAAATAGTTTTGAGTGCTAAATGCAAGATAAGATGGAAAACTCATTATCAAAAATTCCAAAAAATGAATATGTAGTTGAATGTGGTAACAATAAAGTTTGTCTGTTTTTAAAAATTATAAAAGTCCAACAATAACATAAAAAATATTTACTGAAACTTGGCACTATTTTGAATTTGCTATTAAATAGACTTACAGTGCGCTGATTAGGAAGGTCAATTTTCAGTTTTCCTAAAAGTATGCATGTTATTAGTAATTCGTTCATCATAACCTCCAATTGTTTCTTTTTCCTCCAAAACGTAATCATGATCACTATAGAGCACGAATTGTAAGATACCATAATAGCTACAATCACAAACCAAATCTTGTTTCCAGTTTGTGTAGCACTAAGTATATTATGAAAAATCTGTACCCCAGCAACAATTTGAAATACTAACACTGGCACCACCTAAGAATAAATACCAAATATGCATCACTACCTCTCATACGTTAATTGATTCAGGTGTATGTTTTTACCTGAAAGATTGCATTAAACTTGCAATGATATATTTTAGTGATGGAATCAAAACTGAGATAGATTGGAGACAAACAACAATAATTTCCAAAATTAAAAGCGTGTTTAAAAAATAAAGATAACGAGTATATTTTGGCAGATTCCATTTCAACCATTTTAAAAATGGTATATATTATGTTGCGTGAGAAAGATATTAATTGTAGTTGTAAGTATGCATACCAACTTCATCAATTTTAATGCATAATGTACTCAAACATAAACCACTTGAAATGTGTATTGACATTTGAATACATGGAACAAAACAAAAAATCTAATTACTGGAGTATTGATTATTTATATTTGTCTTTAATATAATTAATATTGTTTTGTATCTGACAGAAAAATTAAAAAGGGAATTTGTTATAGATATTATGACTTTAATTAATATATTAATTATGGATATTAATTATGTTAATATTGTAGAAATTAATATATCAGCATCAGCAATGGGTACTTCGTAGGCAAACTAAAAATTAATCCAGTTAATACCAGTTAATACCTATTTGTTTCACTATTTGTGTACGTTGTTCCCCAATTTAATAACATGATGAGTAACCAACAGTAAGGTGCATCAAACAATCGTACAGTTATAAAGTACAACATAAACCTCGCGTGCATAATATAACGTTAATATTAAAGGTGAGATTGATACGTGCATTGTGTTCACTACGTGAATTAATTGTAGTCGACAACTGCATCCTGATGCAGAAAATTACTTTTGGTGTTAGCTTTTGGTTAAAAATCGTGACTTGCAGAAGAAATCTGCAACTACATTGATTTTCGTGCTTCTCCCTGGAATTTAAGATTTACGGTTGGTGAAAATAAATGATTATACTAATTGTAATATGTACCACTAGTACTTGAGATATATAATATAAATGAATGTTGTATTTAAAGTATTTAGCTACCTAATCTACAGATTATGTTATATTGAATCAAACACATGCATAAAAATTGCATCCAATAAATTTTCCGCTGTTAAATTAAATGTCTTTATTGCACACATGCTGAATCAAATTGCATATGGCATTGAATGATTATATTACATAAATTAATCTGTTTATTACACGCCTCCGTTCCACAAGTTGAAGAATGTCTGATTCCATGAAGCATCCCAATGCTGATAACCTTGTTTGTTCAAATGAAGCTTATCATTTAGGTAAAGGTCTTGTCTGATATTCCCCCAGCTTTCAGCCAATTCATTGAACATATCAAATACGACTGTGTTTGCATTTTGGTTTAACTGTATTACTTGTGAATTAATTGACACAATTCTATCCCATATGGTTAATATGGGAGAAACATCTCCTCGAGGATTGATGTTCACATGCAGAATTTTGGTATTTGGCAGTTTGCGAGCAATATGCTTTAAAGTGGCGACGACTCCTTGAGTAATTTCCGCTGCTGACGGATTAACAGGAACATTGTTGGATCCACAATAGAGAACAACCATCTTTGGGTTCACATTGTCAAGTTCTCCATTAGCGAGTCTCCAAAGACAATGCTGGATTTGATCCCCTCCAATTCCATAATTAACTGCTCCGAGTGGTTTATACTTGGCATCAAAAATCTCCGCTCCTTCCCTGCTCCAATACTCCATCACGGAAGAACCCATGAAAACGATTTTAATATTGGTTCCATTTACTCTGTTGTTTTCAACAAAGGCCCTGTGGCGATCCATCCACCATTGCTCTCCGCGGGGCTCAGGTTCCCATGGTTTACCCTCACAGACAGCAACTATTAAATTCTCATTACATAATTAGTAAATTATTCTAATAAATTAATTTCGAAACCAAAGTTGGGAATTCTTTTATTACAATGGGATACAAACATGGACCATTAAAAAATAAGGTTAATAATACACTGTAGTACTTACAAAATGTAATAGCTAAGACTCCGAAAATGGCAGGATGAAAATTAAACATGATGTGTTTTTATTTGTTGCAGAGAACAACTAATTTTATGCTTATTCACAGTACCAGATAATATTGTGAACTATATTAATTATTTCTGTCAGGAAGACTCCAAATACTTGTTAACCAAGTTATTGAGTAGAATGATATCGATTTAATCATGGATTTGGAGTTTGTTTACTTACACTCATTTAAAATCTACGTTTTAAGCATAACGAGAAAATTATGTGTACAATCAAGAACGTATTATAGAATGGGCACAGCAGTATTTTATTGTGTGCCCTCCCTCATTCACATTGTGACATTATTGGAAACGTGCTGTTAATAATATATGAAAGTATATTATACTCTAGAATTATCTGTTGATAATATCTTAAAAGTCGTTTAAAGAGCTCCATACCCTACAACAGTTAACAGGTCTCCATTCATTTTATAGTCAATGTTATTGCAATTGATAACCAAGAGCGATTTTATCTGAAGAGCAATGTAAATTAAATGGCCATGGTGCATTCTCACTATGATGTTTGGTGAGAATGGTGTGATACAAATTATATACCTTTATTTATATAATTATGATACACTAAATATTTAATTTACCCAAGTGAAAATTTAAAAGGAAAAAAAATATGTAGATACTGATTAAGAAATGAAACAAACAACACAGATACCTGACTTTTAACCAAACGACACAATTACTGTTGTAATGAAGATATAATTTTACGCTTGGAACTTGGAATTATCAACACACAGTGCTTTAATAAATAGGCGAATTCCGTTATATATACCCATAGGATAATCGTAAAGTGGATTTGCGCAATGAAAAATTTCCGTGATAATGTGTAAATGTAAAAGATGAACTTCGTGTAACTAAGCAGGCGCAAGAATAATTACAATATTTTAAAATTAAACTAAATGCTGCACGGGTGATAAAATGGCTTTAAACAGCAAGTTTAGAAAATATTTCACTTTTTGGTAAAATGATTGGATTTGGTGTTATTATGAGTGGGTAGTGTTGATAATTTCCCCTCCGTTCCGTAGGACGGGCTTATTTCTAGGAATCATACCCATAAGATAATCTTAAAATGGAGTTGCGCAATGAAAATTTTCCGTGATGATGTTTGAATGTAAAAGATGAACTTCGTGTAACTACGCAGGCGCAAGAATAATTACAATATTTCGAGTCCGTAGGACGGGCTTATTTCTAGTATATAATATAGACAATTATTTAGACCCAAAATAAGTTATTTCCAATATGATATTATACAAGTAGTGCACAATCGTCTGCTTAACATTAGAATGTAACATACCAAATTATCATGGCCGGGGCAATGTAACAAACCTGAATTCTCATCATCGGAGGACGGAGGATTTCTCTTGTAACTTTTAGAAATCACCCGCTGGCCAACAAAGCATTTAACCGATCTCTACACAATAGTGCATATATAAACACTGTATCCGAATCCACTCCCACAAAATATTAGTTCAACAATTTCGGATTAAATTGCGAAAATTCGGATTTATTAAATGTTCATTACCTGTTTAAGCGGGTATTATTGATCAAATAATATTTGGTGGGAGTGGATTCGGATACAGTGTATACATATCCACTTACTGTGTTGAGGTAGGATAAGTTCCTTTGATGGTCCTGATAGAATGGTTTGTCAAATGTCTCGGCCCTGATAATTTTGTATGTTACATTGTAATGTTATGCAGACGATATCACACAATTGAATTAAATTAATTTATTGGGAGTTGCACAACTGCATAGCTGTATTTAACAAACAAAACAATCAGAAAACATCCTGACTATCTATGCATACGTAATTATAAATACTGTACTAAGTAAGTATTTGTACTGTGCTACATTAGCAGTTGAGATAAGCATGAACCATAGCGGAAAACTAATTAAATTGAACAGTAGAGTGTAGTGTTTCTCTTTGTCAATGCAATGTGACTGAGTTGATAGGGATTAAGTATGCCAATGCCAGCTCTAAGGGAGTTGGCAATGGGGTCAGTAAAAGTGGCCTGTACCCAGCACTATTACTTTGTAACGAGGAGGTGAAGTTAAAATTACAGACATACATTAATGGTTACATAACGGTTAACTTCATTATTTTCGGTAACTTCTATACGAAATTGATATCTAATTAAAAAAACATACAGCTCAAATCAAAATTTTGGATAGGAAATAAGTAGTGAAGTGACGATATTGGCACCGGCATCAATACAGTCGAGAGTGTGTTTAGACTTTACTGCTCTGAAAATGCCATACCGAATGCCAAATGTAGTTGTACTAGCCAGCATTTTTTGATAATAAAGTTTGTTCCCAGTGATTGTCAGGAGTTCCATTTGGAGTACATTTAGTGTTTCGGCGGAGTGTTTGTTACAAATGGAGTACGTCAACAGGGTGAATGTAAGGCCGGACGCGGCTGCAAGACAGAGGGTAACCAAAATAACTACCACTCTTATGTCTTCTGAATTTTGTCGAATGGCTGCAAAGAAAGATAGTGACCCAAGAGCTAATGTATAATAAATAAATGCCGGGACGTAGCATCGTAGAAGACAGTCGTTGAATAATGTATTTAAAACTCTTAGCCCATTAAATGTACGTATTCTTTCTTGCAGATCAGCTTTGCTTTCCCTATGGACAAATGAAATAAAAATATTATTTATAGTTACTATGTAATATTATTATGTTTATTAATTAAATCTTGAACAATAAAATTGCCTAAATTTAGCACTTCATTAGTTCGTTACAAAATGTTAATATTATAAGCATTTTGTATGCATTCTGTTGGAAAATTATGAATTTTGCGAAACATACCTGATCATATGTAGGAAGAAACAGATCCTTGATGAGTACAAAAATGTAAAACAAAAAAACAAACTCATTAAAAAAGCTATAATTTGCCCTACGAAATATTGTTGGAGAAAGTTGACAATAGAAGTGGACAATTCACTCCCTTCAATAAGCCAGGCAACACGATGTCTTCCAGGAATCACATAGAATAAAGCATGGGAGAGGAATGATACAGAAATTATATATAAGCCTACCATCCATTTCGAAATCAATGTTTCGACATAAACAAAAAATTTGAATTTTTTCCCGGATGTTTTACGCCAACCTGATTTATAACAATATTAAAAACAGAATAATTAATTCACACACATATTTACGGAGTTAAAAAGATACAATTACAGTACTAAGCCAAAGGTATGACTGAGTAGGTACCTTCAGCAATGATTGGGAATCCTTTAAGATCCATTTGATTTAAAACGTGTGCAATTTCGACCTTTTTTGTTTTCAGATTGGATTCAGTAATGATCATCATTATATATGTACAATTAAGCACGAAGAGAATAACGAATCCCAAATTGATATTCTCGTCTGAACGAAGCATGAGTACTAATTGAATTGCTTCGTAAATTTCAAGTACAATTAAAGATATTATATGAATGCTTAGTAGAGGAGATCCCCCAGTTTCAAACAACTTCTTGGATTTATTATATTTTATTGGACTGCATCCGAAGAAAATATTAAAATAAAACCCAATCCATTGTAAACTTTCATATCCGGAGATATTCTCTGGATTTGGAATGATACTGACATTCAACTGCTCCTTCCAAAGTTTCCAGGGAATAGAAATGCGTCGCATGCTAACTCAAATGTTGGTCGTGTAATTTGATCTAACTGCGGATAAATACGTTTTCAATTAAAATGTTGATAACAAAACTAACAATACAATAAATTGTTTCAAACATGAACGAATTACAAACGTTTTAATACTTATCTATAATTAGTTTTTGAAACTTTCCGTTATTTGTGAGTGATTTTTAGTGACTTACCAAATAAAATGATTTGTCGTTTTAAGGTGGGATAAAATTGAATACAAATAAATTTTATTTGGATGAACGGCAATTGTTGTTGACGTTTTGGTTTCTAGTTTGGAGTTCAAGAACATTTGTTCTGAATTTCGCTCATGCATTCCCTTATATTGTATCCAGATATCCAGGGTTCTATTTTAGCCGGGAATTTTTACATTTTCCCCACCCACCCGGGCAAAAGTGGCAAAAATCTTAAATCGTAGTTCTTTTACCCAAATAGAATCGATGCCTTTGCGTTTATACGTGCCTATAAACAGGCTTAGTACGATATCCGATTTTCAATGATAAACTAGTTAGTTACCTGTGTAAGTTATGTTTAAAAATTTTAACCTTAAAAACTTATTGTTACTTTTGCCCACAAGCCACCTTACATTTTGTCTGCTCACTAGAGAATTTTGCCCCATAACCACCTGGCCATTAGCCAGTGGCTAGCAAACCCTACAAATATCCTTCAATAATTTTCAACGAGCTCGCTGTTTACTGTTGCTTAATGTATATTATACATTATTATTCCAGTTTAAGTCCATTTATTGTGGACGACGTGTTCAGTGTGTGAGTATGTAGTTCAGTCTCTGTTATCTAGAATTTGATGGAAGGTGCATAAAATATCATCACATACGCTGAAAGGCTAAAACTTAACGTTCGTATTTATTACTATTTTATAAGTTGAAAGCTGACTTGTACTTTTGAATCATGAATTACATTTCCTCTTTATAACATTGGGCCATCAACATTGCCTTTGTGAAATAATTTATAAAGCATTCTGTACTGTTTTCTAATGTTGTAAATAGAGAGAATGACAGAAGAAGGCAAGGTAGATAATGGAATTGCTAAACCGATCTGTTTACATCTGATACATAGAAAACCTTTTTGGTTGCTAAAACTTACAGTGCCGTATAACTAAAGAAGTCATAAGACTGCATTGTAAAAGAAGTTTCTTTGAGTTATGACGGAGAAATGAGGTTTTAGATATTCTAACATACCATCTTTATACATTTCATAATTTTTAAATCATTTTAGACTCGATCCAAGCAAATTAATTTTTAAAATAACAGGGCTCCAAAGGCAAAACAAGATTCACTTAAGTAGAAAGTCTCACACGGTCAATCACACTTTTATAAGGTTTGTGGCATCAGAATTACTTATGTACTATTATTACTGTGTGGTAGCTAGAGTACGTTTTAAGCATGTTTAATTACTAATAACCGAATTGTGTAGGTAAAACACAGGTTAATGAAACCATGATCAATGATTTATTCACAAACTTATCATATTCTCCGAAATTGCTTGTCAACTTGTACATATAGCATTACGTACTATTTACCCCTGCATCTGCACTGAGGAATGTATTTTGTATGATATTTTGTTTACCAAATGGAACAATTTAATAACCTCAAATTCAAAACACTAATGAATGATTAATTATTGCTTTATTCAGCACCACAAATGCAGAACTCTCCTTAAGTGATTGTCTTCAATTTATTACTTCGTCATAGTGGATAAAATGCACGTATACAGAAATGGGTTTCCGAGGGGGGTCGCGCTAACATTCCATATAGATATCTTAAATATATATTCCCGCGTAGCCCGAAATTTTTTGGCATGTTTTGACGAAAATGCACTTAAATCTTTACTAGAAAGTAAAAAACATGATAAAATATCGCGAATTTTCTAACAATTTTGTTTATTTCCAATGATTTAGAAATAACCTTTTGCTTTTAAGTACATAATTTTAAAATAATTCGGTTTGTTTCCAATCTTAAGGTACTTCATCTTGTTACGTATATTGTGGTTTGTAGTGTCAGCATTCTTGAATGTAAAAAATGGTTTTGAGCATCTGATTTATTTTTTGTAATAGCCCAAACCAGAATATCCCCCGTAGGAAGTGTAAAGTTTAGATAATATTATGTTAAATGTAATTAAAATAGGCATTATATTGCATGCTGACCTGACAGGTCATGAGAAATTGACTGTAAGCTGTAATACAGCAAACAATAAGTAGGTCAATAAGTTGTCATATAAGTCGGTGTAAACATTCATATGTGTACAACATAATTAGATTAAGCTAAAAGTACATCTAATAATAAGTCAGTTTGTAATGATCTTTGTACAAGAGAAGTACACTACACTACTAAATAAATTAACTCAGCATCTCAAAACCCGTGAACCTTATTCTTATTAGAACACGTTATCAGCACGATACTAAACCTTACTCTGTGAAGAATCTTTTGACTTCTCTTTTGTGAATTATCAAAAAGGGGACAAATGAGACTTTCAATAATTCGGAAGCGAATTTATTAAAAGTGGAGAACAGGAGTACAGGGGACATGTGAGATAATTTTAACGATTCTAAAAAGATTGTTAAAGGAGGAAAATTTACTGTGTAGTGCTTAACAAAGTGATTAGAATCTTTTGATTGATTATTCGCAAAACGATTATTAATCAAAATGACAACAACCGGTCCAGGTACTTCAACTACTACGACAATTGTACAAACCAAAAAGTTTGATACAGCTTCGATTACCAAATTGAATGGTGAAAATTATCGAGTCTGGAGAATGAGGATGTCAAGCCTTTTTCTCACGCATCAAATCATGGATGTAGTCAACGGGTCTGTTGCTCGTCCGGCAATAGCAGGCCTTGCCCAAGATAAGTGGGATCAGTCAAACAATGAAGCTCTAACGTCAATGTTAATGAGCATGTGCGACACCCAGGTAGAGACAATTACTGGATGTAAAACTTCGTTTCAAATTTGGGATAAACTAGCAACCATGTACCAAAGCGTTAGTGGGGAAAGTAGACAAGCTCTTCTACAAAAGTTTTACTCAGTTATGGCCAGTCACAACGGCTCGCCAGTGAAAACTATGTGCGAAATCCAGAATTTGGCTGCTCAATAGAGGTTTCCCACAATTGGTGACCGGTCACTAAATTAACATGAATAGGTATTGAAATGACTACAGTACCTGCCTGTGTTATCTTGGAATTGTGGGAAACGTCTATTAGCAGCACTGGGAAAACCAGTGGACGACGAAGCTCTAATTGCTAGAGTTGTATCCAGTCTGATGGAAGACAAATATCGTCAGTTTAGGGAGGCATGGAGATCTGTGGATCTGACAATTCAAACTCCAGCTTTACTCCTCTCTCGTTTAAAAACATGGGAGTTGGAAGATGAGCAAACATATGCAGCCAGTGAGTCAAAGTCGACTAATAAAGTTTTTGTTGCCAAGAAAACTGGCAATAAAAAGAGGACAAAGGAGGAGCTCGCAGAGCTAAAGAAGAAAACTACCTGCCATAAATGTAAAAAGAAAGGACGTTGGAAATCCGAGTGTCCAGATGACATAAAGGACAAAGTGGAAACAAAGATAACCAAACCGGAAGAAGTTAAAAAATTGAATAATGCAGCTTACGTGGTTGGTGATCTAAATGACCAATGGATTAGTGATTCCGGTGCGACTACACATTATTGCGGTAGACTAGAGTGGTTTTCTGAATACGAAAAATATGACAGACCACAACCAGTAACAATTGCTGACAATTCAGTAATGATGATTGAAGGCAAAGGAACGGTGAAAGTGAAAGCTCTCATCAGGAGTCAATGGAAGGTAATAGAACTCCTAAATGTAGAGTATATTCCAGGAGGAGCTAACCTCCTGTCTGAGAATGTACTTTTAGATAAAGGTTTGGAAGTACGCAAACAAGGCAGTGGAGATATCATTTACTACCGGAATAACGTAAAAGATATTCAGGCGGTACGGCTAAATGGTCTCCAGATTATGCTATTCAAACCAATAGTAAACATGGCATTGGTTAGTGTAAAACAAACCAAATGGCACGACAGACTTGGACACATTAACTCTCAGTACTTAAAGTTAACTGCAGAGAAAGGAGCAGTTCATGGACTTGAAACAATGGGATCAGAAAACTTTAACTGCGAAGTGTGTCTCAAAGCGAAATCAAAGAAAAAGTCATATAAGACAGTGGAAAAAACTGGTCTTTATAAAGTAGGTGAGTGTCTACACTCAGACCTGGCATATGCGACGCATATATCACACAGTGGAAAGAAGTATTTCCTTTTAATTAAGGATGAAATGTCTTCCTTCCGACAAATCTATTTCCAGAAAAGGAAAGATGAGACTGCTGAAAATGTCATTGAAGCTATCAATTTTATAAGCACTCAGACAGGAAACAGCGTAAAAATGTTTCGCTGTGACAACGGGACAGAGTATGTTAATAAAACTCTAAAAGACTTTTTCTCAACTAAAGGCATTCAATTTGGATTAAATGCTTCATACACTCCAGCCAGTAATGGCTTTGTAGAGCGTGAAGTGAGAACTCAGTTAGAAGCTGCCCGTGCGATGTTAATAAAAAGCAATCTCAATGAGAAACATTGGGACGATGCAATCTTAACCGCATGCTATATTTTGAACAGGATTCTAAGTTCAAAGAATAAGGAGAAAACTCCTTATGAGTTGGTGTTTAACAAGAAGCCATCGTTACAGCACATGAAAGTTTTCGGATGTAAGGCTTTTGCACATATAATGGACGGTAAAACAAGTGACAAGCTTAAATCGAGAGCAAAGGTGTGCAAATTGGTTGGCTACAATTCCCACAGTCAAAACTACGTATTATATGCACTTGAAGAAGGTGTATATATCGAACAAGCAAAACATGTAGATTTTGTTGAAGATAGCCTTGACAATGAGGAGGGAACGACACTATTAGATGAAAGTTTTACTTTAGTTGCCGATGAAAACGAAACTGTTACCATTTCCGAAGTGGATAATGGTGGAGGGGGAGATCACCAAAGATCTTCTCCTACTAAAGTGGATAATGGCGGAAGGGGAGATCACCAAAGATCTTCTCCTAATAGTGGAAGGGGAGATCACCAACGATCTTCTCCTAATAGTGGAGGGGGGATCACCGAAGATCTTCTCCTAATAGTGGAGGGGGGGATCACCGAAGATCTTCTCCTGTTAAAGTGGAAGAGGAGATGGAGGAGGAGATTACGGAAGAATTAATAGACGAACTCTTGGAAGCCACAGAAAATATCAGCGGCGACACGCGCGTTGATATGGGGACAACTGAGATTCCGGAACCTGAACCTCGTCCACAAAGAGTTAGAAAGCAAGTTAAGCCTTACCAGGCCGGTCTCAAGGCAAAGAAGTTTGGTGAAAATACGTTGGAGCCACAATGCTATGCAGAAGCTATTTCATGCAGATACCAAGAAGATGGGTTAGAGGCAATGGATTCTGAAATGCGAAGCCAAAAAGAAAACGGGACATGGGTTCTTGTAAAAAGGCCACCCAATGTGACCCCTTTAAAAAATCGATGGGTTTATAGGACTAAACCGACATCTGATCCAAATCAAGTCAAGTATAAAGCTAGACTTGTTGTCAAAGGATTCAGTCAGAAGGAGGGATTCGATTTTTCGGAGACTTTCTCACCAACATTAAGATACGAAACTCTTAGAATGTTGTGGGCTTATGCTGCTGCTCATGGACTAGCTCACCTCCCAATTGATGTACGTACTGCCTTTTTAAACAGTCCTTTAGAAGAAATTATCTACATGGAGCAACCCGAAGGGTATGAAGTAGGACAGGATCTTGTCTGCAGACTTGTAAAAAGTCTGTACGGCCTAAAACAAGCTCCTAGAAATTGGCATCATCATCTAGCAGGAACGCTAGCAAAACTAGGGTTCTTTCCAGCGGAAAATGATCCATGTCTATTTATCAATAGAGAAGAAGATGAGCCAATATTTATTGCTTTGTACGTAGATGACGGGCTAATGGTTGGAAGGCAAATGATAAATTTAAGAGAGGTCTTAAAATCTCTTATGAAATACTACGATGTAGAAGAAACACCCCCAGGAAGGTTTCTTGGAATTGAAATAAGTAGTGACGTAAATGGAATCTTTATCAATCAGGAATCCTATATCAAAGATCTACTTAAAAAGTACGGCATGTCTGAATGTAAAATTCTAGACATACCTATGACACCTAATCTTCAACTTGAAGAATTTAAAGTTGCTGACACTAGTTATGCATACCAAGAATTAATAGGAGCACTTCTATTTCTGGCACGATGCACTCGTCCAGATATAGCTTATCCCGTACATTACTTGTCAAGATTTTTTGCCAAGTACGGTAAGCAGCATTGGGACGAAGCAAAGAAAATACTTGCATACCTACGCGGAACAATGGGACTTGGAATCCTGTTTTCAAAAGGTAATGGGGATGGAGAAGTAATTAGATGCTACGTGGATGCAGACTATGGTGCGGATATTTCAACTAGAAAGTCAACTACAGGTATTGTATTTACTTTCAATAACGCTCCAATTAATTGGCTGAGTAAGAGACAGACATGCAAATCTCTCTCTTCAACGGAGTCAGAGTATATTGCTTTGGCACATGCGGGAAAAGAAGCAGTTTGGATATCTCGTCTGTACAATGAACTGTGCGACAAAGATGAAACTGAAGAACCAATCTGTATAAGAACAGATCAAAGCGCAATGAAACTTGCCAAAAACCCGGAGTTTCATAGCCGGACCAAACACATCGATATAAGACATCATTATATCCGACACTTGTCCGAGACTAAGCAAATTACTCTCGAACATCTCCCTGACAAAGCTCAACCAGCGGACATTCTAACAAAGGCAGTACCTAAAGACGTCTTTGTTCGAAAACGAACATTAATGGGTTTATGTGAAAAACCAACAAATGAGCCTGTAAAGCGAAAAGCTTTATTAAGTGTCATTAAAGATCCTAAAAGACCAAATCTGATGTGGAGTGTTGTTCTTTTTATGTTCTTGCTATGTAAAATAGTTGGAGGAGCAGAAAAACACAACCAAGACAATTCAATTCTTTGGAGAAAGAGTGAATTACCGGCAACAATTGGATTTTACTCATTCACAATGAAAATTAAGCTAGTTTCACCGTGTGTACTATTGCCTATGGAGGGAGTCGATCCAACAATAGGAAAATCAGTGAAGGAACATTGTGAAAAATCTTACGAAGAACTATTTCTGAGAAAATTAGAAATAATGTGCCCCCAACAACAACTCGTTTTTGGTAGAGAAAAACGGTTTATTATGTTAGTCTTAGGCGTCATACTTATTGCAAGCATAGCAAGTGCAGGACTTGGACTTGCTGCAGTTGCAGTTTCAAAGACATATAAACTTGAAACTAGACAAGATGAGCTTAAAAATGCGTTGGACGAATTGGAGAAAGACGTGTATGCTGGGAACAAGCGTTTAAAAGTTCTTCAACTTGAACTACATAAAATTACTGAAAGACTTGACCAATTGGGTACTGATTACTACTCATTCAAAAAGGATGTTGTAAGACTACAGTACATAATATCCCACCTAACAGGAAAACTGTCAGATGGTAAAAGAATCTTGGGAGACACGAAGAAACTTTGGAATAGAGGGAAGATGTCTGCTGACTTCTTTGAATTTCTCAATTACACACTGCCCTGTAATGAGACATGCCCTGTTGAGAATGGAAAATTCCATGGATGCGTAATGAACGAACATCGTGACGTTATAAAAATGGAATTCTCTGTACCAGTTATAACTCAAGATTTAGTACGAGTCGAAGCTGATCCTTTTGATCTGATGATTGAAAAGGAAAAACTGACATGCAGACTTAAGTATTCTGGACCAAGTACTGCTATTTTATCTATACCAGAGGACTGTGTATACGATACTTATGCAAACAATCCCAAAGACTTACTTGGGTTAGCTACGTCTCTTAAGTGCAAGAACAGTTCTTTAGCAGCTGACGAAAACTACAAAATTGGGAGATGTAAAATCTCTCAGTTAGGTGATGAAAAGGACTTTGTCCAAGTTAAAGTCCTGGACAACAAGTTTTTTGTGTATTGTCCTAAAAGTCAGTACATAATCGGCAAAAGGAGCATTGACTGCCCTAACAAGGTGTTCAATCTACCTATTTCTACCACCTTTACCCTCAATGATGTGGAATATAGAGGTGCTGTCCTAAAGATAGTTTACCGGGAATCGGAAGACCCATAGCTAACTGAGATGATCAATTGGCATTTGAATCCGAGTTTAAACTGGAATAATTTAACATCACAGTTCGATGAAACCTGGAAAGAAAATGAAGAGGACATTAAGCAACATGTGAAAAACATGTCTGTTTTTGAATTCACGGATGGTTGGAGTACACTCCAAGTTACCTGCATATTAATTGGAACATTAATTGCATTAGCAGCTATTATTTGTGTCATCAAATATCGCAAACAAATATGCAAGAAATCGACCGATCGCCAAGTGGGAATATGCAACGAAACCAGAGCTGGTGCAAATAATGGATCTGAAGAGATTCCATTAGACCAGATCACGTCACCAATGACACATAGAGTAATTATAGAAAATTAACTCCCTATATTGTTTGAGGAGGGTGTAAAGTTTAGATAATATTATGTTAAATGTAATGAAAATAGGCATTATATTGCATGCTGACCTGACAGGTCATGAGAAATTGACTGTAAGCTGTAATACAGCAAACAATAAGTAGGTCAATAAGTTGTCATATAAGTCGGTGTAAACATTCATATGTGTACAACATAATTAGATTAAGCTAAAAGTACATCTAATAATAAGTCAGTTTGTAATGATCTTTGTACAAGAGAAGTACACTACACTACTAAATAAATTAACTCAGCATCTCAAAACCCGTGAACCTTATTCTTATTAGAACAGGAAGAGTAGGAGCTATATCCTCCATATCCAATATTGCTGTATCCCAAACCATATCCACCTAATCCGCGATAACCGAGACCGGAATATAATTGTGCAGATGAATCAGCAATGATAGCAGCGAAAACGAGGATGACGAACTGTAATTGTTAAAACAAAGACATAATAAATAAATGTATAAAATTTAAGCATTTAAATTCTGTAACTAATACAAATTATTTTAAGTTTTTGAAATTCTTACGAGTTGAGACATGATGAGTTGGAGGATTTTAAAGCTGGAGATTACTTGGTTGATCTGCAGTTAGTTTGCTTTTGTTGCTATTCTCAGGATTCCGATGACTATTTCTACACAAATGCTACTAATATCTTAAAAGTCCTTTAAAAAGCACCTATACCCTACAACAGTTAACACGTCTCATCATTCATTTTATTTTCAATAACATTGCAATTGATAACCAAAAGCGATTTTATCTGAAGAGCAATGTAAATTATAAATGGCCATGGTGCATTCTCACTATGATGTTTGGCGTGAATGGTGTGATACAAATTATATACCTTTATAATTATAATACACTATATTATATATTTAATTTACCCAAGTGAAAATTTAAAAGGAAAAGAAAATATATAGATACTGATTAAGAAATGAAACAAACAACACAGATACCTAACTTAACCAAACGACACAATTACAGTTGTAATGAAGATATAATTTTACGCTTGAACTTGGAATTATCAACACACAATGCTTTAATAAATAGGCGAATTCCGTTATAATATATAATATAGACAATTATTTAGACCCAAAATAAGTTATTTCCAATGTATTATGCAATTAGTGTTTAATCGTCTATGCTTAACATTAAAATGTAACATACTAAATTATCATGGCCTGGGCAATTTAACAAACCTGAAGTGTCATCATCGAAGGATTTCTAATTTAATTTCCTTTTAGAAATCACCCGCTGGCCAACAAAACATTTATCCGACCTCAACACAATAGTGGATATATATACACTGTATCCGAATCCACACCCACCCAATATTAGTTCAACAATTTCCGATTAAATTGTGAAAATTCGGATTTTATTAAATGTTCATTACCTGCTTAAAAGCGGGTATTATTGATGAAATAATATTTGGTGGGAGTGGATTCGGATACAGTGTATACATATCCACTTACTGTGTTGAGGTAGGATAAGTTCCTTCGATGGTCCTGACAGAATGGTTTGTCAAATGTCTCGGCCCTGATAATTTTGTATGTTACATTGTAATGTTATGCAGACGATATCACACAATTGTAATAAATTAATTTATTGGGTTTTGGACAACTGCATAGCTGTGTTTAACAAACAAAACAATTAGAAAACATCCTGACTATCTATGCATACGTAATTATAAACACTGTACTAAGTAAGTATTTGTACTGTGCTACATTAGCAGACAAGTTGGGATAAGCATGAACCATTGCGGAAATTGAACGGTAAAATGTAGTGAGTGTTTTTCTTTGCCAATGCAATGTGACTGGGTTGATAGGGATTAAGTAATAATGCCATTGCCAACTCTAAGGGAGTTGTCAATGGTCCAGTAAAAGTGGCCTGTACCCAGCACTATTACTTTGTAACGAGGAGGTGAAGTTAAAATTACAGACATACATAAATGGTTACATAACGGTTAAGTTCATTATTTTCGCTAACTTCTATACGAAATTGATATCTAATTAAAAAAACATACATACAGCTCAAATCAAAATTTTGGATAGGAAATAAGTAGTGAAGTGACGATATTGGCACCGGCATCAATACAGTCGAGAGTGTGTTTAGACTTTACTGCTCTGAAAATGCCATACCGAATGCCAAATGTAGTTGTACTAGCCAGCATTCTTTGATAATAGAGTTTGTTCCCAGTGATCGTCAGCAGTTCCATTTGGAGTACATTTAGTGTCTCGGCGGAGTGTTTGTTACACATGGAGTACGTCAACATGGTTAATGTAAGGGCGGACAGGGCTGCAAGACAGAGGGTATACAAAATAACTACCACTCTTATGTCTTCTGAATTTTGTCGGATGGCAGCAAAGGAAGAAAATGACCCAACACCTAACAAAGCATAAATTAGTGCCGGGACGTAGCATCGTAGAAGGCAGTCGTTGAATAATGTATTTAAAACTCTTAGCCCATTAAATGTACGTATTCTATCTTGCAAATCAGCTTTGCTGTCCCTATGAAATTAAAAATATTATTTATAGTTACTATGTTATATTATTACGTTTATTAATTATAACTTGAACCAAAAAATTGCCTAAATTTAGCACTTTATTATAGTTCGTTACAAAATGTTAATATTAAAAGCATCTTGTATGCATTCTGCTGGAAAATTATCAATTTTCTAAAACATACCTGATCATATACAAGAAGAAACAGATCCTTGATGAGTACAAAAATGGAAAACAAAAAAACAAACTTAGTAAAAAAACTATGATTTGCCCTACGAAATATTGTTGGAGAAAGTTGACAATAGAGGACAATTCCCTCCCTTCAATAAGCCAGGCAACACGATGTCTTCCAGGAATCACATAGAAGAAAGAATAGGAGATGATCGTTATAGAAATTATATATGCGCCTACCATCCATTTCGCAAACAATGTTTCGAGATAAACGAAAAATTTGAATTTTTTTCCGGATGTTTTACGCCAGCCTGATTTGTAACAATATTATTAACAGATTAATTAATTCACACACATATTTATGGAGTTAAAAAGATACAGTTACAGTACTAAGCCAAAAAAAATATGACTGAGTAGGTACCTTCAGCAATGATTGGGAATCCTTTAAGATCCATTTGATTTAAAACGTGTGCAATTTCGACCTTTTTTGTTTTCAGATTGGAATCAATAATGATCGTTATTGTATATGTACAATTAAGCACGAAAAGAATAACGAATTCCAAATTGATATTCTCGTCTGAACGAAGCATGAGTACTAATTGAATTGCTTCGTAAATTTCAAGTACAATTAAAGATATTATATGAATGCTTAGTAGAGGAGATCCCCCAGTTTCAAACAACTTCTTGGATTTATTATATTTTATTGGACTGCATCCGAAGAAAATATTAAAATAAAACCCAATCCATTGTAAACTTTCATACCCGGAGATATTCTCTGTATTTGGAATGATACTGACTTTCAACTGCTCCTTCCAAAGTTTCCAGGGAATAGAAATGCGTCGCATGTTAACACAAATGTCGGACGTGTAATTTGATCTAACTGCGGATAAATACGTTTTCAATTAAAATGTTGATAACAAAATTAACAATACCATAAATTGTTTCAAAGATGAACAAATTACAAACGTTTTAATAATTATCTGTAATCAGTTTTGAAACTTTCCGTATTTGTGAGTGATTTTTAGTGACTTACCAAATAAAATGATTTGTCGTTTTAAGGTGGGATAAAATTGAATACAAATAAATTTTTTTGGATGTACGGCAATTGTTGTTGACGTTTTGTTTTCTAGTTTGGAGTTCAAGAACATTTGATCTGAATTTCGCTCAGGCATTCCTTTATATTGTATCCAGATATCCAGGGTTCTATTTTAGCCGGGAATTTTTACATTTTCCCCACCCACCCAGGCAAAAGTGGCAAAAATTTTAAATCGTAGTTCTTTTACCCAAATAGAATCGATGCCTTTGCGTTTATACGTGCCTATAAACAGGCTTAATACGATATCCGATTTTCAATGATAAACAAAACAGTTACCTGTGTAAGTTATGTTTAAAAATTTTAACCTTAAAAATTTTTTTTACTTTTGTTCACAAGCCACCTTACATTTTGTCTGCTCACTGGAGAATTTTGCCCCATAACCACCTGGCCATTAGCCAGTGGCTAGCAAAAACCTACAAATATCCTTCAATAATATTCAACGAGCTCGCTGGTTACTTTTGCTTAATGTATATTATATTATATTGTTCCAGTTTAAGTCCTTTTTTTGCGGACGACGTGTTCAGTGTGTGAGTATGTACTTCAGTCTCTGTTATCCAGAATTTGATGGAAGGTGCATAAAATATCATTCACATACGTTGAAAGGCTAAAACTTAACATTCGTTATTTATTACTATTTTATAAGTTGAAAGCTGACTTGTACTTTTGCATCATGAATTGCATTTTATCTTTATAACATTGTGCCATCAACATTACCTTTGTGAAATAATTTATAAAGCATTCTGTACTGTTTTCTAATGTTGTAAATAGAGAGAATGACAGAAGAAGGCAAGTTAGATAATGGAATTGCTAAACCGATCTGTTTATATCTGATACATAGAAACCCTTTTTGGTTGCTAAAACTTACAGTGCCGTATAACTAAAGAACTCATTAAGACTGCATTGTAAAACCAGTTTCTTTGAGTTATGACGGAGAAATGAGTTTTAGATATTCTAACATACCAACTTTATACATTTAATTTTTAAATCAATTTAGACTCGATCCAAGCAAATTAATTTTTAAAATAACAGGACTCCAAAGGCAAAACAAGATTCACTGAAGAAGAAAGTCTCACACACGCTCAATCATACTTTTATAAGGTTTGTGGCATTAGAATTACCTATGTACTATTACTACTGTGTGCTAGATAGAGTATACGTTTTAAGCATGTTTAATTACTAATAACCGTATTGTGTAGGTAAAACACAGGTCAATGAAACCATGATCAATGATTTATTCACAAACTTATCATATTCTCCGAAATGGCTTGTCAACTTGTACATTAGCATTACGTACTATTTACCCCTGCATCTGCACTGAGGAATGTATTTTGTATGATATTTTGTTGATCAAATGGAACAGTTTAATAACCTCAAACTCCAAGCTTTAAATTTTAATTTTGGCGCAAAATTATTCATATGGCACTAAATGTGATTTAAGGGAAACTGTTTTTAAATACAGTGGAAAAGATACCGAAATTGGCGTTGGTGACGGAAAAGTGACAATGAGAATGAGACTGTTGGCCAAGCACAAAATTCAAAACACTAATGAATGATTAATTATTGCTTTATTCAGCACCTCAAATGCAGAACTCTCCTTAAATGATTGTCTTCAATTTATTACTTCGTCATAGTGGATAAAATGCACGTATACAGAAATGGGTTTCCGAGAGGGGGCGCGCTAACATTTCATATAGATATCTTAAATATATATTCCCGCGTAGCCCGAAATTATTTGCCATGTTTTGACGAAAATGCACTTAAATCTTTACTAGAAAGTAAAAAAACATGAATGAATATCGCGTATTTTTTAACAATTTTGTTTATTTCCAATGATTTAAAAATAACTTTTTGCTTTTAAGTACATAATTTTAAAATAATTCGGTTTGTTTCCAATCTTAAGGTACTTCATCTTGTTACGTATATTGTGGTTTGTAGTGTCAGCATTCTTGAATGTAAAAAATGGTTTTGAGCATCTGATTTATTTTTTGTAATAGCCCAAACCAGAATATCCCCCTTAGGAAGAGTAGGAGCTATATCCCCCATATCCAATCTTGCTGTATCCCAAACCATATCCACCTAATCCGCAATAACCGAGACCGGAATATAATTGTGCAGATGAATCAGCAATGATAGCAGCGAAAACGAGGATGACGAACTGTAATTGTTAAAACAAAGACATAATAAATAAATGTATAAAATTTAAGCATTTAAATTCTGTAACTAATACAAATTATTTTAAGTTTTTGAAATTCTTACGAGTTGAGACATGATGAGTTGGAGGATTTTAAAGCTGGAGATTACTTGGTTGATCTGCAGTTAGTTTGCTTTTGTTGCTATTCAAAGAATTCCGATGACTATAAACAAATCTTACTAATATCTTAAAAATCCTTTAAAAAGCACCTATACCCTACAACAGTTAAAATGTCTCATCATTCATTTTATTGTCAATGTTATTGCAATTGATAACCAAAAGTTATTTTATCTGATGAGAAATGTAAATTATAAATGGCCATGGTGCATTCTCACTATGATGTTTGGTGTGAATGGTGTGATACAAATTATATACCTTTATAATTATAATACACTAAATATTTAATTTACCCAAGTGAAAATTTAAAAGGAAAATAAAATATATAGATACTGATTAAGAAATGAAACAAACAGCACAGATACCTAACTTAACCAAACGACAAAATTACAGTTGTAATGAAGATATAATTTTACGCTTGGAACTTGGAATTATCAACAAACAATGCTTTAATAAATAGGCGAATTCCGTTATAATATATAATATAGACAATTATTTACACCCAAAATAAGTTATTTCCAATGTATTATGCAATTAGTGCACAATCGTCTGCTTAACATTAAAATGTACCAAATTTTCATGGCCTGGGCAATGTAACAAGCCTGAAGTCTCATCATCGGAGGATTTCTCTTGTAACTTTCTCTTGTAAATCACCCGCTGGCTAACAAAACATTTATCCGACCTCGACACAATAGTGGATATATATACACTGTTTCCGAATCCACACCCACCCAATATTAGTTCAACAATTTCCGATTAAATTGTGAAAATTCGGATTTTATTAAATGTTCATTACCTGCTTAAAAGCGGGTATTATTGATGAAATAATATTTGGTGGGAGTGGATTCGGATACAGTGTATACATATCAACTTACTGTGTTGACGTAGGATAAGTTCCTTCGATGGTCTTGATAGAATGGTTTGTCAAATGTCTCGACCCTTATAATTTTGTATGTTACATTGTAATGTTATGCAGACGATATCACACAATTGTATTAAATTAATTTATTGGGTTTTGCACAACTGCATAGCTGTGTTTAACAAACAAAACAATCAGAAAACATCCTGACTGTGACTATCTATGCATACGTAATTATAAATACTGTACTAAGTAAATATTTGTACTGTGCTACATTAGCAGTTGAGATAAGCATGAACCATAGCGGATAACTAATTAAATTGAACGGTAGAGTGTAGTGTTTCCCTTTGCCAATGTAATGTGACTGGGTTGATAGGAGACTCAAGGTTTCGACTGGGAAATACCACTAACGGGAAGTTTCCCATTTCCCACTGGGAAATGTGGGTATCAAAATGGAGTGGGAAATGGGTAGTGTGGGAAATAGTGGAAAATAGAGCCAAAATAGCGCCAAAATTCAAATTTTTTGGCTTTATTTCCCATATTTCCCACTAATTCCCACTATTTCCCATTGACCACAATTTCCCGCATTTCCTGGACGTCCAACAAACAGGGGTGGGAAATGGGAATATTCGCAACTATGAAGGAGTTAAGTAATAATGCCATTGCCAGCTCAATGGGAGTTGGCAATGGTCCAGTAAAAGTGTCCTGTACCCAGCACTATTACTTTGTAACGAGGAGGTGAAGTTAAAATTACAGACATACATTAATGGTTACATAACGGTTAAGTTCATTATTTTCGCTAACGTCTATACGAAATTGATATCTAATTAAAAGAAACATACAGCTCAAATCAAAATTTTGGATAGGAAATAAGAAGTGAAGTGACGATATTGGCACCGGCATCAATACAATCGAGGGTGTGTTTAGACTTTACTGCTCTGAAAATGCCATACCGAATGCCAAATGTAGTTGTACTAGCCAGCATTTTTTGATAATAGAGTTTGTTCCCAGTGATCGTCAGCAGTTCCATTTGGAGTACATTTAGTGTTTCGGCGGAGTGTTTGTCACAGAGGGAGTACGTCAACATGGTGAATGTAAGGGCGGACACGGCTGCAAGACAGAGGGTAACCAAAATAACTACCACTCTTATGTCTTCTGAATTTTGTCGAATGACTGCAAAGAAAGATAGTGACCCAACAACTAATAAATAATAAATAAATGCCGGGACGTAGCATCGTAGAAGGTAGTCGTTGAATAATGTATTTAAAACTCTTAGCCCATTAAATGTACGTATTCTTTCTTGCAGATCAGCTTTGCTTTCCCTATGAAATTAAAAATATTATTTATAGTTACTATGTTATATTATTATTATGTTTATTAATTATAACTTGAACCAAAAAATTGACTAAATTTACCACATTATTATAGTTCGTTACAAAATGTTAATATTACAAGCAACTTGTATGCATTCTGCTGGAAAATTATCAATTTTGTGAAACATACCTGATTATATACAAGAAGAAACAGATCCTTGATGAGTACAAAAATGTAAAACAAAAAAACAAACTTATTAAAAAAGCTACAATTTGCCCTACGAAATATTGTTGGAGAAAGTTGACCATAGAGACCAATTCACTGCCTTCAATAAGCCAGGCAACACGATGTCTTCCAGGAATCACATAGAATAAAGCATGGGAGATGATTGTTATAGAAATTACATATACGCCTACCATCCACTTCGAAATGAATGTTTCGACATAAACAAAAAATTTGAATTTTTTCCCGGATGTTTTACGCCAACCTGATTTGTAACAATATTATTAACAAATTATTAATTCACACACGTATACATGGAGTTAAAAAGATACAGTTACAGTACTAAGCCAAAGGAATGACTGAGTAGCAGTGTACAAAATTTACCACTTTTTAGGCTTTTTTACTGTTGCGTACCGCAATGACTATTTGTATATGACTAAACTTTGTATTCCTATGTTTTACCGCCTCGGTATGTTCGAGAACCTTCTAGAAGCTTTCCTACAACCACGCCGGCAGGAATGTTACTTTCGCTCCGGCAGTCCTGTTTGATGCTAGCATTGAGCAACATATCGAAAGGCTCACCTAATCTGATATTTCATTTTAAAGTATTCTAAATTATATTAATTGGCCTAAATTGACTTAAAGTAAATTCACTAATTCGAATGTGCAGTTAAATAATATAAACCAAACGTTTACTGTTTTATTTAATGCACAATTAACTGTCATAAAGTCATAATCCTTACAGTTAGGTCACATAATATCATATTTCTATTCAGTTTTAACACACATCAGCCAATTCTAAATCACACCCCAATTTCACAGAACGAGAACGACGCACCACACAAACCATTGGTCCTTCGAGCCGGATATAATAGACTTTATATTCAACTTTACGTGGAAATGTGTCTTCAAATTTTGTGAATTTTGTTTGAACTTTGAACTCTCTAATCTACTTTGTCTTGGACTCCAATTCTACTTATTTATGGTTCGCTTGCAGTCAACCTGAAGTGCCAAATCATTCAAGTCGGAAGCGGAAGTCATCTAAGGAATCTGCATACTCAGCCAAGTTAGTCACCATCACGTCGAATTCGTTGTCAACACTCAGAACTCGCAAGCAGTCAGAAGTCGTTCAACTATCGAGTGAAGCAGTCGTCTGTTCTTGGTCACGTAACGCAAAATCTAATTAGCAAAATTCTAAATATTTATTAACGAATAAATATCATGGATGAACTAAAAAGAAAGTTTTCAGCTCTAAAGTCAAGAGTTACTCGAATCGAAAGTAATATTGCCACCTACGATCCACTTCTAGGATGGACAGTAGAAGCTATCGAAGTACAAATCTCTAAAGTCGAAACAGTCGAAGCGGAAATGAATCAACTATTTGAAGATATCAATATCGTAGCTACTGATCCTGAGTTACCAACGGAAGAAGCCAAATTCAACGCATTGGACAAAAGACTGGACAAGTTGAAGTTGGAATTGAAATCAATGGACACGACTCGGTCAGCCAGAGCTACATCCAGATCATCTACTACTATCCCTAATTCTAGTTCTTCTACTTCGTCAAATGATGTTCGCCTACCTAAACTGGATTTACCGAAATTCAACGGTAATTTGCAAGAGTGGTTGTCATTTCAGGACTTATTCACAGCTTCAGTACATGACAACACCAGGATTACAAATGCCCAAAAACTACAGTATCTAAAGAGTAGTGTTTCCGCAGAAGCATTATTTCTAATTCAGTCAATTCCAGTTACCGACGATAACTACGAGCAAGCATGGAAAATCCTACAATCAAGATATGATAACACACGGGAATTAGTCAAATCAAACATCGACAGACTTCTTTCCTTCCCAGCACTACAACAAGAATCAGATGTCAACTTACGTAAACTAATCGACACAACTTCAGAGTGCGTTCGAGCATTTGAAGTTATGAAAGTAACAAAGGAAGAAATTGGAGATCAAATCATTATCCAGTTAATTTCGAAAAAACTTGATACAGAATCGCGCCGTGAGTGGGAACGATCAGTCAAGCAGGACAGTCTGCCAACATTCAAGGAGTTCAGCGAATGTTTAGATCGTCATGCCAGGATTATCTCAGCTGCTCGGAGCGGAAGTACTACAAAGAAAAGTAACCCTTCATCATCAACAAGCCAGCAGAATAAATCTAGTGTTCCAACCGCTGTACACTACAGTACCTCTACAACGAAGACAGCATGTTTTCATTGTGAATTCTGCAGTGGTAAACATTCAACAGGAAGATGCAAGGATTATCTCGCATTGTCAATCCCCGAACGAAGTAATTGGGTCAAAGAGAAACACCTTTGCTTTAATTGTCTGAAGCCTGGTCATGAATCTTGTGACTGCAAAAGTGAAAGAAATTGCTACAAATGTAATTTTCGTCATCATACATCTCTGCATAAAGAAGACTTTGGAAAAAAGCAGTCAGCTGTTCAGAAAAGTAAAGCAGAATCTAACGACAAGCAACCTACAACTTCAAGTTTCTTCGTCAGCAATCAAAACAACAGTACTCAAATTTTACTTTGCACAGCCATGGTCAAAATTCGAGACAACAACGGAATGTTTCATCAGTGTCGAGCTCTACTTGATTCCGCATCTCAAGCAAGTATCGTAAGCGAAAATTGTGCTCAAAGACTCGGTTTACATCGTAAGCGAATTCACGTACCAATCTCAGGTTTATCAGCTGTTGGGGTTGGAGCTGCAAAAAGTGTTACCTCATTTAACATTTTGTCTTCTACAGATAACGATTTCTCGATTAACATTAACGCATTAATCTTGTCTAAAGTTACTCAAAACTTACCTCATTTTGATTGCAGTACAACTAATAATCGTCATTTGAATCAGCTCAGGCTAGCAGATCCAGAGTGGCATAAACCTGGACCAATCGACATTCTCCTCGGTGGAGATGTATTCGCAGACTTACTACTTGGAGGAAAAGTGAAAGGACCTAAGGGAACTCCCACAGCAATCGAAACTGTATTCGGATGGGTTCTCTCTGGCGAAGCAAATACAGCAATTCAAGGTACTAAATCAATTAGTATTAATCACGTTGACTGTAATCTCGATGCAATTCTACAGAAGTTCTGGGAAATAGAAGAAATTCCTCTGCAACAAACTTTTACCAAAGATGAACTAAAATGTGAAGAACATTTTGCGAAGACTCACTCTCGAGATGAAACTGGACGTTTCATCGTCGAACTTCCCTTGAACGAAAACTCAATCGAACTCGGAGATTCCAGAGAAATTGCGCTCAAAGGATTTAAATACCTGGAGAGGCGATTAGCTGGAAATGAAGATCACAAGAAACAATACTGCGATTTCATGTCAGATTATTTAAACCTTGGCCACATGGAACTTGTAACTCAAAATTCTACTCAACCTTCTCGTGTTTGCTACTTACCTCATCATCATGTCATTCGTGAAGAAAGCTCTACAACGAAAATGAGAGTTGTTTTCGACGCATCCGCAAAGACGTCTTCAAATATGTCGCTCAACGAAAAGATGTTGGTTGGACCGACCATACAACAAGATCTATTCTCCATAGTCATTCGTTTTAGGACTCACCATGTTGCTTTAATCGCAGATGTGGAGAAGATGTATCGACAAATCCGTATGGCCCCACAACACAAAGATCTTCAGCGAATAGTTTGGAGAAATTCCCCCTCTGAAGCAATTCAAGATTATCGTTTATGCACAGTGACTTACGGCACTGCATCAGCACCTTACCTTGCGGTCAAATGCCTACAACAACTCGCCCTAGATGAGAAGAAAGATATTCCAGAATCAAGTAAAATCATTCTAAGCGATTTCTACGTCGACGACCTTATCTCCGGAGCGGAAGATACGGCGACAGCATTAAGAATTCAATCTCAACTGAATGAAGTTCTTAATCGAGGTGGTTTCCAATTAAGAAAATGGGCTTCTAACGATCCGAAAATACTTCAAGCAGTATCCCCTGACTTAGTGGAAACGAAGTTTACTCTGCCAATGGACAAAGACACTGCCATAAAGACTTTAGGAATCCAGTGGCGCCCTGCTGAGGACTATTTTAGCTTTTCTCTGTCTTTACCACCAACAACTAATCAAGCAACAAAACGAAGTCTACTTTCAGATGTAGCAAAGCTATTCGATCCCCTTGGATGGTTATCTCCTACAACTATAAAAGCAAAAATCTTACTACAATCACTTTGGAGGTCTAACTTGAAGTGGGATGAACCTTTACCGGAATCACTTGCAGCTGAATGGGAGAATTACAAATCCGAATTGTCAGTTATCCAGCAGCTCAAAGTTCCTCGTTGCATTGTCTACTCATCCTCTTCTACTCACCAACTTCACGCATTCTGTGATGCCTCCGAAAAGGCATACGCTGCAGCTATTTATCTCTTATCAAGAAATCCAAATGGAGAAACTCAAGTTAATCTAATAGCAGCTAAAACTCGTGTGGCACCCCTGAAACAAGTTTCATTACCTCGTCTTGAACTCTGTGGTGCACTTCTACTTACAAAACTTTTAAAATCAGTTAAAAATTCTTTTGCCCTTGAGTTTGAACAGATTACTTGCTGGACAGACTCCACTATTGTTCTTTCCTGGATCGGATCCCCGTCGCATATGGGGAAGACATTTGTGGCGAACCGGGTAGCCGAAATTCAGAACAACACGTCTCCTGAGCAGTGGAAACACGTTGTAAGTGCTGACAATCCAGCAGATTCTCCATCACACGGCATCTCTCCTTCATCACTCATTGAAAACACTCTTTGGTGGCATGGTCCTAACTGGCTCTTGGAATCTCAAAACACAACGCAATTCTCGTTACCAGAATTTAATGAAGATTCAAAGCTGGAAGAACGTAAGCAGACTATTATTGGTTTCCATACTGAAGTAGATGTTTCAATTTTAAATCGATATTCATCACTAACAAGACTAGTACGTATTACTGCCTACTGTCGAAGATTTATCCAAAACATGAAACTTCGTTGTTTCAAATCGAACGGCGACGACAACTCGGCGTCAGAGGGTAGCAGCCTTTCTGCCCAAGTCGTTCAATCAAGTAACTCTACCGTACTCAGCACATCTGAACTCAACACAGCATTACTCTCTTTGATTGTTTTGACACAAAAATCAGAATTCGAGTCAGAAATTCAAGCTCTCAAAGAAAACAAACAACTGCCACGAAAAAGCAAACTTATCAATCTCAACCCGTTCATTGACAGCACTGAAGTGCTGAGAGTGGGAGGTCGACTTCGATTATCCCAGTTGCCTGTAGACAAGAAGCATCCGATCCTATTACCTCACAAAAGTAAACTAACTGATCTTGTTGTTAACTTTTATCATTTAGCTCATCTACATGCGGGTCCTCAGCTTCTTTTAGCTACACTGCAACAGCGATACTGGATACTTGGCGGTCGTGATGTTGTTCGTTACGCGGTTCAAAAATGCGTTACCTGTCATCGTCAACGAGCAGCTACAACTCAGCAGATGATGTCAGACTTACCTGCAGCACGAATTACAAAGACTCATCCTTTTCTAAAGAGTGGAATCGACTACTTCGGTCCTATCTCTATACGTATGCACAAAGGACGTGGACAGAAGACAGTCAAGTCTTACATCGCTCTGTTCGTTTGTTTTGTCACACGTGCCATTCATCTGGAACTAGTAGATGACCTTAGCTCAGAAGAATTTATTGAAGCTCTCAAGCGTTTCGTGTCCCGCAGAGGAAAGCCCAGCGATCTCTTCAGCGATTGCGGTACCAACTTCGTGGGTGCAAATCGGGAACTTCAAGACTTTATCAAACTAACAAAATCTCAACAGCACCAAGAACTGATATCTCATCACCTGAACAATGAGGGTATCAGCTGGCATTTCAATCCACCTGCTTCCCCGAATTTCGGAGGTCTATGGGAAGCAGGAGTAAAATCCATGAAGTATCATCTGCGTCGAGTAATCGGAAACTCATCTCTAACTCGCGGCCGGATGACTACACTCCTTACACAAGTTGAAGCATGCCTCAACTCCCGTCCCCTTACTGCATTATCAAGTGATCCCAACGATCTCGCTCCGCTGACTCCCGGACATTTCCTCATTGGACGTCCTCTGACAGCAGTTTCAGAACCAGATTACACTGCAATTCCTACAAATCGGTTATCCAGATAGCAACATCTACAGCAACTTTTACAGCACTTCTGGAGAAGATGGTCCTCAGAATACCTTACCCGTCTACAACAAAGACCAAAGTGGTTAACCAAACAAGAGAATTTGCGAACTGGTGATCTTGTTTTACTGAAGGATGGAAACTTGGCTCCACTACAATGGAAACTATGCAGAATTCTTCAACTCCACCCCGGACCAGACAACTTAGTGAGAGTGGCTACCATTAAAACTACTGATGGAATCTTTAAGCGGCCAACCTCTAAACTTTCCCCGTTACCAATTGACTACGAAGTGTAACATTATTGTATTATTTTTACTAAGCAATTTCATTTTTTTCTTAATGCATTTTTCATGACTAAGTTTGAATTTGACAATATGATTCTTTTCTATTTGTTTTGAAGTGAGTACTTCAAGGCGGCCAATATGTTGCGTACCGCAATGACTATTTGTATATGACTAAACTTTGTATTCCTATGTTTTACCGCCTCGGTATGTTCGAGAACCTTCTAGAAGCTTTCCTACAACCACGCCGGCACGTTTTAATACTTATCTGTTATTAGTTTTTGAAACTTTCCGTATTTGTGAGTGATTTTTAGTGACTTACCAAATAAAATGATTTGTCGTTTTAAGGTGGGATAAAATTGAATACAAATAAATTTTTTTGGATGTACGGCAATTGTTGTTGACGTTTTGTTTTCTAGTTTGGAGTTCAAGAACATTTGATCTGAATTTCGCTCAGGCATTCCTTTATATTGTATCCAGATATCCAGGGTTCTATTTTAGCCGGGAATTTTTACATTTTCCCCACCCACCCAGGCAAAAGTGGCAAAAATTTTAAATCGTAGTTCTTTTACCCAAATAGAATCGATGCCTTTGCGTTTATACGTGCCTATAAACAGGCTTAATACGATATCCGATTTTCAATGATAAACAAAACAGTTACCTGTGTAAGTTATGTTTAAAAATTTTAACCTTAAAAATTTTTTTTACTTTTGTTCACAAGCCACCTTACATTTTGTCTGCTCACTGGAGAATTTTGCCCCATAACCACCTGGCCATTAGCCAGTGGCTAGCAAAAACCTACAAATATCCTTCAATAATATTCAACGAGCTCGCTGGTTACTTTTGCTTAATGTATATTATATTATATTGTTCCAGTTTAAGTCCTTTTTTTGCGGACGACGTGTTCAGTGTGTGAGTATGTACTTCAGTCTCTGTTATCCAGAATTTGATGGAAGGTGCATAAAATATCATTCACATACGTTGAAAGGCTAAAACTTAACATTCGTTATTTATTACTATTTTATAAGTTGAAAGCTGACTTGTACTTTTGCATCATGAATTGCATTTTATCTTTATAACATTGTGCCATCAACATTACCTTTGTGAAATAATTTATAAAGCATTCTGTACTGTTTTCTAATGTTGTAAATAGAGAGAATGACAGAAGAAGGCAAGTTAGATAATGGAATTGCTAAACCGATCTGTTTATATCTGATACATAGAAACCCTTTTTGGTTGCTAAAACTTACAGTGCCGTATAACTAAAGAACTCATTAAGACTGCATTGTAAAACCAGTTTCTTTGAGTTATGACGGAGAAATGAGTTTTAGATATTCTAACATACCAACTTTATACATTTAATTTTTAAATCAATTTAGACTCGATCCAAGCAAATTAATTTTTAAAATAACAGGACTCCAAAGGCAAAACAAGATTCACTGAAGAAGAAAGTCTCACACACGCTCAATCATACTTTTATAAGGTTTGTGGCATTAGAATTACCTATGTACTATTACTACTGTGTGCTAGATAGAGTATACGTTTTAAGCATGTTTAATCACTCTATAATATAATCTTCTTGTTCGAGTTGCATTTCAAAATTTCCGTAGGTCGGTATGTTTGTTTATATCACCATGTGTTAATTTGAAGCTAAGCAGAACCCAGTCTTAACTCCTTGCACGTTCGCATCAAAATCACTCTATAATATAAACGTCATCGAAATGTATGTTGTATGTTTGTGTGCACGGATGTTATGAAATTATGAATGTAATTTCTCGGCCACCGTAACGTTATTTCAAAATGTATTAACAACACAATTTGGTTTATTTGCTGAAGATGCTAAATTCCATCCAGATACTTACTTACTAACTTACTAACTGCATATACGCTTGCGCGGTGATAAAATTATGAAAGTCACTGTTGTGAGACGTGGTAGTTGATACTCTTTCTTTCAATTTAATACACCTTATTTTATACGCAGGAAAGTTTAAAAATTGGCTATTCATAATAAAACTTATTTTTTTCAATTCGCAAATGGTTTTAAGCTAATAGGAGGTTAAAAATGTTTTACGTCTTAAATAGAAAGGCTAAGTCCATTCTTAAATAGAAAATATTCAGAGCGGGATGAAGTGGTAAACTATTTTTTATTTCAAATGTGTACGTTTTGAATCTGCCACTTACGTGTTAAAGAGATTTGTTATCATAAAATTATGACTTCTAATATGACGTCACAAATCGTGATGATGATAGGATTAGGAAGAGTATAAGTAGCCCTTAAAAAGTTTAGGTGGGTGAATATTTATGAATGTAGAATATTTCTTTAATGTGATTCCATTTTCGTTGGTCATAGTCATGAATGTCATGGAAGTTGACATTTTCCTTGCATTGACACTATACAACGGTAGTATATGTAATTAGTTATTCCAAATCAAAAAAACAAAATTTTCTAAAACTTCAGCGTATTACGACCAAGGGCCAATATTTTTGTGTTGGAATTTTATTGTGACTATCGGTACTTACTCTGGTCACCCATTATGGACACATTTTTGACTTGGGGTATAATGTTACGTCTACGTTACTCTGACTCATCATTATGCATACTGCCAAGCTTAGATGTAAGCATCCCATCCATTATACCCAACAACCCCATCCAGGTGTATGAATTGGCTGAAAGGGATGTGTTGGTGATGGCTGTAATGGTACTTTATTTGGAAAATGGGAATGGGCTATATTACTTGGATTACTTTATTTGAATATTGGTGGTGGGCTGGATAAGATGTTGATCTTTTCTTGGGTGTTTGGTGATGATGGGATGGATGGGGTTGGATGTTCCATCTTTTGCATTGGATGGGATGTGTACCTACAACTTACGTCTATGCTGCCAAGTGTTAATCTGTTTTATCCGACCAAGCAAATAAACTGCTTCCCCTCACGCACCAGGTGGGTGACGGAAATAAGTTTCTGAAATACATTCTATCCATCTTGCAATATTGCCCTGGAATACACACTAGCTTAATTTATAACAGGGCCTGGGCCCTGTGACCGGCTATACATTATATTAGTATTGAACCCATCTGAATGCTGGTGTAATTGGCCTACTGCAAACCAGTTCCTACAAAATTGTTTGTAGAAGTACTAGCCCCATGTACGACAGGACCTGGGTCCTGTGACCGCCTAGTTACTAATAACCGTATTGTGTAGGTAAAACACAGGTCAATGAAACCATGATCAATGATTTATTCACAAACTTATCATATTCTCCGAAATGGCTTGTCAACTTGTACATATAGCATTACGTACTATTTACCCTTGCATCTGCACTGAGGAATGTATTTTGTATGATATTTTGTTGATCAAATGGAACAGTTTAAAAACCTCAAACTCTAAGCTTTAAATTATAACTTTGGCGCAAAATTATTCATATGGCACTAAATGTGATTTAAGGGAAACTGTTTTTAAATACAGTGGAAAAGATACCAAAATTGGCGTTGGTGACGCAAAAGTGACAATGAGAATGAGACTGTTGGTCAAGCATAAAATTCAAAACACTAATGAATGATTAATTGCTTTATTCAGCACCACAAATGCAGAACTCTCCTTAAATGATTGTCTTCAATTTATTACTTCGTCACAGTGGGTAAAATCACGTATACAAAAATGGGTTGGGGGAGGGGCTTAACATTTCATATAGATATCTTAAATATATATATTCCCGCGTAGCCAGGAAAAATTTTGGCAATTTTTTACGAAAATGAGACAAAAAAGGCCTAAAAATTACAAACAATCGCTAGCTATTTTAAAACCCATCCTTCAATACTTCCTTGGTGTGATGTTGCATTCTTAAGTCTATATGGTACTATACTATGGTAAACAACTTATAATTATAATTTATGCCGTCATTGCTGAAAATTGTGTTATGAATCTTGTGAATGTTGTGATGTAAGTTTGTCATTGAACCAACTAGACCAAATATAAATTACTAGGCTCCCAGTAAAATTTGGCAAATTCAGAAAGGGAGGTATCCAGCAACCTTTTGCAGAATTTATAAACAATTGCAAAAATTCCACCACTTTGTCACTTAACAGAACACTTCACGCAGATGAGATTGTTGACAAAGTCAATTAGAAGTATCTCATTTCGATGGAATAAGTAGGCATGCGCATTTTTTTATTTTGCCTTTAAGGAACGTGCACATATTACGTGTGCAGTTGATGGGAGGAGGAGGTTCCCAAAAATGTTACAGTCAGCACTTACGTTACAGATGGGGAAGGGGTTTTGCATTACACAATAAATGCAGGTCACCCTAGTCACCCAGGCTCTCCTACCAGACATAGATTAGTTAGGTTGGTAAATATATTGGTTTATCTCAGTCTATGGTTATAATATAGAGATTAATTATATTAGATATATATAATTTCGTTATATTTCTCGTATATGTTCTAAAATGAAGACAATTATTGGAAATTATTTTTCATTTCTATCAAATTTTGTGGTTCCAATTGTCACACCAACGGGGTCTTAAAAATTACAGGCACAATTTTCAATAATGTATTAGTAGAAATGCCTTTATAATCGTTTTAAAATACTACTAAATAATACTGTTTAAAATACTGTTTTCATATTTCATATAAATAAATTAAAATTTGTTATATGTGTCCTTGGGGAAGAAATATCCTAGCCTTTTCGATTTTCCCTGGTGATGAGGATGAGTGGGATATGTTTTTTCAATTTCATTTTCACCACAAGGAAGGGAAAAATTGACATTTGTTTGAAGCCGTTGAATGAACCGTGAATGACTCGTTTCAAAAACGAATTAATTTAACTAAAAGGCTTTTAACTAAAATTTGATGGTTCAATTTTTCAACGTATTATTTATCAACGACAACGTATTCAATATTCAAACCTTGATGTAATATCTGAATTAATTATATTGATATAATTAAAATTTATAGGTTCAATTAAACATACATATTATATTCAAAATTTAATATATTGAACATTGAACCAAAACGTGTTTTGATACTGCTACGATTAAGAACGTTGCTTTTATGTTTTGTGGCAATTTTAATTTCAACTTAAATCTTTACTAGAAAGTTAAGAAACGTGAAAAAATATCGTGTATTTCTTAACTAATTTTGTTTATTTCCAATGGTTTAAAAATAACTTTTTGTTTACACAATTTTAAAATAATTCAGTTCGTTTCCAATCTTAAGGTACTTTATCTTGTTACATATATTGTGGTTTGTAGTGTCAGTATTCTTGAATGTAAAAAATGATTTTTAGCATCTGATTTATTTTTTGTAATAGCCCAAACCAGAATATCCACCGTAGGAAGAGTAGGAGTTATATCCTCCATATCCAATGTTGCTGTATCCCAAACCGTATCCACCTAATCCGCGATAACCGAGACCGGAATATAATTGTGCAGATGCAGCGGCAATGATAGCAGCCAAAACGAGGATGACGAACTGTAATTGTTAAAACAAAGTCATAATAAATAAATGTATAAAATTTAAGCATTTAAATTCTGTAACAAATACAAATTATTTTAAGTTTTTAAAATTCTTACAAGTTGAGACATGATGAGTTGAAGGAATGTAAAGCTGGAGATTACTTGGTTGATCTGCAGTTAGTTTGCTTTTGTTGCTATTCTCAGAATTCCGATGACTATTTATACACAAATCCTACTAACAGCCACGCCTATATTTCGTTCTAAATTTATGTTTTTAGGATAAGAGGAAAGTACTCTTCTCTACTTAGCATCCTGCACTATAGGTCATTTATGAAATAATATTTTTTTCCTTATATAATAATGGAGTAATTATTCGCAGGTTTAAAGACTTAAAACCACAGCCATTCCTCAAAAATCTCAACTAAGTCTTGCATTGTGGTATTATTGCAATAAACAAGTACCTCACTGCACACTAGCATCGTACTTTTTAATTTTTCAGTTTTTGCAATTTTTTACAAGCGTATTTAACCAATTAGATCTATTTTAGGTACCTTTACTACGTTGATTTCCATACGTTAAGGTACCTAGGTATTTATGTATACATTTACTTATACAATGATTAAACCATGTGACTTCCGTGAATAACACAAAATTAGCAATACAAAGAACCTTGATATATTATCACATTTAATTGTATATCTTAGTAGCAAAATATTGAAAACTTTTATACATGCATGAAAATAAAATTCAATCTCAATTCATCTTACTTATTATGCTAGCTAACCACTAACACTATACAAAGTGTAGTAATCAGTGTATATCTCAAACACTTAAGATATATTGGTTAATTTTGCTAAAAGTATACTACACTGAAATTGATGGTACATTTTTTAAATACTACATTTATAAACTATTTGCATGTAGGCATTCGTTCAATTGTATACATGTACAATTTTACGTTTAGCTTAAACTTTTCATGATAATGTTCATGATAATGAAATAGACATAATATACTCAAGTAAAATTGCACCAAATTTACCCCATAGTGCCAAAATAATTGCAGGTGTAGTCATATTATATGTCCCCACCACTTCACAAGTATTACTGGGAGCCAAGCACAAGCAGCCAAGCAAACAAAGAAGAGCCAAAATTGTATTCCATTTTCATAAAAAATAAATATTACCGAAATCTTAAATAAATAAAATAGATGTGTTATCATACTTTTTGTTAATGGCTATGGCTAGTGAATGCTCATGGCAGAAAATATGTCAAATGGTGCACATTATTATTCTGTCTTTATTTTCAATAATACAAACATAATTAAAATAGGATAGGAATCTTTTTTTGTCGCTTATTATGATACTGGTATAGATAAGAAATCATTTGTTGTGTCGGAATATCCAAGTTCATTTGATAGTGCAATTAATATAGTTCGCAGAAATACGCCACATATCAGTAAACTATGTGTATTGCATGAGTAAACAGGGATTAAGTACAGTACAATTTCGATGCAATGAAAAGTGTGAACCATTGAAGCATGTACAATAGGAAGCTTTTTGTGAACTACAATATCCCTTCTTGATTCAGTCAATTTACTTTTACCTCCATCATTAATAAATTGGTACAATTAAATTTTTCCAAGGTATAAAAAACACTGTATATCACTCTTTTTCCCATTTTGATAACGAAGCATATAAAAATATAGAAATCTCAATTTCGAAAGCCAATTTATTCAATGTCTCGCTCCCGGTCTATAACTCATAATGCTAAACTTTATATTTTATTGCCGTTTCTATTATAATTTATGTAATTACTCAATTATTTTGTTGCTTTTGTAAATGCCTTGATTTTACGAAAATAGATTAAAAATTATATACATGAATATTAGATTGAATTTAATGCCTTCTAGTAAGAAAATTTCGGCTCCGATTACTTTGTTTTCAGGAATTATTTATATTTCATGATATTAAAGGCAGATACGTAATTATTAACGTAAGAATTATTAAAAAGGGTAGGTATAACTTCTTGTAAAATGCTGAAAATGTACAGTGTATACTTCTATTCAATAGTCTACTGTATCAACCTAAAAATGTTTTTAACCCATAACTTGTAGCCACAGAAGGAAACTGGCAACATTTTTCATATTTGCTGACTAAAATAAAATGTCAATAAATATTCAACTAAATAATCATATTATTGTCAAAATGCGTCGTTGTTAAATGATCTGTCAAACTTGACAAATGATTCAATAGTCATATGTTTGGCCACTAGTTAACAAATAAATCCATTTAACCAGGATATGCAGCCATAGCTCTGCTAATCGCAGAGCTATGACTGCCAAAGATTTGTAGTAACAGTAACTTGCCAAAATTCTGGCTTTATGTTGCCAATTTTATTTTTCAATGATTAAGTAGCAATTATTTCACAAGTATCCAAACATTAGAAAATTTGATTCAAATGCATATTATTTCTGTTCCAATAACAAACCTGTTACATTTTATGCCGATATAAATTGAAGTATGAAATCGGTGAACTTATCCACGTCTGCTTTTGTCTTCACTAAATTGTGCCGATTCCTTAAAAGAAGAAAATGCCATTTAGTATCTCCTTATTTTTGAGCACTTGAAGGAAATTGTAAATATATTTTGGCTTACAATTTAAAAAATAAGTAGCATCTCTCCTGTAGTCTTTTTGAATCGTACAATTTCCCCAACTGATAGATGTCCGTTAGATTGTTTTTGTCCAATTTCGCAATCAATGCAGTTTCGCTTAGGCTGTGCAAATCAGCGACTTCGTATTTGTGCGACAACATAAATAATTCTGTAACTGTAGCATAATTATCTATGTTGGCATTTCCTGTGTAAATAAAACGAAGGAATTCTTCGACTGCTTCTGGCTCAAAATCATCAATCATTAATTTACTTTCTGTACCCTCCTTCAAAGGCTGTTCAAGCATTGCGGCAAACACAGCAGTCGAAACTAAAACATAAAAATATGAATCAACTTGGTCGAAGGAGACTAATCGTAATCGGCTGATATTACCCAGAAGAAAAATTGTACACTATTTATTTAGACTACATTGTAATATTGACATAAATTTTAATTCATTTATTTGTAGGCTGACCTGAAATAACCATGCGATGGGCAAAGAAAGTTTTATCCCCGCACTGAATAGTGAAATCTGAAAATTTTGGGGAAAACAGAAATTCCTTTCCAGAGAATTCCTTCGTTCTGTAATGTAATGTAATGTAATGTAATGTAATAGCTTTATTGTCAAACACTGTTCAGTTACACATAAAGTGGCACTGATTGCCAACAGAGGACCGAGGACAATAGATACTTTAATAGGAAAATACAGAGATATATAGAGTAATACAATAAGCTCATGTCATAGTGAACAACACCAATATCATACAAATTAACAATAGAAATACAGACAATTTTAGAAGCAAGTTATTACAAAATAAATTGTAAAAAGTTTAGTCACGTGACTCAATTAAATGGTTTCTGAGAGAGCTTTTAAATAAGGGTAAGGAGTCAGATTGCTTGATTTTGCTGGGAAGATCATTCCAGAATTTGATTGTTCGATAGAAAAAACATTTTCTAAAGAATTCCTGGTTGAAGAGCGGAATAGGAAAGTCATTAACATATTTACTTGATCGGGAACGTATAGTGAACGTTAACATACCAGTAAGCGTTTCAGGAAAGAATTCAGGGCTATTTATGATAGGAAACGCAACAATTAATGTGGAATAAGTTGCCTGTTCATACACCGAAAGTAAATTAAACGATTGATATAAAACACACATATCAGGTTTAGGAGTATTACCAACACAGACACGTTTATAAAAACGGTAGTTAAAGTGATATTTTATCAGAAAATCATCAACAATCTTTTGAATACGACATAGGTTACTGTCAGATGTTGCTGAATATATACATATACCATAATCAATTAAAGAGAACACAAAGGCTTTAAATAGCGTAATCATTGTATCTTTAGGAATACATCTTTTCAGTCTTAACAAGTTAAAACACCGAAAGGATATTTTCTTACAAATATAAGATACATGAGCTTCATATGTAAGATTACAGTCCAAATAAACTCCTAAGTATTTCGTTTTAAAGACACGATTTAAGCTATCATTGTCAATGCTGACAGTAGAAGGGAATTCATTGGTAGCGTGCTTAGAGTGAGGATTTTCAAAGATAATAAAGTGGGATTTATCCCAGTTTGGAGAGGATTGATTGTCAGCACACCAGTTTCGTAAGCCTGACATGGAGGACAACATTTGTGTGCGCAAGTTGTTAACAGAGTTAGCATTTAAAGGATTTGCGAGATCATCAGCAAATAAAATGATTAAAGTTTCAATATAATTATGCAAATCACTCACATAAAAGCAGTATGCAATTGGGCCAATCACACTGCCTTCAGGACAACCACCTAGAATGTCAAATGACTCAGAAATATAAGTGGATCCTAGTTTAATCGATAATTTTCTGTCACAAAAGTAATTGCATAGAATTTTTACTAAGAAATTTGGCATTTGAAAGTTAGATTTGAGTTTGGAGATAAGAGAGACATAATTTACGCTTGGGAAAGCCTTGCGAATGTCATAAAAAGGAACACCTACAATTTTGTTGTTATCAATTGAAGTATGAATATTATATGTTAAAGATATTAGGGCATGCAAAGTAGAGAGTTTTTTCTGAAAACCGAATTGATTTATAAAACATAGAGATGAACTTTCTAAATGAGAACGAATTTTTTCAACAATTAAAGATTCTAAAGTTTTTCCTAAATAGGGAATAATAGATATTAATCTATATGAGCTTGGGTCAGTAGAAGGACCAGAAGGCTTATGTAGGGGAGTGGCTACTGCATGTTTCCACACTTTAGGGAAGGTACCTGTTTTAAAAATAATATTAAACATTTTTGTGATATGTGGAGCTAATGAGTCAACACATGACTTAAGGATTTTTGACGGAACACCAGAAATACCACCAGAGAAACTAGGCTTGGTGGAAATAAGATGTTTAGATACAAGTTCAACAGATAGCTCAGCAAAATCGTTGGAGCTTAGATCATTCCATATTTCGAAAAGTTGGGGATTGCTATCATTATGGTTAAGGGAGAATGTATTATTGAAGCAAGCAGCAATAGCTGATTGCTCAGTGATGCTTACTCCATCAACAATTAGCTCATTAACCGGAGGTGATAGCAGATTTTCATTAGTGAGGTTTTTATAGACTTTCCAGAGATGGGTACCACTTTTTGATTTACCAAATTGAGTGGGGTAATATGTACGCTTAGCTTTACGAACTAGATTTGTTACATGATTCCTTAGTTTTTTAGCATAATTCCATAGAACTAGAGAGCCAGTTTTTTTGGCAACTTTACGTACATGATCACGACGATGCATTAGTTTCTTAAGATTAACATCAAGCCATGGACAGGGTTTGGATTTAACATTACGCTTTACAATAGGTGCAAGTTTGTCGACAATATCATTACACAGTAAGTTAAAGGTATCAATCATATCATCGATATTGTCATTGCTATCCATAACCGACCATGGTGCATTAGCAAATTCTTCATTCGCTTTTTGAACATCAAATGATTTATAATTGCGGGTGCGGATAATTTTTCGTGTATAACGAACTTTTTGTTTTTTCCTGATGAGATAGACAAGGTCATGAAAATCAGAAAGACCAGTGTCTAACACGCCCGTTTGAGCAACAAGAGAAGGATTGTTTGCATAGACATGGTCGAGTAAGGACTTACATACAGTTGGAGGCTTATTTTTCCATCGAAATACTTTACAGAAGGTAGGTTCATTAATATATTGTTTAAAACCTTCAGCAGAGAGAATAGGTATAAATATATTTTTAAGTTCAGGTTTTAATAAGTCAATATTAAAATCACCAATTAGAATATTGTCTTTTGAGAATTGTTCTAGATAATGTGTTAGGCTAATTACTTCATTAGCAAAACCTTTACATGAATCAGATACTCCTGAGTTAAGAAGGGGAGATTTAGGGTGTTTATAGATACAACTCACAGTAAATGGTTTAGTACCACATTGCTTAATAAGAATGCTAATAGATTCATTTTCAGAAGTAAAACCATCAAACTTATCTAACTCTAGTATAGAGAGAGAATCTTTATAGTACATTGCCACACCACCTCCACTACGCACACGATCTATTCTTATCAAATTATAATTTTCAATATGGAAAAAACTGTGTTGCATATCTTCATTACATCTTGTCTCAGTTATACCAATAACATCAAAATCATGATATTTCATATACCATTCAAATTGCTCCTTCTTACAAAGTAAGCCATTTAAATTTAAATGTCCTATTTTGAATCCAGAGGGGAGAGAGACAGGAGAAGATAGCTCAGGGCAAAGAGATATATTATGTTGATAAAGAGACAGATCATTATCAGAAGTAAAAAGTTCAAAGAACTCAAGGTCATCAATCGTGGTAAACGGTCGTCGTTTATCGTTCTGTTTGCGATTTCTGTGCCACACATGCCGTCGGTTCCATCAGCTTCAGAGATGCCCGCTGGTGTATCATTTTTGGTTTCGTTCCCTGCTTATGAACAATATATTATGTACAATAATTAAATATTGCGAAACTGCTAGAAAAACATATTAGATATTATACTTAATAAGAGTTTGTGTAAACATTAAATTACGGTACGTGTATACAGTATAAAAAAACTATTTTAAATAATATTTGAATAATTTCTCAATATCACCAACTCCCCAATATATTATGAATGTTAAAACGATACTTACGGAAGCAATAATCAAATTCCAAATCAAAAATTATTTTATTGCCAGGCATATCCTTCATTGACACAAACCGCTGCGTACCAATACTAAAACACCCGTTGAAAGAAAACCAGTTAACTTTTGAGTGTTCTCCAACAAAAAAATCGTGTTCAGTTAACCCGCCTGATTCTTTTAGTGCCTTTTGCATTCTATCAATTGCTTGTCCAGAAACCAACAACGAACCAGATTTAGCTTGTAGATCAAAAAATTGTAAAAATTGTATTATTTATCGAAATTCTAAAACTAGCGATTTCAATGATCACAGAATATAAAATAATAATATAATGTTAATTGTTGAATGGTAGTAGGACTAATCCTGACAATAGTCATCATAGTATAATCTGCTATCATAATAGCAGATACCTATAGATAGCAGCCCGAAAAAAATTTCGGGAGGGGCCCGAAATTTTGCTGTGGCTCTATTATAACTATTATAAGGAAAATAAGGTGTGTGGGAGAAATAGATGAATTAAAATGTAGTATTTAAGAGCTAACCATGGTAATCATCGGAAAACTTCATATTTAGTCTTGGTGGAGACACTTCTAAGTTATTAAATTCCGATGACAAATTTATATCTTCCATGTAGACTTTTACGTACAATTTGTAAGCTAATGAAGGGATGATAAAACATTGTCTGTATATCAATAAAAGATAAATAAAAACAAAACGGTTAATTTTTCTCATCCCAGATTATGATTAATTTAAAAATAACATTTTGTGTTTTATCATACATGTACGACATAGATGCCAAAAATCCCTTCTGAAGTCGAATTATATTTGACGAAATGTTTTTCTTTCTGCAGAAGACACTGTAGTCGAGATACTCTTTAAAAGTGTGGTCCTTGCACTCCCACAAAAAAGAGTCCTTTAAGATGGACTTTTCATACTTGAAAAGCTAATTAAATAATTACCATTAGTCATTTGCAAAGCACATTATTTAAATAATATATCACATAGGGACATGGTTGAACACTAAAGTGTGAATCACTTTTAAGCCGGCTGGACAGTTAAAAAGTATGTCATTGTCATCTTTTGCTTTAGATTAACCTATAGGTTAGGTTATCATTAAATGATCGGTTACAAGAATCGAACACAACATAAAAGGACACTATTATTACTAATTAAACTTTTATTTTCTAATTGTATATTTCCGTCTCTTCCAACTGCAAAGTTGTCTGTAACTCATCCTTGAATATTTAAATGTGATTGTACATATATAAATACATAACATATATATTAGTTGGGATTGGGAAACCAAAGGATCCATATTATAATCGCCACCTTTGTGGAAGATCATATACTTTGTTTTTTCAACATTTAATTCTAATTTATTTTTAACACACCATAAATTAAACTTTTCTAAATTAACATTTAATAAACCAATTGCCTCATTAACATTATTCTTAGCAACCCAAAATACCAAATCATCAGCATAAAGAGCATAGTCCACATTAAAAACACTACCAACATCATTAATATCCCCGTTGCCCCTAGTTTAGCCACTTAACCTATTATCTAGGCCATTTGCTTCCGGTCACTATTTTTGTCTCTTTTTTGACCTAACCTTTAAAACTAAATATTATGTTACTTGTTTATTAAACCTTAACAATGAAAGAGTTTATTTTTATCAGACTAGGTCAAACAAGTGCCAAAATGGTGACAGGAGACAACATGAGCATATATTATAAGGTAAAAATAGGTTAAAGTGGATAAACTAAGGGAAATGGGGGAGGGAGCAATGGGTGACGGGGCACAATGAAAGCAACGATGTGACGAGCTTTCAGCCAAAAATTTATCCCAATTAAAATGGCAAATAATCTACCCGCCCCAAAAAACCACTTTTAATTAGTGATTAGATTCCACCGGAAACTGACACACCACAAAAATTGAAAATTTACTATAATCAGTTTGGAATGGGAGAGATTTATTGTTTATGTCATGAGTTTATAAAACTAAGCTTGACAATAAATTATCAATTATGAAAAATGACTTACTTGTGTCCTTCTGACGAGAGTTGACATAATGTCTTACAATCTGAAATATTCAAGTTGTTTCACTGATGACTGGTTGGCTCGTCGTGCAGGTATTAAAAACTAGGCATTCGCATTCGGTGCGTCATCACCTGTTCCTTGCTTTTCTAATAACATACACAATACACATGAGACAAGAGTTTATATAAAATGCAGGCTAAGGCTGACTCGTCGATCCGCAAAACATTGATTGATAATACATCCTACATCCCCGTAGGAAAAAATGTGTCATATTTTTTAAAATATGTACCACATATTATCCGCGAGGGCATTGTGTGCATTTATCACCAAAATTCTCTGGACTTTTGAAAATTAAATAGTTTTTGGAGCGGGAAAAATCCATAGGAATTTGGCAAACTCGTCTAGTTCTCTGTTCTATGAAAAGATAAAATCAGGGGACAATGCCCACTGCAGAATTTTGTGTTCTCTTTGTTAATGTACTACATTTTGAAATCCGTTGTCCCAAATTGGGTTAATAAATGTTTTGTTTTTCCAACACCCGCACCTTTCCTTTTACGGTACTACTAGCCTTCTCCAATTTTTACTACGGGGAGGAAGGGCGCAAATTTAAAATTACATCACATTCTACTGACTGGGTTTTTTATCATTAAGCACGCCGTAGCAAGCAGGTATAGAGAACTGAGTTTCGGGGGAGGGCTAACATTTCTTATAGATATTTCTTTTTCTTGGATTTCGGGGTGGAGGTGGGGGGGGGGCTTCAGCCCTTAAAATCTCCCTCCAATACGTTCTTGAGTATCACTAGTAATGACTATGACCCTTGTACAAAACAGTTTTTTAACGTTTAAGGAAGGGATTAATAATTGATTGGTGGTACCAGTACCGGTACTACTTATTCATGTCAGTTCAACCAACATTATTTATATAATTTCAGTAAATATTTGCTTATCTGGATATAGTTGTATTGTTGTATTAATATAAAATAAATCTGCATAATTAAAATAAAAGCTATTAATCATCTCAGAAGTTTGATTTGGTTTTTGTTTGAATAAATTAATTGCATTAAATTTAGATTATTCGATTGCTAAATAGTGAAATGAGGTTCGATTATTTTCGGCATTTTTATTGACCCTTTAAATATTTATAATGTGGATGTACATGGTTCGTTTAAACTACTTTAAAAGTTGGTACACAATATTATGTAAGATCATGTATGATATTGAAATAAAACTATTTTGTTTGCAATTAAAGTTTATTTTTAACAAAGTTGTAATTAAAAGATTTGATAAATTCTACACACTACATGTATAAGATTATACGGCGAAAATTATTTTCCATGGTCATAAACTATAATTTAATGAGGGCGGTCAGTGTTATTTTGATTTTGGCATTAGTGATGAGTTATCTTTGCTATAGCAGACTATTCTGTTATATATCATACTACAAAAATAGTGGGTCAGTGATATAAGGTTTCTTAGCTTACGTTAAAATGTAGTGAATTAGTGTGGCGAAAATAAATTTTGGATTTTAAGAGTTAACCTTCTAAAGTTATTAGAAAAGTGTTCCACTCCAAATATGACAGTACTTAAGGCAACAGCAAAAGAGTAAATGCAGTAAACAGATATGAAACTTCCATTACTTAATGAGATTTTAGACTTGGAATTTTCCGAAGGGGAAAATGTGGAAAAATTATAACGTTTCTTCAAGTTTAGCCTAATTTCTCTTTCTTCAAAATGGAAATTCCAATTTTCCAAAAGTTTGTATATTCCTGAACTCACAATACTTTGCATCCTCTGAATCAGTAGGTAATTATTGAAAGAATGCGGGATCAGAAATATATTTTGGGTTTTGAAAATATTATCAGTTCTCCGTACGAAAATCAAATTTTGGGATAAATATGTTTCAAAACTGTCCAGCCAATTAACAGGACCTACAAATGCAGTATTTTTGCAGTTTTTCAGAAAGTTATAATTGTTATTAAAAAAGGAAAATCTGTCATTATCAAAGGATTTAAATCCACCAATGAGGAATTTAGAAGGAAGTCGCGAAAGTTTTTTTAACGCTGACAGTAAGTTGGGATTTCTCTGATTATCAACTATAAGTTTGTGCAACTTTGTTTCGTTAAGACTAACTTCCCTAAATCGATTTAGTAACATCTTTTTCTGCAGAACACCAGGGATATTAATGGTAAGATTTTCAAATTCAAGTCTCTGTTCGGAAATATAGTTCGCTATTGTTGGATCCATTTTGTTACAGGGTAAAATATTATTATCATCTCTACCGAAGTATAAAAAAATGTGGGATAATTCCGGATGGGCACATTGAGGCACACTAATATAGTCACCAGTGTTAATAACACTGTCTGGGATATTAAATGAAAGCTTCAATGAATCCATCCAACCTTCCATATCAAGGTTAAAAACTGAAACAGCAAAATTATGCAAATCTTTAAAATATGTGTACCGGCTGTCAATTTTCCTCGGCGAAAACAATTGACTCACAAGAATTGATTTATAAGAATTGCTTAAAATGACTCCTGCTATAATCCAAATGCCAATTGTTTGCATCAGCTTTAATTTGTTCATTTTTGTTTGGAGAAGCACACCCTGTTCTAGCAATACCATTAAAAATTGAAAAACTGCATTTAACAGTCGAAATAAATTTTGTAACCCAAAATTAAAAATATCATTACTTTTTGTGTAGGTATAACCACTAAAAAAGAAAACAAAAGAAAGACAAATCGGTGATAGAAATGTTAGTAGCCATGTGATCTTGTCAAACGGAGTTACATAAATTTGGAAATAACCATACTCTTGCAATCCTGAACATGTCACCCAATTCCAATTTTCTTCTGCCATTTCCATATAAAACGTTTGCAGGTTTAAATTCTCCACTTCTGTTGTAATGGCAAAGTTAAGTAACATTGACCGAATGGCTGTTTCAAAATTAGTAGATTGATTTCGTAGCGATGTAAATGGTGAAATTTTTAACGTAATGTTCGAAAAGTCATTATTGTTAAAATAACTTGTGATTTCAGTTCCATTTTCCAATACTTGGCTGCAGTAACGTGTCTTGGGGAATCTTTTAAAGCGATGAGTGTTTATATAGTTTATTAATTTATTTAGCATAAAACTTTTTAAAGCTGTGAAACGTATTTCCATTAACAAAGCCACTAAAAAGGAGTGGCTATTAATGTTACATCTTAGGAAACAAGATTTACAGTATATAGACCCTTTGTGAAGGAAATACTTGTTTTTCCAATCAGTATACAGTTCAAAATAAATAGGATAAACCAGTTTTGTGAAATGGGCCACTTGACGAAATACTAATTGATGTAGCAATTTCTGAGGCACGATAAAAATTTCATATCCGTAACCTTCTCTGCAAAATTTTATCCGTGAATAAGATCTTGAAATAGCGCAGTACGTCCCATAGACCTCAAATGGTCGCCATTTCATTTCCTTTTTTTGTAAAACACTAAGCCTTGCGTATGGAAGTACCCATTTCCTCCATTCCAAACGGGCTTCTGTGTATCTTGACGATGTAACATTTTCTATATTTACAATGACAATAGGAGAAATATTGCTATCAGAAGGTGAAATTACTGGGACCATTGTATCATAATAAATATAAACGCTGCAAAATCCAGAGAAAAATTCAATAATAGTATCAAGACCTGCTATATTCACTGGATAATTATTTTTTTGTAATGAAATTATACTTGATACGTAAGGTAGGTAACCAAATATTGTTATAATTATTGAAATAAAAATTAGTTTCATTTTTTTTTAAATAAATGTTTAAAATACACGTGAAATGTTAAAATTTATCATTGTACATTGGTTAACCCTCTGCTTAGTACAACGACAATGTTAGTGATCATAATTGACAATCCTGAATATGATTATCGTAACACAATAAATTTATTATTATTACAAAGTTGTTTTGACACTGAAGTACAAATCATAATACTATCCGCTTTTATATAAATGTGCCACTATATTGTCCTAAATGTATGTCACACTACATACCCTAAAGAAAAATAAATTACATGCATACTTCAAAATGTTAATAGTATGAAACAACAAAGTTTAAATGTTTACTTGACCTACATATTCATTGACCAGTTTATACTTTTCTTTGAGAAATTACAATAATATTCATGAAAAATTCATTACAGTCATTTTTATAAAAGAAATTGCAAATAATGTTGCTTTAGATGTAATTGCATTTAAAATTGTCATACCTTTCCACAATTGCAAGACACTGAATACTATACTAGTGTACAGTTTACAAAGTTGACATTTTGGAATAATCTGTCTACTATGGTTTGTTCCAACAACCTGTATTTTAGATAATAGAGGGGCGTTGAGGCGAGAGTTAAAGGATTCAGCCCGAAGTCCAATTTGTCGAAACATATAATGGTGATTTTGTTTCAAAACAGATTTGGCACATTGTTTTAATACCATCCCGGTTGTAGCTGGCTGGCAAAATCTTGTTGGCAAAATCTGGTTGAAAGTGGTTTTGAAGCTCTCAATTGTGACAAAACACAATTTCCCATTATTTGGAATGGTTTTAAGTTTTAAGCAGTCAAGATCAAAATTTTGAGAATTTTAACTATATTATTATAGTTTTTTATATTCTAGTGAAGATTAGTTTCAGCCCTTTTGTTGGTTATAACCTGATGTAAACACGTTTCTGCTGGCAGAAACGAAAATTTAGTGACGAAAACCCAACCATGTTTCAGAATGCTATAAAACCTCTTTTGACTCATCATTTTCGGTTACATTATAGTTTTACATTTCATCATGACTATAATAAAAACGTGAAGCGTAGCACATACGTATTACATTCTATAGGTATAATTATCTGTATGTCAGGCATCAAAACATTTTTGTAACTCGGCTGGTGTCATGGTGTGGAGCCAATGAAACCCTAGCACATAATATTTATAAAATTATAAAAGGATCGTAAACAAAAGTTGAGTAAACAAGAAAATGCCACAAATGAAGAATAAAAACTTTGTCAATATTTATTTAAAAAACAGTTGGCTTATAGGGTGTAACAAAAAGTATGAAACAGATTTAAGTGGTGCTTCTGGAGTCTAAAGTGGATGAGGGAAAAATAAGTATACCATTGAATAAGTTGGTCTTCGATTTTATGCCCTAATTCTATGCTTTGCATTTAAGTCAGATCCTTTTTAAGTGAATTACAAATATTTCTGCAACAATCCCGGAGAAAATTGTTTTCAACATTTGAACTGATGCTGTTAATCAAAATATTGGTTTCTGAAAATACATATATTCTAGGTATTCTATTATTTATGTGCGATCTATTCATATTTCTGTAATATACATAACAATAAAACTAATGTATTGTATGCAGTACTTTAGTTGAGGAGCGAGTGAAAAGTGGAGGAGTGTATGAGGAAATAAAAATTCAACATTTTTGCCTCCCTCCACCTCACTACGACTTTCTCATCTATCTCCACGTCACTCCTCCACGCCACTGAAATGTCTAGTTCATTTACACCTCTACAACTATTGTCTTACTTCAACCGTCATCTGATAGTGAAATGGAAATGGGGTAGGGTAGGGACGTCAGTAATAAATTTTGAAATTAAAATTAATGTCTTATTTGGACTTCGAACAAAAATGGATAGAAATACAATAATAATATATCTAATTAAAAATAGCGAAACACTATCATTGTTCAACGGATTTGAACTATAATGAAGGAATGTTTGAAATAAAATGGTTAACTATCACATTTTTATTAATTTAGTCATGTTATCTAGGAAAATGATATTTAGTTGACCATTTTTAAGTTTTCGGCGGATTTTGACAACAGAGTACGTTGCTGTCTTTCGATTGCTGCTAATTATTATAATTATTGTCTCTGGTGTTAAAAATGAAAAAAAATTATTAAATAGCAACATCCAGGGGGATATAGTTGTAAGGTTTGAGCTGCAAATGAATTAAATTTGGAAAATATGAATGACACCAGGAATATATTTCGTGCCTTTTATTACCAAATAAAGTACTTGAGAAATCAGAGAAAGGCATGTAGAGGGTCTAAGAAAGGGAGTGCGTTACTTTGGACAGGTCTCGGGAGGATCATTATTGTTCTACACGGCATTTTTGCAAAAATAAAACTAGCCTTTTTTGGCAAAGCGCGTAATAATTCACGAACATGTCTGCAAATTTGGCAGGCTTTGACAATAGAGTAGAACGTAATGATTTGATAGTGGCCAATAATTGTTCAATGGTGATCGAATTGGGAAAATACGGTGAGAGATAATTTTCGTTAATTTAAATTATAATATATTATTTATTCACTTTTTAATTTACAAAATTTGTTAATCTATTAATCCATTTCATTGATTTACGTGTTTAAAATTAAATTTGAGGAGATGGAGGATGGTAAAAATATTTTTGAATGGAGTAAGCGGCCAACCAAGTTTCTCCAGCAATTTAAATGATAACTATTGGAATTTAATTTAACTTAGTTTACCACAATTTCATTAACTTCTGTAAATCGTCCCTCTCCATTCCCTTCCCCCTTTCGCCCTCCCATAAATAGTAATCTGCTTTTCTGTCGACGTGGCTGTAAAGAACCGAGAAATCTTTGTTCAAATTTATTCTTCCGACTGCGGTTCTGTTTATTCTCTTCTTCGCCAACTCGATCAGCTCTCTTGGTGTAATTGAATAAGAGTTAACAACAATTTCGTCTGTCTGAAAGTGACCCAATAATTCTTCCACTTCTTCAAAAGAAGACTTGAAGAAGAAGAAGATTTCAAAGGGTACAAGGATGTTATAAAGCCATATGTAAGGAAAATTTAGGCTATTTTTAAATTTAGGCTTATACTTATTATTTTTTTAAATATAGTTAGGCCCAAAAAATACTACAACCTTTTTATCATTATATCCATGCAAAATGTGTAGCGTCACATAGCATAACGTTATTTTATCTCAATGTAAAGCTGGGGAGGCTGAGTTGAACAAGTCATAGGAAGTTCTATGTGCAAGTAGGCAATGTATGGGAAAAATCGGGCCTTAAGATATCAAAAGTGCAATGTCCATCTTCAGGTTGATATTCAAAATATTCAATAGGCATATGAGTGCCTTATATTCCAGCTAATTGTCCCTATATACTAAAAATTTTAAATGCGGTCACTGGAATTAAAATACAATGCTTTATTATTTATTACAACTTCTCTTTTCGCCCTTATTGTATAGAGTAATTTCATTACCAACCAGAAAAGCATTATTATTATTATTATTATTACGATTTTTAGATAATTACGACTCGATATAGACATCTTATAGGGTTGTTAAATGACATTACTCAGGCTGTAGTTAATTATTTCACATTTAAAAACGCATAAAATAAACTGACCAAACTAAAGTATATATAAGAGACAAACATTTGAGTTACAGTACATTAAATACTATATATTATTATGAATAACTTTGATATAACACAATTACATAGCAAATCAATGGAGAATATAGGAAACATGAGTATAATTCCCTATTCTACTCACCATCATTCACTAACCTCAGCCAGGGTTACCATATATACTAAAATACAAGTATAATACTTAAATTAGACCCTATTCACTTAAAATACTTGCAAGTATTTTAAATTACTTAAATTATTCTTAAAATTGCTTAAATGACAAAAATCGATAACAATGAAATAACTTGATCTTTAAAAATTAAAACAAAGTTTGCTATCGTGCAAATATGTCGAAATATCGAAATTTTCTCGCACTTGGCGCTAATTTAGACTGTAGTTCCATTCAATCTAATTCAATTGTCAAAAATTTCTTCTAATTTTGATGTAAATACATTAATCATTGAGAAAATAAAGGAGGGGAGGATAAATAGAAAATCACTCTTTCTCAGCTAAATGTCTTTAAAATGTAAAAACTAAATTCCAAAAAATTCGTGAAATTCTTATTGAACAATTGAAGTTGAATTTCAAAATTTTATCGCGCTTCACGCCAAATTGGCCCCTCTTAATGTTTTCACTCGTTTATGTAGTAATATACAAAAATGTTATTATCAAATTACGTAATTTAAGGTTATTTTTACTTTGTTTTCATGAAATTTGCGAGCCGCGCACATATGATAGTAGCAAATAGGAATCTATGACATTTGAAAGCCAAAGACGCACCCGTAGGGCGCGGATTGGTAAATAGCTTTTGACAGTCTGGATACGTAAATCCGATTAAGAAAATCTGGTAACCCTAAACCTCACCCACTACTATTCAACCGCATTTCAGCCATTTTTAGTACGAATTTACCGTTAGTCTAGTTGGCGAACCTGCACTCATTCATTTCACATTGTTCTTTTCTCAGCCCATTTGAACAAATATTTATCATCATTAAATATTTGTACAATGGAAAATGAAATTACACAAAATCTTGTTTTCTTGGCAGGAAGTTTAGCAAATTTAACAGAAGTCTTGGTCTTATTGGTTCAGTGTGACATAATCTCAATAACTGAAAGTGAAGATATTGTAAGTTCGTTTTTTTATTAATTACACTACATTAGTACATAATCGATGAAACATCAACAAAACTTTAACTTCAACATTAATTTTGTGACATTTTTCATATTGATTTCGAATTTGAAAATTGATGAAGATTAATTATTATACTTAAACGACGAGATCCAAAGGTTACGCGTAACTAACAACTTGCAATTAAATTTCATATCCTTATACAGTATTTAGAAGTCGATTTAGGAGAGGGACAATGACGTCATTAAGCTATGTACGCCAAAAATTTTAGAAAATAATTTTACGAAAGTATTCGAATTTTTGCTGTGGAAAGTTGGCTGAATAATTCTAAATTAAATAGTATGTTGATTTGTGAATGTTTTTTATTGAGAAATAAATTAGGTTTAATCATTTCAAAATTGCCTTGTACATCACTCTTAAACGGGACTGTTAAAAGAAACATACCAGATTTACAAATATTTAATTTAGCAAAATTTGCCAATTGACTTTACGTTACTGCAATGTAAGGCAAAACCATTTGACTTTACAGTGTTGATACCGCAAAAATATTGAAAGTTCAAATGGCTTCCTCCAGTGAATAATGAATTGCTAAAAAAGATAAAATTACATGATGTGTACGGTTAGTTAGTGAATGCATAGGATAGTTATTAAAGTAAAATTAACAGTATGAGTATAGGCTATGAGTGGCCTAGTTGATTAGAATGAGCGGGATGAGGCAAAGGAACGAGTCCTGACAAAAAATGAATTTTTGCAGGTTTTAACGTGGCCATGAAATAAAATTAACAGCAACACAACTGTTAATATTATGCTGTCACTAATGTTAATTTTACATTATAGCAATGTTAAAATGGCAGGTGGTTTCAACATTGGGTAAGGTAGGTTACTGTCGACCTGATATCCATCAAAAATTCACATTGGATTCAACTTAAATTCGGTCAATTTGACAGTCTTGGTTTAAAACATAAATGCATACAGCCAATTATCCATTAAATGACTATAGAAACCATATCAAATAAAAATTGTTCATTCAGTCAATAGGCTATAAAATTTTTTAATTTTATAATTTACAAACATATTAGTTGTTTCTCTTGTTTTAATAAACTTCGTTTTTTTCGTTAAACTTTATTCACAGGACGCTGAAAGTACTGCAACTAGAAAAAACTACAAACTGTTGTCTACGCTGCAAAAGAAAGACTGGCAAGAAATCAGAAATACGTTTCTAAAAATACTACAGAAGACAAGCAATGAGCGTTGTCTACAAGTAATTAAAGAAACGAACCAAATGCATTCTTTTCCGCCCAACTTCCATAAATCTCCAACTCCAACCCGGAAACCCCTTCTTAACCCAAAATTAAATGCAAAGTGGTGGCCGCAGAAGAAGCTGCTAATAAAATCCCTTCTCGAAAGAAAATTCGGAGAAAAACTGTTAACTAAAGAGTTACATGACCGAATTTATAGAAACGATCATCGAATCGTCGTCATCCTTGATAGCATAGCTGCGTCCACATACTCGTGGATGGGAGGAGTCGGCAAAACCCTAATCGCCAAATGGTATGCACACACTTACGAACAAGAATACGATCACATCATCTGGATCGACTGCGGCGAAGGTAGCCTACTCACCTCTTTTGAAAGCCTGGTAAGAGACTTGGAGATCAAACATTTAGACAAGTTGACGTTAAAGGAAATCGCTGCGAAGAGTTTTAATGAGTTGAAGAATTTCAGATGTCTCTTTATTTATGACAATGCAGAAAATTACAAAGGAGAAGAAGGAATTATAAATGTCCTCCCAAACGATGAAAAAAACTTTTATTGTATCATCACTTCAAGAAGTCGTGAATGGGGAACAGAGAAGGTTGGATTCGGAAAAATATCAGATCTAGAATTGGACATTTTTAGTGAAGAAGAAAGTATGGATTTCTTTAGGCGTAACTTAAAAACGTCAATAAAGCATTCGGAGTCACAACTGAAAAATTTATGTAGACTGATGAGAAATCTTCCTTTGGCTCTTCAATTGGCGCTTGCTGCTATAAATAATGGAAAGATTGAACTACAAAGTTACATAGAGAAAGCATCTGCAAATGACTTGGGATTTAATCATGGGGAATTCGATGTATATGAGAGCATCATCAACAATATTATCAGAATTTCCCTGGATTTGATTTTGCAGGAAAGCAGCGGAAAATTGGCGTATGAAATGTTAACGATTTTTGGATACATTCAACCCGATGATATTCGATCAATATTTTTATGCAAGGTTTTAAATATTGATATAAGAGGAATGGAAAAAGCGGTAAATTTGTTGGAAAAATACTGCTTGATCACAAAATCAGGAAAAATTATGGAGTGCCCCCATGACGACGGATTTCTAAATAAAACACTACGTAGAAACGAAATAAAAGTAGAAATGGATTTATTGAGCATTCATCGACTTCTGCAACAAGTAATTCGTCCCAATGGACAAAAGACTAAGATGAAGACGCTGAAGAAGATCCTTGGCTGTGTGGGATTCATTGACTACAAATTCATCCCTTTTACTATGTACGCTGATGAAGAACTACAGAGAGCATTTCCAAAAGTCAGAGATGAGTTACGTGTACTCAATCACGAAAGGGAGTTCATTGTAGATGAAACTTGTGAAATCGGCGAGCATGACTCCGATGAAAATAATGCAATCAGGCAAATATTTTTAAAAATGCGGTATGATTACCTAAATTCTGATTTACAAAAATACACTGCATAGGCAACACATAAATGCATGTTTACAAATCTACTAACGTTAAAAATATTATAATAAATACAGGAATGTTCCACCGATTGACCACCAACTAACCTTCACTTCGAAAGGTAATCCATTCAATTTTATTTTTTTACTAACACTATAGCAGTCGCAGTTTAAGCGCCATGGAGAGGTTAATTAGTACAATGGGCCCGTTATTACACAGCTAGAGGGAGTGGTTATAATGCAACATTTATAAAAGCAATAATATTTCAGAGTCTGTGCAAACGATCAAAAATTTTACCATGGAGAGTTTCATCGGCAAAAGAGAGCTTGGGGTCGTTTATTTGGCAAAAGAAATAAACACCTCAACTCATTACTGCTTAAAGATTTTGTGAGATCGTATTTTATGTACTATTAATTATAAACTATGCCAATAATGCCTTCTATTATTTGGCTAATTGTAGTATTTGTGTTTTCCAGGACCAATACAGTCGTATACAGTGACAAAAATGTAGAAAGCAATATTATGAAGCAAGTGAAAATAATGCAAAATCTCGGAGAACATAAAAACGTGGTTAAAATATACAATTCTTGGCTAGAACCACGAGTTAATTTACCAGATACGTTGGCATCTTCAATTTCCCCTTTCATTAGTTTCATTTATATCATTCAAATGGAGTATTGTGAAGGGCGCGATTTGAGACACTGGCTCATACTTCCTCAACTTGAAAAGACTGATGTTGATGCTCAAAATATAATATTGCAGATCTGTGATGCCTTAAAATATCTTCATTTTGAAGAAAATGGCAATAAAAAGAAGTTGGCACAGAGATTTAAAGCCGTGGAACGTCTTATTTGCCAAAAATTATCAAAAAGGCGTTGTTCATATCAAATTATTCGGATTTGGGCTTTTCAGAAATGCCAATAATTTGATATCTGAGTATGACAGTCCTGAACAGGTGCTTTATATAGAATATATGAACAAACCATATAATTAAATTAATAATAGCAGTTAATTGTATATTAATAGCTATTTAGTACAACAGTTACCTATTTATTTAATAACCATTAAAGATGTTACTTACCTTTTTCAGTTACTAAGATCAAATCCTTTATTTTAGGGAGCTGGGCAGATTGACTACTCTACTAAAGCCGACATATTTTCACTGGGATTAATTTGCATTGAAGTATTGACGTCAACTATATTCCCAGTTGACAACATTAAGAAGCAAGAAATTCGAAATAAACAGTATCTGGAGCAGTATTTACTAAAATTCCAAAAAGAGGTAACAGTTGGTTTAAATACATTGCCGCATTTTAGATAACTTTACATACTGATAATATCAACTGCCAAACAGTACATGTGACAATAAACTTAATTTTTTCAGCATGAATTCTTGACAAGTCTTATAGATATAAACCCTGAAAATCGTCCCGACTCAAAACATGTGTATCGTACATTAGACGATATGTGGAATAAAAACTCTATCGATGCTGAAAACATGTTGCCTCAAGAAATGGAAAACTTTGAATCTAAGATGGAAGAAATGAAGAAAGAAGAAATGGATTCAGATAAAGAAGTGGTCAGCACTGCCTTAACAACAATTGAGTCAGAAAAAAGGGAGAAGCAAGATTCAGTTCAAATTGGCGAAGAGGAGATAATTAATGAAAGGGTGGCTAATGAGAAGAGTAAAATGCCAAGAGAAGAATCATATACAAATCGGAATGCATTGTTAGAATACAATGAGAAAATTAAAAACAAAATAATCGAAAAACAAAATGTCCGTAATATTGTTACTCAAAGAGAGCCATTAGCCACGAATGAGTTATCCGAAGGGGAAAATGTTGGAAAAATGCAAATGATTGGTACTCAATTCATTGATTATGAAGGAAATACATTACCTAATCTCAAATTGGTCCCGTACGTATCAGCTATGGTAAATTTAAAACATCTTCACCTTGATTCTGCTGATGGAAGTAAGTTGGAGATTTCCTGGAGTTGTTTACCCCTAAGTGTGGAAGAAGTATCTTTGGCAAATATGAGGGTAACTATTGTAACGAAAGACCACGAAACTGATGTTCCAATTACAAAGTTTTGTAATATTAAAACACTTGTACTGCAATCGCTGGAATTTGTAAACAAAGCCGAGACACTCGCGGATGACATATGCGTCAACGACCTTTTGACATCATGTAGCAAAATACGAAACTTAAAAGTGATCGGATCCGACATGGTCTTTGATTTCAACAGAATAGGAACTATAACCGATTTAGAATTGCTGGGAGTTAATGCCATTTCACCAGTAGTTAGGAAATCAATAATAAACCTGGAAAATCTTCTACTGTCTAAAATAAAAGTAGTAGAAAACGGAGAAACATTAAAGAATGTCCAAACATCAGACTTCTTTAAAATGACAGTCAAAGAACTAGAAATTCAAACAGGATTGTCCGAAAGCTTTATAGTTGATTTGGCAATACTGTCCAGAAGATGTTTATCATTAGTCATCAAGAGCACATTAGTTTCATTTGCGGCACTGAAGACTGAAATATTTTCCATGGAAAAAGGGCCCTTCTTGTTTCTCAAAGCACTAAGGCTTGAAAATCCGAAATTAGGCTTTGGAAAAGCGGGGAAAGTCAAACTCGCGGAGTTTATTTCCAGCTGTACTCATTTACACTACTTATCTTATTACAGCAATGACAAATGCAATGCTGCCTTGCAACTGGATATTCGGAGCCTACCAAAGTCCCTTAAGGTGTTGGAGTTGAGAGGCGCTTCCGACAAACTAATTCCCATTTCTATTATGGACTGTACCATACAGTGTACATTGGACAAAATTCTCCTGGAGGAAATGCCTTTAAAACTCTTTGAAAATCCAGAAATAAAGTATCTTTTGGAGAAGTCTAAGTTTGTAGTGGTCAAACAAATAAAGAACTTCAAAGAGATGAGAAATCTAAATCTAATTGAAAAAATCCTGAGTCGATTATGCTCTTTAAAAGAACTGGAAAAATTTGCCATAGGAAAATTTCTATGGGAAGACAATTTTATTGATAACTGCGAATTTTTATCACAATTTGGAATTCAAGATAAATCCGACTACTATTTGATTGAACGTACTGATAGTAACTGGGCTGCGAGCGAAATTTCATATCTGGAATTTGATAATATGTCGAAACATCAAATTACTCTTTCTGAGATTTCTAGTCTAGGCAAAGTTGATGTTCCTGTAGCATTTAGTCCCGGAAGTCAGACCAGTTTGAACGAATCCCATTGTAGCAGTATTCCGGGAATGGTAAATTACGACGGGGAGGAAGCTGTACTAAATAATCAAAGTAAGTTTAAAGATAGCATGTGTTTTAATTGAATTGGAAAATATAGACGTATGTATCTTTAATTGCAGAACTAGGCCAAGACGTACTAGGCAATGCCCCACCTTCAAACAAAAAAGTGGACAATGACAAGTATTGTGATAATCAAAATCTTTCAATTCCACAAGGTAATATTTTTATATATTTTTACTTCAAAAGTATCATCTGACAGATGACTTAATTTAATTAGTAACAATTTTTTATGATGTTTATTACATAATAATGATACTAATGTTGACGATGAACGTATTATTTTGTCTGTTATTGTTATCCCAATATTCTTATTTTGTTTTCCTGCCGACAGCATACCCATTGCTGTCAGGGAAGAAGATAATAAAGAATAATTTGGACTACCTGGCGGAACATTTGATTGAAATCCCAAGAGTTTGCAATAAACTCATTTCGGCCAAAATGCTTTCGATAAATGAAAAGCAGTCAATTGTAAGACATTAAAACTGTTCTTGTAATAGGTAGTCATTTTCAGATATTTATGACCTTAATTTGTAATTATAATTTACAGATGAAAAAAGACACCTCCTATAGCCAAAGTGATGAATTATTTTCGACTATAATTCGAAGAGATATGGACAAGAACCATTACTTTGATATGCTCATTTCGATATTAGAAGAAACCGAAAATGAGAATTTAGCAAAAATATTAAAGCCTTAACCAATTATTGATAAACTACGCCTCCTCGTGTTATAAAATAACGTCTCATATTTTACATGCTGGGGCTGCCTTGTACATAATAATATTACATTCATTGTCATACAAAATTTAAATTTGTATTTATTTTCCACAATTGAAAAGTAGAAATGTCTTACAACAGGAATGGTTGTAATAAAATTTTATTAGTACTATCTATCTTTCAATCTATGTAACCATGAACGTCATACATTTTTTAAATATCTTGTTAACTCAGGAAATGTTATGAAACCCAAATCTAACGCCTAGGAGGTGTGTCGTTTTGTACAAAATACTTCGAGTCTCTGATGAGACGTGATGTCTGAGGCAGGAGAACAGTCAGTGACCATATGTATTGATATTCCGATGCAACTTAACAATATAGCGTTGATTTGATAATAACCACAAGCTGAAATTTCATCAAAAAACAGTTATTTTTATCGGATTTCTAGAATTTTTTTCCCATCAAGAACTTGTTCCTGCTGGCAGTTGTGACCAGAATGGACTAAATGACCTCAAATCAAAAAGGCAGCTAATATGACGTTTCTACTTTGCAAAACTGCAAGTTTAGGAAAATCAATTTTTAAGTCTTTGAATAAATTACAAATGCCAATTATAAATATAGTTTGCAGTCAAGTCGTAATAATATAAATGTCAGTTTGGCCCAGGAACGAATCCTATCTATCCATAGAATCCATAAACCACGAAAGTGAGTAGGATCCTAACTAAACGCTTAGTCATCAATAAATGTATGCAAAAAATAAGTGTTTTTAGAACCGTTTTCTAAAGGGCCGTCGTAGACATAGTTGGTAATATTGCAGGTAGCAATTTGTGCTAATCAAGTTAAAAATGGATATTCGAAGTGCCAATTTGCATTGTCCTTTTCTATCTCGTGCTACAGCGAAAAAATGTATTAGATATTTGATATGGGTTTTTTCTTGCATGGTCGACACAAGTTTTTAACAGAAAATAGATTTTTATTTTCCATTTCCTACAAATTGTAGACAGTCTGTATAATTTTTTATAGTTTAATTGAAGCATAATTAAAGGAATTTAAAACAATTGTCGCCATCTCGCTATCAGAATATTCAGAATAGCCAATTTCCACAAGGGCGTATAATAAATATAGCCCGCATCTATTACATTATTAAAATTGTGACCAAACATTGAAAACACTTTGCTCTGAACTATAATTTAAGTAAATGCTCTGGCAATTGCAATAAAAAATATTGCTCCTTTCGGTTAAAAGCAGGGTACCAAAACTCAACTCATTTAAAAAAGTAAACTGAAAAAACGCAAAGAAAAGTACAACTTAAAACCAACTATGGGGTATTATTTAATTTGTTTATATTCGTAAGTCACGCATAATTCATGTAATATATATTCCAAATTTGTCAATTGTTCCCATTAAATATCCAATTCAATGCTAATAATATGCTTTTGTTTTGTAAAAAAGAAAAAAGGAGGACTGTATTATAAAATTTTTTGCCCCTACCCTTTTATAAAAAAGTAAAAAGATTATTTTTATTCACTGATTAAAAGTCATGCAGTAAATTATAGTTCACACAAGCTAATTCAGCGACAAAACCCAGCTAATGCTGTAGCTAGCTACCACATATCGCGATATTTTTAGATATTTGGTGACACATTCCAATTGCAAATTTGTGAGACGAAAGTCGTTGCATGTAGGCAGACAAATCTATAAAAAACGACGTTCCAAAAAATATATTAAAAACTGTCTGAAAGATGGCTTATATTAGTTTCGAGCTTCTACGTAATTTAAAAACATTTTTTCACATTTACGTCGATAAATTGTGTGCATCGTCCATTAACTGGTCACCGAGACAAGAATGTTTTAATTTAGTTTCGAATACAAGAAGATTGTTCCTGTGGGGTTTTTGTTTTGCTACTATTTCTCTCTTAAATGCATTCATGGCTAGTCGTTTGCTAATGCAAATATATTCTCCATCGTTTTCCGTCGAAGAAATCATGTTTTATTTAATATTGATTGTATTTTTTTCACTTTCTCAGTTTTTCAATTGTATTATACTATATAATAAAACACTTTTGTGCTCCATGTTAAATAGTGTATTACAACTAGACAAGAATCTCACAGGTAAGTGTACAAACTAATTGAATTTGGAGTTTTGATGGAGTTTTCAATTGGGACTGTATTATATGAGCAATTATTTTTTGCAGACTTAAATCGACATCCATCGGAACCCTGGAGTTTTCAAGAATTCAAAGTCCTTGGATTTATTTTAAAGTTAATTGCCGTCGTCGGAACGGGATCAGCGATATTTGGGTCAATATCATTAGTCACTCTTAAGTCTAGTCCTATAGTGCATTTTTTGAAACTTAGTAAATTAGATTTTGCATGGGTGGGGTTGTTAGCAATTCCGTTTATAGCTTTTGTTTTAATGCACGTAGCCTTTTCTATTCTTTTGATGGTTTACTTAGCTGTAGTGTATGCAGTTGTAATTACGTTTTGGCTGAACTTAATAACTCATCAAAAATGTAAAAATAATATTCCATATTATCCTACGAGAAAATTGTTTCAGTGTAGACCGTTAACTTGTTTACGAGTTTACAGGGCACTAACAGTTAGTACCTTAGGCATTAATTATTTATTAATTTATTTTGTCTCACCGATGATTTTATTAGTTGCAGGCCTGATGAGTATAATATGTAATTTTGGAAGTTTAAAATTTTGGAATATAATACCAATTGACACTTACATTATTTTGCCATTATTGAGTTTAGCAATAACACTGGCAGCAGCAGTATCAATTCCGATGGCCGCGCTGGTTAATACAAAATCAATAAATTTTATTCAGAGCTGGAAGACAAACGTAAATGTAACTACTCGAAGAATGTTAAGAAGTTGTAGGCCTATGAGATATAATGTCGGTCCATTTTTTATTGTGAAGAGATCAACTGCATTTACATTTTTGGAAGTTGTAGCTTTGCACACAATGAATATGGTAATATCTGTTAATATAAATCAAAGTATGTAGCTGCATAGTAAAACCGTTAATTACTTATTAATATTCGTTTACCATGTACATGTTACAAAGAATATATTCATAGAAAATCATCTTGGTATGTCAAAACAATTTTTGTCTTTTTGCATGTCGGTCTGAAAATTCTTATGCACAATAACTTTCGAACGGTCTGAGTTCAAGTAGTCAAATTTTCAAACAATCTACTACTGGTAAATACTAAGACCGAGTTCATACATGGGCAAAGGAGGCAGAGGAAAGAGTGACTTAAATTATTATCACAGTGTCTATACGGGTACAACTAAATAATACATGGTTATCCATGGAGTGAGTGGGTGAAAAACTTAAGAATGTCAACTTCTTGGCAGTTATATTTCAGATAAAATCATTGGTAGGTTTTCAAATAATATTATATGGGCATCATTTTTATCACATTATATCACATTTCATCAAATGTCATTACATATTACAATGAAATTGGACGAAATCTGTTAAAATTTTATGTTTCTGTAAATATTATATACAAAGGTACCTACATTTAATAAGACCATACCGTTTTAATGCTTTCCTAGAAGCGAACAGTGAACAAAAAAGAACCATTTTTGCCTTTTTGTAAATAGGTAGAGTAACGTTTTTCAAAGAAGTCATTTTTGGCCTATTTTTATAGCAGCGTACCCCATTTACATTAAAGGACAGCTTTTAAAAAAAGTAGTTCGTTTTTACTTTTTTGTAAAAAATGAGTACCTTTTTTGTTCCCTGGAAACAAATGCTTTATTTGAATGTGACTGTATATATGTACATATAATGTATAACTGCAGATGGTCCCATTATTATTATATGCACAATAAAAATATCACAATTTGAACATAATTTAGTAGCATTTATTTAGAAACGAAATAATGTATGACAATGGCCATAATATTATGTTGTACCTACTTTTAAATCCAACAAACGTAAGCTCTCCTTTGACGAAGAAAATTTATTGTACCATGACCTGTACCATGACTTTCGAACTATTTGAGGTCGTACGTAAGCTGTACGTATTGAATTTACTTAGAGAATAATTAGCCGAATTGTATGCATACATATAGGTACATACATAGCCAAATTGTACTGTCAACAATTGAAATCTACCTGTTTATTGTAGACGACAAGACGACACAGTGCTACATTAAATTATTAAATACAGGGACGATGAAAAACGTAGATCTGCATATGCAAGTATATTACAGCCAAGCGCATAAGCAATGGGAAAATTAAATATAATTCAGTGTAAGGGATTTGTACATCCCTCAGTGTATTACATAATTGTTCTAACTTCGGCTCCATTACACTGAATGTCGAATTATGAAGAAAGCCTTTCCTTTCGAAAATTGCACAGATTTCAGTTATTTAAACTGTTAATATTTAAATTTTTTAAGAATGGCCTATTAATTATTTTTTGAACCGAATAAACCTGGAGAATCCAAGGGGTTAAAATTAAAGGAGCAAAGTTGAAAACAACAATAAATTGTATAAAAAACTGTGTAATTATGTTTCTTAAAAAATCCGACTAGGAATTTTATCATTTCCAATTTATTATCAGTATTTCTAGATGGCAGATATATAATGCTATTATTTACATACATATTATTAAGTGCGTGATTTAATGTGTTTCTATAGGTCATGTTTAATTAGTACGTAACAAGTAGGTAGTTGTGATAAGCAGAATACTATTAGAAAATAATTTTCTAGTATAAATCAAATCAAAATATCATATTGTCCAGCAATAAGCAATTTCGTTGTTCCTCGACAGATCATCATAATAAATTTTGGGGCTGTTAGTTTAGTCATTGAAGAAAAGTCCCCAATCTTGATTATAATCGGCTTCCACGACAAACAAAATCTATGAACGTACATTTCCGCTCTTTTATGGCGTGGATTGGTGTACAATGTCCATGATTTCTTGCAATTCTTGGATGCATTATGAAGCTGCGCACCAGCAATGACATTTCCTTCCCACCCGATAGTAATAATAATAATAAGGCTAAAAAACATTAACTTTTCTGCAATAACAATTTTTGAAAACGATGTGATTAATATAAAATTACTTCCTAAAATTATTCTTGTCATAATTGACTTTATAGCCACAAAAACGTATCGATAGGCTTCGTCCCAAACTTTAAAAATGATTTGATGTGTTCTGACGATGTTTATCACAGAGTCGATTTCTCTTGCAGAGTCCTTTGTTATCATCGATTGTTTTCCAAATCTGCAAAAATTGTGATATTAATGATCCATCATAAAACCAAAGAACTAAAAATACCGAGTTCCTTCTTACATACCTTATTTCTCCATAAATTTTGATGAGACAATAGAAAGTCATCCAGCAATTTAGCGTACATATCAAAGCGAAATTCATTATTCCAATTATGCCGTATAAGAGCAACGTGGCATAACAAAGATTCACAACGAAGTAGTACTCATATCGGTATTGTTTGGGAATTAGGTTTGGTAAATAAACAATCTCATCTTGTGTGTAATAGTAAAATATAATGAAAACAAAAGGGAAGCTGTATACTGCCGCCATCATCAAAAGAAGTATGTTATCCAGTTTCGATGTAACGTTTAACTTGCGGTTCTTGTAGTGTTTATCTAATTATTAATACTTATTATTGCAAAATATAATTAAAATTACGTTCAAAGTTTCGACTGGGAAATACCACTAACGGGAAGTTTCCCATTTCCTACTGGGAAATGTGGGTATCAAAATGAAGTGGGAAATGGGTAGTGTGGGTAATAGTGGGAAATAGAACCAAAATTGCGCCAAAATTAAAAATTTTGAGCTTCATTTCCCATATTTCCAACTAATTCCCACTATTTCCCATTAACCACAATTTCCCGCATTTCCTGGACGTCCAACAAACATGGGTGGGCAATGGGAATATTCGCAACTCTGATTACGTTGTATAAATTTATTATTTTTACTTACCCGAAAATTGAGTTATTCCTACACGGCAAAGGTCGCCGTAAAGAAGTGAGTGTTTTCCTACCTTTATTATCGTAATCGCTGTTGTGGAAAATAGAATAAAAACAACATTTATAACCAAGCTAACAGATTGTCCAATTAAGTCACCCTGGACCATAGCAACGTAAAACATTCTTAAAATATTTATTAACGTGTGTAAGAGGATTGCAAATAGAACAGTTTTGCAATGCCATCGTTTCCATTTAGAACTTATTTCTTGTGTAACATTCTTTTTGTCGTTCCAAGTATATGGCATTATCCCAAGCAGAGACAACATCTTCACGGAAAATGATAAACATTTAAAAAATTGCTTCGATATCATTTCCCTTTTCTGAGCAATGGAAAAACTAATTTTTATACACAACACTGAATCGTCTCACTCAATACCAAAAACAACAATGTAGTTTTTCGTCAAAACATTTGTAAATAAGTGATAAATGCTTAAATCAAAGGACGATGAGTAAATATTTATAGTAGAAATTAAAATGAAGATCAGATTAAAAGCCTAAATGGTGCATGAATGGGTTTTCCTTTCGAATTTCTAAAAATCGTAAAAAATTCTGTCTATATAAAGCAAATATCTTAATTTTCTGAATTCATTGCTCGAAAATCAGCTCTATAAAATATAGCGAGATGTCGACATGTCGAGTGCCGCATGCTGAATATATCCAAAAAAGTTCCCTGTTATAAGCCATAATTGAAAAATTATTATCCAGCTTAAACTTAAAATTTCTCACCATTTGCCACTTCCTAAGACATAGACTGTAGATTTTATCGTTGTGGGTATTATGTTAGGTATTTTTAAGTAAACTAACTGCTTCCTGGCTTACAAATTATTACCATTTATACACCTCTCCATTCTTAACTTAAGCCTGCAAAGATATTCAATTACACCGGACGGGAAACGAATTTTATGACTGTACTGGTTTCCAAATGACATACTAGATTTCAGAGGAAAAGCATTGGAACGTTAATGGATAAATTCACAATGCTAAAATGTTAAAAGACATTATCTCTATGATTGCTGCCTTCACAGCCTTCCTCTTCCTGGTTAAATAATTGTACATTATAGCTTCCATAGTATTATAGCACTATGCTAGAAAAATGGTATAATAATTTCACTATTCCATCAGCTTCATAGCTTGAAACAGACTTGGTCGAATCACAAGAGATGGACTTAAGTCGTTTAACCTGTACGCAGCGAATCTGCCAATTATAATGCATTGTCATATTTGGTTTTTCCAAAATATCTCTTATTATATCATAACAGCACAATAATCGTTGAAAAATGTCAAAAAATCGGCTTCACTTTGTTTTCGGGATGATTAAAATGGAAATGTCATATCCATTCCAGAATATCTCACATGCATGGCTATGAGCACTGATCATGCATTTCATCATTGAAATTCGTTGGAGAAATGTAGGAAATATTAAGGCCGAAAGTTCCAAGCAATTCCTAACAAACAGGAGAAACGTACTGAAAAAAATACTGAAAACATTGAAGATCCAAAAAATTCGCTATAATGTTTTCTGGCTACGTTTCCATTCTGCGGCAAACCTTTGCAACTGTCATGCATAATGTCGACGAAAACTTAATTACTTTGCGCTTGTCAACTGTCGCTTCATGTATAGTACTGAAGACGCACATTCATGTATTTAAAAAAACCTCATCAATATTAAAAATTTCAGATAATCCACAATAAAAATTGCAACATTGTGGATTGACATGACGTTTATGTCGTATGTTTAAAATTTAATAAAAGAGACAATGGTTTCGAACATCGAACGCGTAACCCATTTCGAGTCCGGTTGATTTATTTGCAAAGATTCTTATTTATATATTATTAATAATCAATTTAGATGTTTAACTGTTAACATATTATGGATTATTATGTGGGAAAAAAGGTGTTACTAATAGATACTAGGCAGTTTATTATTACATTTAGTACGTGACCAGCTGGTTGAGATTAGTTAAACTTTGTTTCTAAACTATTTTCTACTACACATACACCAATTCATAATATTATATTTTCCAGCAATAAACATTTTCGTTGTGCCTCGACAGATTATTACAATAAATTTTGAAGCTGTTATTTTAGTCAGAGAGATCCAACCTTAATTGTAATCGGCTTCCAAGAAAAACCGAATCAGGGTTATCTAATTTTCTTCAATAAATTTAAGTATCCTAACCATCAAAAGCCATTTACCAACCAGTACCCTTCGGCCGCATCTTGGTAAAAGATATCAAATTTCAATTTGACAATATCATTAGTGCACAGCTTACAAATTTACGATCTTTTGATGAAAATAAAAAAAAATTAACGTTAATTACGGATTTTGAAATTAATATTCTTCCATACTACTATTACAACCACATAGCTGCTGGAGGAATTATAGAGAATATACCCCTTCGCGCGCAGCGCAAAAATAATTAGACATTTGATTGATAAAATTTGATAAAATTTTAACGATTTTTTGTAATTTAGCTTTCACTGATTAGGGACATAGGACAAGGAAGAAATATTTGTCCCTATAGCCTTTTCTAATAAGTGACTATTCGGCTTTCACCGAAATTGAGAGAAATTTTTGACAAATAAGTTGGTTGAAGACAAGAATAATTTTAATTCGCACGAAGCGAGAGAAAATTTAATATTTCAAGTTATTTGGACGTTAACAAAAGTTATTTCAATGCATAAGGAGGCAATGCGTCCCTTAAGGATCGAAAAAGCCTCTATCCACTTTCAGATTGGTGGACGAATAAACCTATATCCATTTTTTGTTTGGTGGACGAATAAGCCTATATCCATTTTTTGTTTGGTGGACGAATAAGCCTATATCCAATTTTTTTTGGTGCAGGAAATAGCTTCTATCCTCTTGCAGCTTTGCTTGTAAAGTTATAGGGGCGTATTGATACATAGTTAATATGTGTGGCGGAAATATTGAAATTTTATTCTTCCTTCCAGCCAGTCCAGTTTTATCCAATATCAAAATACGAATTTAAGTCGTTAAAAGTTTTGTTTTTGTCTTATTGCGTAATTTCCTAAAATTTTATAATGTTTATGTACATTCTAGCATGATATATTTCAAGTATCAACATAAAAGTAATAAATACTTCATTTCGTCAACTTGTTTATTCTTACTGTGCCCCGACAACTTTACGTAAGGCTGTAAGATGACAGAGGCTATTTCCTCCACCAAACGAAAATTGGATATAGGCTTATTCGTCCACCAAACAAAAAATGGATTTAGGCTTATTCGTCCACCAAGCAAAAAATGGATATAGGCTTATTCGTCCACCAATCTGAAAGTGGATAGAGGCTTTTTCGATCCTTAAGGGACGAATGGTTTCTAACTTCGACTATATTCCATTTCGAATCCGTTTTATTTATTTCCACAGATTTTTATTTATATCTGTTTAATCAATTTAGATGTTTAACTGTTAACATATGGATTATTAAGTCGGAAACTGAAGGTCTAATTTAAGTTTTATATTTTTTAAGTAAATGATTCCCTCAAATAACGAAGCCCTCCTTTTATATACGTAAATTAAGGTGAACTTACACTGGAACTCTTTCACCGTTCTGGTCAATGGAGTGTCTGTCTCTATAAGTGTCTTGTATTGATTTCTTCTTAAAATCATTAGTAAAAATGTTGGATAATTGTGGAATAGAATTCTTTAATCTTTATCTTTAAATAAAGATATAAGATACCTACGATTTTCGGAAATTAGGAGAATATAATTGGGGATGTTAATGTGATCATTTCTCTACTTTGTCCTTCAGATTATAGTTGTTGCCGTTTTGTTATAAATCATTTGGAAACCTCTCAAAACTAAAAACAGCAATTTAGTCTTTCGTCAGAAAATAAGTAAATAGGTAATAAATATTTAAATTAAAGGGCAAAAACTATATTTTAAAGGACAAGGTGGAGAAAAGATCAATGGTCATATCAACATCTTCAATTATATTCGTCTTGCTCCTCCCATCTACAACGCTTTGTTTTGTTTTTTCCAAAATAGCACTTATACCATACTAGTACTATAGTCGTGGATGAATATCATAAATCAACTTTTAAATTTAGTCTCTCTGTCTTCGGGATGATTAAAATGAGAAATGACATATCTATATCAGAATATCTCATATATGCCTATGAGCACTGATCCCACATTTCATCATTGCAAATACCTATATGAGAAATATGGGAAATAATATGGTAGAGAGTTCCAAGCAATTCTCACTAAACTAAAGAGACGTATTGAAACGAAAATCCGTAAACATTGAAGATCCGTCAAACTTCGCTTTAAGTTGTTCTGGTTACTTTTCCATTCAGCGCAGACCTTAGAAACTAACGGAAACTCAATCACTTTGCTCTTGTCCAAGGACATATTGAGGGTATAGGCTTTAAAGGTTAAACGCCCCCCCCCATTCGAAATCCAAGAAAAATGGACGTTTTTCTCAAAATAGCAAAACTTTCATTGAGATTTTTAGGCTGTTTTTGACTCATTTTCGTCAAAAAAATGCCAAATATTTTCTATCTATATCTCGTTATGCGCGAATATATGCACATTTAAATAGCTATATAAAATGTTAGCCCCCACCCCTAAACTCATTTCTGTATACCTGCCTTCTTGTCGCTTCATACAAATACTACCAAAATATTAAAAAGTCCTGATAATCCACAATAATTTCAACATTGCGGACTGGCATGACATTTATGTCGTATCTTTAAAGTAAAAGAGGCAATAATTTCAAACTTCGTACGAATATTCCATTTTGAATCCGTTTGATTAATTTCCACAGATTCTTATTAATACATAATTGATCAATTTAGATGTTTAATTATTAACATATGGATTATTAAGTGAGTAACTTAAAGGTGTTAAGGTAGTACATAACATATTTGAACGGCATGTTAAGATTAACTGAATTTTGTCTTCAAATTATTTTCTAGTGCACACATGTATATCAATTCATAATATTATATTTTCCAGCAATTAGCATTTTCGTTGTGCCTCGACAGATCATTACAATAAATTTTGGAGCTGTTATTTTAGTCATTGAAGAAAAGTCCCCAACCTTAATTATAATCGGCTTCCACGACAAACAGAATCTACGAACATACATTTCTGCTCTTTTATGGCGTGGATTGCTGCACAATGTCCACGATTTTTTGCAATTCTTGGATGCTTTATGAAGTTGAGCACCAGCAATAATATTACCTTCCCATCCCACTATACTAATAATGATGAGGCTGAGGAACATCAATTTTTCCTCAATAATTATTTTTGAAAATGATGTAAATAATATAAAATTACACCCTAAAATTATTCTTGTCAGAATGGACCTAAACAGCACCATAAAGTGTTGATGTGCTTCGTCCCACACTTTAATAATGATTTGATGGGTTCTTACGATGTTTATCACAGAGTCGATTTTTCTAGCAGAATCTTTTGTTGTCGTCGATTGTTTTCCATATCTGCAATAATACTGATTATATAATAAAGCTTATCTTACAAGAAATTTAAAAAACCAAGTTCCTGGGTACATACCTTATTTCTTCGTAAATTTTGATAAGACAATAGAAAGTCATCCAAAAATTTAGCAGACATACCGAAAAAAAATTCATGATTCCAAACAGGCCGTATAAAAGTAGAATCGCGTAACAAAGGTTTAGGATGCAGAAGACTGGGTTTTATTTGTTTTCGACCGCTGGTCTCTTTCTTAGCTACTAGGCAGAGTAGCTAGAGTACGCGAAACTCCCATAGCGCGTCAAGGTACATCCAAAAGTGAACAGGGTTCCGTTTTGGATTAGACTTGCGTGCATAATGCAATGCGTATATAGTGTATATACGTCCATATAGAGCATATATATGTACATGTATAGTATAGCTACGTACATATATGGTATATATACGCCCATGTATGATATACATAAGTACATATATAGTATATAGCTCCCATATATAGGTGGAGTATATATACGTACATATATAGTGTATAACTCCCATATATAGGTGGAGTATTTTTACGAACATATATAGTATATAACTCCCATATATAGGTGGAGTATATATACGTACATATACAGTATATACACGTACATATAGAGTATATATATGCCCATATAGAGTATATGTACGTACATATGTAGTATATATATGCCCATGTAGAGTATATATTCTTACATATATAGTATATATATGCCCATATAGAGCATACATACGTTCATAAAGAGTATATATGCTTACATATAGATTACATATACGTACATATATAGCATTTATACATGCATATGCTTATATAGCATATAAACATGCATATGTAGCATATATACATGCATATATAGCATATATACATGCATATATAGCATATATACATGCATATATTGCATATATACATGCATATATAGCATATATACATGCATATATTGCATATATACATGCATATATAGCATATATACATGCATATATAGCATATATACATGCATATATAGCATATATACATGCATATATAGCATATATACATGCATATATAGCATATATACATGCATATATAGCATATATACATGCATATATAGCATATATACATGCATATATAGCATATATACATGCATATATAGCATATATACATGCATATATTGCATATATACATGCATATATAGCATATATACATGCATATATTGCATATATACATGCATATATAGCATATATACATGCATATATAGCATATATACATGCATATATTGCATATATACATGCATATATAGCATAAAGACATGCATATATAGCATATATACATGCATATATAGCATATATACATGCATATATAGCATATATACATGCATATATTGCATATATACATGCATATATAGCATATATACATGCATATATTGCATATATACATGCATATATAGCATAAAGACATGCATATATAGCATAAAGACATGCATATGTAGCATATATACATGCATATATAGCATATATTTATGCATTCACCCGGTGGGTATTTACTTTGGCAGTCTATTGGTATTTTATTATATTGATTTAATTTTTACATTTAATTATTTTAAAATTCCTTGACAGGAAACCTTGGTTAAAAATAGCTAAAAAACTGTTAAAATAAAGTTTTTCCAGCGATTTTCAAACGATTGTAGTAAATCAGCAAGACCTGGGCGCCAAAAATTTTAAATTACAAAGTTGTAGCATTTTTTCTGTAAAATTTTTTAAAATTATCCCTACTTGGCGCCTAGGTCTTGCTGGTTTTATAAAAATCATTTTCTAATTTTATAAATTTAATTTTTAAAATTTCGGTTTTGAAAAATTGTCAATAAAAATATTTTTACATTCATTGATGAATGGTTCCGGACAATTGACAATTATCGTAATGTACCACTCATTGTAAATCTCGTGGTAATAAATAATTTTTTTCATGACCGTTATATGAAGACTGTAAAAAATGTACTTTTGAACCCCTATTAAGGGGGTTTACCAAATTTTAAAAAATAAGTAAAGTGTCAATTCTACCTAAATAATATGTGGAGAATGCGATGGTACAGTTAGTTTTTAGATTAAAAATATGTCAAAATAGGCCGGTCGAAATGAATTAAAACCCAGTCAGAAGTAATCATTTCGGTATTCCTGGGGAATTAGGTTCGGTAGGTATACAATTTCATTTTTTGTGTGATAGTAAAATATGATGAAAATGAAAGGGAAACTGTATACTGCTGCCATCAAAGAAAGAAGAAAGTTATCTAGTTTTGATGTAACGTTCAACTTGCGATTCTTGTAGTGTTTATCTAATTATTAATACCTATTATTAATATTAAAATATAATTATAATTATAAATTTATTATTTTTACTTACCCGCAAATTGAATTATAACTACTCGGAAAAGGTCACTGTATAGAAGTGAACATCTTCCCACCTTTAATATCATAACTGTTATTGTAGAAAAAAGAATAAACACAACATTTATAATCAAACTAACACAATGTCCAGTTAAATCACCCTGAACGTTAAGAACGTGAGACATTGTTAAAATATTTATTATCGTGTGTAAGAGAATACTATATAAAACAGTTTTACAGTGCCATCTTTTCCATTTAGAATTGATTTCCTGCATAATATTGTTTTTGTCGTCCCAAGTATACGGCATTATCCCAAACAAGGATAACATCTTTACAGAAAATGATAAACACTTAAGAAATTCCTTCGAAATCATTTTACTTTAAGATACCAAAAAATTTATCACGCTAATATGTTAATGGATAAATGTCTACTATTGTTAATAAGAATGTCTATTATTATCGTTTTTGTGTTTAGTGTAGTTAAATGATATTTTAAATAACGTCAGGTGTATTCTTCTATTTGTAATTCCTTCAAATAGGAAAAGCCTCCTTTTATTCACAAATAAATTGATATTTTACTAATGAGGAAATATTGTTGGAATTCTTTTGGTTGCTCCATTATTTAGTTATACGGCATGAAATTGTAAGAAAGAAAGCATGAAAAAATAAACTTTATAATGGCAGATGGATATTAGTAGAGCAAAAATACGGCCAAATATCCGATAGTCGTATTTTTTGTCTACATTAATTTTCTGAATTCTGTACCCTAAAATCAGTTTATGTATATAGTCACTGTAAATAAAAAAAGTTCCCTTTTATAAGCGATGAAATTGGCAAAATAATATTTATCTGAAACCTAAAATTAATGTTGCTAAAAATAATACCAATTCCCTACAGTTGTCACCATTTACCAATTCCTTAAACATCAACTGTAATTTTCTATAATTTTCGGCCGTCGTGGCAGCATGTTTTAATTTTTAATTTTATTCCACACACCGCTGCTGGGATTTTCTACTTCCCCATTTACAGCTCAAGCTTACATGGAAAACGTCTTCAATTATATTTTACGGGAAACAACTTTATAGGAAATGTTTCAAGGATTGAAATATAAGATAATAGAATTAAGGGGTAAGACAATTTGAAATTGGTTGTTAATGGATACACTCAACCCAAAAAAACGGTGAACGACATTTTTATTGTGTTTCCTGCTTGCACAACTTTCCGGGTTAAATAGTTACCGCATACTTACAAAATTGGTTGATGGGGAGATTTTGATAAAATATGGGGTATTTCCTATAAATATTATTATAGCCGACAGAAATAAAATAGCGGAACGATAAAACACAGATTATAATTGAATTGATTGTGGTATCATAACACAATAAATTCAATTATACTCAATTATACATACCAGTGGTATGTATTGAATCATACTCTGTATTACACTTGTATGGCTGATTGAACTGAACTAATTTCCTTAATAGTGTAAGTGTTCTATTTTTATTTTCAGTGTGTTACATACTCACCGTACACTCACCATACATTGTTACATACATACTCACAACTTCAAACCGATACAAAAGAATACAACTCCATTGTATTACACTAAGTACGGTAACATTAATTGACCCGCTTAATTAACGTAAACCGATTTGATGTCATTAGTCATTAGGCTTATAGATGTACAAAAACGTTCACTAAAAAGGATACCAATGGCTCTCTGATACCTAATCGGAGGACGCCTGTAGTAGGTGGAATGTTTTTACATATTATATTTTATTAATACCAATATCGATATTAAGGCTTCTTGGTTTCTAGGTAAATCGAATGAATGGACGTTCTCACTAAGGCAGAATAGGATTTTAATATAACTCTATAAAATGATAGATAAAAAATTTAATTCTAAAACAAGACATCCTTGATATAATCACTAATGAATAATTGCGTCTCTAATGGCGTTTTCATGAATGATATTGGTAAAAGACTCAAACGTCATGGATTAAAACAAGATACGATTCCCAGTGTCACGTTAAGGTGCTTCTCTATAATGTGAATTCTGACTTAAAAAACATGAATGTTTTAGATGATATTGTTGACGCTTTGCGTAAAGCTAATAAAATAACTTCTACTAGACTCGTCGAAATTAAATATTATCTATTATAGTTAAGTGAATTCAATATCAATTTATTTATAATGTGTGTTAAAAATTATTATTACATATTATGCATATCAGATACATGGTCAACACTTATCAACTAAAATAAAATTGTCTGCATTATTTAACATCATACTTACTGACAGTAATTTATTAATATATAATTAATAATCTTTTTGAGCGGATTTAATCCTTAAAATACATTTAACGAACTTACAAGCAGTCATAATAAAAATTACCTTGGTCTCCTTGAGAAAATCTTTTGACTATTCCTTTTCTCAAGAGCTCCAAGAATATTTGCAGAACAAATAGACTTTAATTCCCAAAAGAAAGCCGTGAAAAATAATGCGCTTAAAGCCAATAACATTAAAAATATTGTTGATATGTTAGAATTCATAAACGTGAGAGGTCTTGGGCCTTCGTCTTCTAAACAATGTTTACATCGAGTGAAATTACGCATTTTCGATATCTCTGCCCATTTCTCGTACAGCCCAGAGTGAGAAAGGACGAAGAGTCTCCTTTCGTAAAACGATTTGAGTAGCGCAGTAAATTGCGAGTACTCAATGGAAATCATTGAGAAATGATCAACTTCTGATTTATCCCTTCCGATGTACAATTTTCGTTTAGGATGAACTCCTTTCTCTAAGTCCCAGTGAGAATCGTTGAGAAAATGATGAATGCGACTATTTTTGTCTAAAACTGCGGAATTATTGCAATTAGAAATCCATTTTTGCACGCTCTGGGTAAATAATGGTGGATATTGTAATTTATCCACCAATTTTTGGGCTAGTTTTCCTTGTCTAGTTTCACGTGCAGGCCCAAGTAGTTGCTGATTCAGTGCATCGCTATAGTAGCCAAGAAAAGTCTTAAAATACTTTATTCGATTGCATAGTTCAAATGCCTCTCTAAGAGTTTTTTCTGATTCCTTCTTAAAACTAAGGCGATTTTGAATATAAGGACATTTTCTATGTTTTATTTCATATCGAAATGTTACTGATGCTTCATCAAGCGTTATATTTAAATATTTATAGCAGTAGTAAACTTCCAGGATTTTGCTCTGATGCCACTCTGAGAATTCAAAAGGTTGATTTATTGTCGCCATATCTATCGGACTAAATAATTTTAGATTTTCCAACTTCGAAAGTTCTTCAAATGACTCAATTATCCTAACTGGCCTAGGTTCAGTCAAATCTGTGATGACTATTCCACTGTACGCATTTGTAAGAACGATAAATGTTAGTAGAAATGGACCAATCGTTAATTTGATCCAATAATACTTTTCTAGCCTAGTCGGTAACATGTAGTTATTATCTAAAATGTATCCATAACAAAGTAAGGCATATGGATATGACTTTCCATATTTAAAATAATGAACCAAATGCAAAAATACAATGACTGAAAAGGTAGAGAATAAAATAGCAATCCAAGCAGTCCATTGAAAAGGACGAAGATATCCGTAGAACGAAAGACTTTCGTCTTCTAAAACGACACACGAGATGAAGTTATAATTGTCAGTGTTTGTTGGTATTATAAATGCATTTCTGTATAAATACCTAATTTGGACTTCATACTTCAACGTAACTGTATAACCATCTTCCTTACCGCATCCATATGGAATTTGAAATGTTGAGTTGGGAAAGTCTTCCAAAATTAGAGTGAATGTTGCAAGAGCCACATCAAAGATCTCCATATGTGATGAGAAATATGTTCCAATTATAGGACGACCGCAATAAACGAGACTACTCTTACATCCATCTATCATAATCTTCAACTTATTTCGGACAAAATTATTATTCCATAAGGTCTTCACAACATTATGTCTCAAGACAATCCTTTTATCAATGTCGTAGCTATCAATATGGACTAAATAATCCAATCGATCATTATAAACGTCTATAGGTTTTCCATCCCCGCCAATAATTTCTTTAAATTGACATTTTCCACAAATGTAATAAATTAAGCTGTCATCTTCTGCAAATGAATGTACTAGATAATATCCATTTATACCCGCAAAACTGATCTCAATATCTTTCATGAATTTTTCTCGATAATCAATGTTTTCCAGAATTTTTTGTTTCACCAAAAAATAAACTGTCGTAAATTTATCATTTTCGTAGTGATCAGCTATCGGTCTCCTGGACTTGTATGAGAACACCAGCACATAATCCCAGTTAAACATATGTTGTAATCGAATTGGTACACTTAGATATTTAGTAATGTACTCAGTTACAACCACTTCAGTAATATTATTTGAGTTTAAGTTGACAGAAATATGGGCCACACAATGAAATCGAGAGAGCAAGGTTGGCATTGGCATTTTACGATTTCCTGTCGTCATTTTGTAAAAATTAATACAAGTTTTATGACCAGGTATGTTAGTCAGTACATCTGCTTTAATATTCTCAGCACTGCAATTATGTTGTGACAAGAAGTATTCAAGTATAGTATCAATTCTTGTAACTACAAATGGAACTTGTATTTGGTGTATCTCTCCATCTATTTTTGAGACTCCGAAGTCACTATCTTCTTTTCCGTAAAATATTATATTAATGTAACAATCACTTTCGGAATTCACCAATTTTTGCAATTTATCTCTGCAATCAACGTTGAAAATTGACAAAAGAAATGCAAACGCAAAAACAGTCAAATTTTTATAGTAGAAGAATTTATGTGTAAAAAGGTTTTTTTTGTCAGAAGTACTCATTATAAGATTTGATTGTCCCAAGATTTAATGTTATGGAATAGTTAATGCAATAGAGTAGTAATAGTAAACAGTACACTTCTTCCGTAAATGAATCGCAATCTTATAAGAATAACTGCGTCTTTAAAAGTGCAATGATTATTACCACGATTTTATGCTAATTATTATCAATGTAGATATTAAAATATTGAATTATTACGCTAATGGTGGATATAATTAGCCGATATGAGATACTCTAATATAATGAATAGTTTTTATTCTAGTCTAGTTTGAATTGAATGCTGTGAGAACAAAAGGGTAAAATTACATTATATTTTGTAAGCAATGGAATATGAAAGGAAACTTCATCCTACAATAGTCGAGTGTTAAATAATTTAATGATAGCTAGGCTCTAAATACTTAATGTCTATCATTGGAGACCTTGGAGCATGCCACAACACTACTGTCAGATATATATAGATAGATTATCGATTTTGTGGTGCTTTAGTTTAAAGCCTTGTGTACTGTAGTACATACTAGTACAAAAACTTGTCATGTAAGTAGATTACTCAAGGGAACTGTTCCCAGCTTTCAATACATTATTTCCTTAGTAATGGATGTGGTTGTTAAACTTTTATTTGCTCTTCTATTGGCAATACCCACTTACCTAGTAATAATATTATAATACAAGAGAAGTCAAAGTAGCACTGAACCAAAGTCTGAGCCGGTTGTAAGAGTGTTGGTACTTTACTGACTTTTGTAAAATTCAAACCAGTGCAGTGATGATGGCTTCTATAGGTAGCATTATTTATTTATTTATAACATGAGCTACAGCTTCCTTCGTTAGAAGGCGGTTGGGCTGAACCAAAAACTTACATCAATTCATTTACGTTTCATTATCTAATAATAATATTGACTATTTGTATCAAAAAAGAATGAAGTAATTAAACTTATTATATTCATCATTAGCAATACAAAAATATTCTACTGCTTCTGTATAATTGCCGTACATTGTGGAGACAATCTCCGCCAAATGTTGAAATCATAACTGTAAATCATAACTAATAATCATAATTGTAATTATATAGTCTGCAAATCAAAAACTCATTTCCCTTAGCACACCCAAATATTTCTTTTCCTTTTTTGGTGTAATATTCAGTACTTTATTCCAGTTGGCTTTTTACATTTCAATCTTCCAGGAGGAGACCAGTTCAAGAATCAAAAATTTTCACAGTAAATTTATTTCTCTGAATTTAAATTTTAGTCAATGGCTAGGATGTTCTTATTCTACCATCTTCCCCGAGAAAGATGTAGGAATACAAAGCCGGAGAACGCATGATTAACTAGCCTGCTTAACTATTTAAATATGAATTACTTGATATATTTAGTTTAATTTTGAAAAAAATATTTCTTATAACCTTTAACTTGCATAAGAAACTACTTTATACAACAGTTGTACAACTTTAGCAGACAACACCTGATGCTTAGTCATTATCCTAGGAAAAGTTTCAGAGGAATTAAAATGGTTAAATTACTGCAATCGTAAAGTAAGTTAGTATTACTGTTCAATATTACAGATACGATTACTTTCCATTCATTGTCTTTAAGAGGAAGCGATAATAGCAATCAGTGACATACACAAACACAAACTACGACCATGAAAGCCAGGACTTCAGCTACGCTTTATATATTGCAACTTTGCGACAGGAAACTTGTAATTCTAAGAAAGATAATGGAGAATGGATTAATTTTCGATGGATGGTTTAAGGCAGTTTAATCAGTACAGAATGTTGGAACGTAGGTTTTTGTGTTTCTAGGAAGGTTGGAGGCAGAAGCCACCTTCAATTAAAAAATATATTAGATATTCGCCTTAAAATTATTTGTTAAATTTTTAAAAATAGTACATTTGTATTCTTTTTTGTGGGGTTGGCTTCACCCGGCCCTCCTGCATTCGTGCTTGCGGCGTGAAATTATTTTCTTGTGATAGTATGTCAAAGCCTCCTCCTAAACTCTAATCATGACTACAGTATAAACGTAAACTGACGCACGCGCATTGAATGATTCGGAATGTTTGTATATACGAATGGAATGTCTTATTGGGCAAACCACTACGTTTCAAAACAGAATGGCTTAAATTATGAATGTCATTACTAGGCCGCCGTACGGTTATTAAATCTCAAAATGTATTACCATCACAGTTTGGCTTATTTGTTAAAGATGCTAACTGGTATCCAGATATAACTTATTTAAATGCATACACGCTTGTGCGTTTTAACGGCAAAGCATGATAAATTATTAAATCTAAATACATTTCATCATGATCATGAAACGTGAACTGGCGCAAGCGCATTCAATAATTCCTTATGTTTGTGTGTCAGAATGTTTGTACCCATGAGAAGGTCTATATATTTAAAAAATTTTCTAGCTCACCATGCGTGCTAGGTTACAGCTAGTTTTTTATAAACAGGTCTTATAAACTCATGTATGTTTGATGTAAGATTACTACCATATTACTATTACTGTGGTTTCGGTGTATGCCTATATTTGTGCAGTTCATTTGTTCTAAAGGCGTCAAACCAAGCATTAGATAACCTCTTCCGACTTCATTAACAAGGGCGTAGCTAGCTAACCTATTTAAGAGGGTTTATAAATAACGAACCGATATGCCTATAAGTGGACTTGATAAAGATTTGCGTTTGTGCTTATTAAATACTAGCTGAATCCTAGCACACAAAGTGTGCTAGAAAATGTTGAAATCAGTAAATTTCTAGCGACTGCTCATTGGCCCGAACCGTTGATTGGACTCAGTACTGATAGTCTAAGTCTAGTCCTTGCTCATTAATTGCAAAATATTACCCTTACTCATTAATTACAAAATATTACGGACAAATATACAAACTTTAATACCAGAATGATGAAAGAATTCCATGCGCATGTCCCACTTTGTTTAAAAGATTTTGTTTATGTAGAGTAAAGATTTACTGATTTTGGTTGAAGTAAGGCAGAGTTTGCAAATTTTAAAAATCGTGCCATGAAATACACAGGGCATAACACATTCCATTTTCGAAGGACATAACCTAACCAAATTAAAACAATAACATTGATATAGGTATTTGTGCAACCTCTGTCTTACTTCAACCCTGATTTTAGTACACAGCAACCTAACGCAAACACACAAAAACTTGCCCATTTCATACCATACTCTAAATACGCCCTTGCTCGTTAAAAGTCGTTATACTATCTTACTCAACACTTGAAGTAAAATAGTTATTCATTTCCTCTATCGTCATAGCCGTCATCTATTAACCTCAAACTCAGAACTCGAGTACTGAGACATTAAGCCCTCGTTTCGTGTTAAACGTGTCTGCTGTTGCTGTTTTGTGCTTGTAATTTCATTTTACACTATCTCTACTTTTAGTACTCTAATTCTGTATTTGAAGTTTGGATATTCCTATTCCTATTATACACATTAAGATAATAGGAAACTGCAGGCCACCTACCAGTTAATAAAAACATCTTCGTGACAATATTTGAATTAATATAGTGTCATTTAATAGAAAATTTTAGATTAAAAACTCAAATGGGAATGAGCATTAACTAATTACAAAACAAAGCTAGTTATCATAAATAATTCAAACATAACATCAAACAATAAATGCAAAAAAAAACAATTTGGAAATAAGTAAAGGTTGGTAAGTTTATGAATTTAAACTCCTTAAGGAAAATACAGTTGCGTTTTTAGTCTATGCGTTTAAACACAATTGATCCTTAAGTAATTAATTTAATTTTGATTAACCTAAAGAACCATTTATCAGCTGATGTTGATCCTGAATCCTGCTGACGGATATTCTAAGTATCACTATTTTCTTATATTATAGTCATGGGTACCCACTATATACCAATGAAGCATTTCTCATCCCTTGAATGACCATATAAATGGATGCATTTGTAGTGATCAAGGGCGAAATGGAAGACGAAATAAAACAAAGTCTTGTTTTTCTGACAAAACATTTAACAAATTTAACAGAAGTCTTGGTCTATTTGATTCAGTGTGACATCATCTCATCAGCTGAAGGAGAGGATATTGTAAGTTAAAGAAAGAAGGGCATTGCTTCCCTTTAGAAACCATTTAGACTAAATCCACTTTACGTTTTGTCAATAGCCTCAATCCAGATTTTGTTTTGCATACGAAATAGCCTCAATTCACTGTTTGTTAGGCTATATTTATTTGGTTGTTTTTGTATATTGGCTTGGTATATTGACCTTCGGTGTATCCATTTCTTTATTTTTAATATGCCCATGCTCCAATAACTTTATTGGTATTTTAATTGATTCACCCCCAATTTGTCAAAATACCTAATCGTCAATAGGAAAAAAATACTTTTTACCAACACCGTCAATTTTTTCAACACTACACTCGAATTCCCTTTTTGTCAAAAGATGTTTATTCAATACATTACAATTACATATATACTAAGGTTAAGCCTGAAACAGCTTAATATGCCCAAAGTCTTTGTTATATTTGATGCCATCTCTCATAATTTAATCATTACTATTGGCTATTTGATAGCCAATAACAATGACTAAATTATGACCACCTCAGGTGGATTGGAGTTTAAGAACAGGCGCCAATTCGTGGCGCAATAGTTTGGTAGTATAGGCATTCAAATTTGCCTTCAGATTGGTAAATGGACTTTGTGTGTCTTATTGCAGAAAAAAGCTTTTTTCTGCTATGAATACTTAGTCTATGAATACATTAGAAGTATGTTTAAGCATAGGTTATTAACTTTTCTAATTAATTACTAGTCGCCTCTCTTTTTACTCGGTTATTATTCGAATTACGTTCAACTTGAATCCGACAACATTTCACAATTCAAAATTGAGCATTGACCAAATTATTCCATTCTGGTTCTCAACTATTGTCCTTAAATATCATTGACAGGACGCCGAAAGTACTCCAACCAGAAAAAACTATAAACTGATATCTACACTGCAAAGGAAGGATTGGCAAGAAATCAGAAATTCATTTCTTGACATACTACACAAAACAAACAATGAACGCTGTGCACTAGCAATCCAAGCAAAAAACGAGGAGCATTCTAGTCGTGGTCGTCGTCCATCTGCAAAAAATTCTGAGAAATATTCCCTTTCATTGGCAACGAGAAATAATATTTTCCACCTTAAGCTAAATAGAAGATGGTGGCCAGAGAAGAAGCTCCTAATTAAATCTCTTCTCAAGAGAAAAATCGGAGAGAAATTTTTAGTTGAGGAGTTACAAGATCGAATTTCTAGTGACGAGAATCGAATGGTTGTAATCTGCGAGTCACCAGCTGCGTCCAAATATTCAGGGATGGGAGGAGTCGGAAAAACTCTCACCGCCAAATGGTATGCACACAATTACGAGCAAGATTATGATCATATAATTTGGATCGACTGCGGGAAGGGAGTCTGTTCACTTCATTTGAGAGTCTGGCCAGAGATTTGGAGATACCAAATAGAAATGAGTTTGTCAAAGTTCCAGATTTTTCAAGAAAATGTTTCAATGCACTGGCTCCATTTAAATGTCTCTGGATCTATGATAATGCAGAAAACTATAAAGGAGAAGACGGAATTATAAATGTTCTTCCTAAAGACGAAAAGAACTTTTATTGCATCATAACGTCCCGAAGTCGTGAATGGGGGACGGAAACAGGATATGGTAAGATATCCGACATGGAGCTGGACATTTTCAGTGAAAGAGAAAGTCTGGAATTTCTTAAGCATAGTTTGAATACGGCAAAAAAGCATAAAGAATCACAATTGAAGGAATTGTGTCGACTGATGGGCAATCTTCCTTTGGCTCTTCAATTGGCGGTTGCTGCGTTGAACAGTAAAAAGATTGAACTACAAAATTATATTGAAAAAACATCTTCGAAGGATTTGGGATTCCTTGATGAGAAATTTGACGACTATGAAAAGACAATCAACAAAAGCATCAGAATTTCACTAGATTTGATTGTGAAGGAAAGAGACGGTAACTTGGCTGGTGAAATGTTAATGATATTCGGGTATATTCGACCGGATGACATTCGATCAATATTTCTCATGAAAGTTTTAAGAATCAATCTAAGGAGAATGGAAAACGCGATAAATTTGCTCGAAAAATATTCCTTGATCACAAAATCAGGAAAAATTATGGATTTTCCATACGAAGAGGGATTTCTAAATAAAATACTGCGTAAAAGTAAAATTGAAATGGATTTGTTGAGCATCCATCGATTACTGCAACAAGTTATACGTTACAATGGGCTTGAGAATGAAAGAGAGACGCTGAAGAAGATTCTCCACTGCGTTGGGTTCATCGAATACAAATTCATTCCGTTCACTAAATACGCTGATGAAAAACTGCAAAGAACATTTCCAAAAGTCAGAGCAGAGTTACTGGACCAAAGACAATTGAGGATATTGATTAAGGAAGAAAGATTTGAAGAATCAGTCCAACTGGCAAAATATATATATAAAGAGTTGAAGACTAAAACAACATATTTTAATCTCGCAGTTTGCTTGGCTGTACATGAAGAGTTGGTAGAAAGTTTGGATATTCTGAAGGAATTAGATAAGGAAAAAATGAGGGAAACGATAGAGTATGAATGGGATGCTGTAAAGATGGGTATTTTCAGTTTGAACGAAACATTGTCCAGAGATCTCATTCGGGGTCATCTGTTAATTATTTATTGGAAATTGAACAACAAAAGTAACATACAAGGAATTCTTGAAGGCAGACGAAGATTGGAGATAATCTATTCCAAAGATTCATTTGACACTTTGATTCGATTACTCCATTCCGACATGATGAAGTCTAATTATTCCCTTGTAAAGGAATACTATGGATCTATAATGAAATTGGAGTTGGGAGGACAATCCAATAAAATTTTATTATCGGGATGTTCATTGGACCTTTCATCTTTCGATCGACTGTCTCCAGAGGATTTGAAGTTATTGAATGTCTCATTCAATAGAAATGGACGGAAAGTGGAGGAGGCGAATCTCAACGAATTCTGTGACTTTCACAAAATCAATAAATTGACCATCATTGGTGGTAAATTGTCTATCGAATTGAGTGACGAAATCTCCATGGAGTATCTTGACTTATCTGATATAAAAGTATTGAATTGGAAGGAAGCGAAGTGGAATGTTCAAAGATTAAAATTGTGGAAAATTCCATTTGTGGAAAAGACAAAAATAAAAGTGAAAGATATGGACTTCCGTTGGTCTAATTTGGATGTATTGTGTCTTCCCCAAACAATTGAAAAGCTGTATTTAGACCAAGCAAATGTTGTTTGCAATGAACCAATTGACCTTCCAAATCTGAAATATTTAACACTGACAGGGATGTCTAATTCTTCCATCTTGTCTTCTTTCCTATCTGCCAACCTCAAACATATTATTTTCTTGGAGATGAAAGAAGTTAATCTAGATGAACTGCCCAAAAGCGTCACCCACATCATAATTTGTAATTATGACACAATTGTTGTTGGTGGAGTGAAGAAAGTGGAAAAACACATTCTAGAAGACTTTTATTTCAAACAATTGGAAGAATTATTGGGTCACTTTCAAACAGAGGAACTCGTTTTTGGCTCTACTAGATTGATTAATGAAGGTGTTGGTTTTCGTTTCTCTCCATCATTTACACCAAAAAAGAGTTGATTGAGATGACGAAAATGAAAATAAAAAGAATTGCAGTCGGGCCAGTAAATTGGGACAAAGAAGATTTTTCGGTTCTCTCCAGCCACGTCGACAAAGAAGCAGATTATTATTTGTGGGAGGGAGGTAGGGGGAGGGGAATGGAGAAGAAAGAGTTTGAGAAGTTAACGGAATTGGGTTAAACTATAGCTTGAGTGAATTCCAACATTTACCTTTTGAGTTTACATCAAAGATTGAATCCTGAAGATTCTTGTGTTTAGAGTAGCACTTAAATTCCTCTCACCATGTTAATTTGGTCTTGTTATTTCTATTCTTATTATTATTAAATATAATACAGATATGTCATTTATTTTTTACATTTGACAAATTTATCAGCAAGTTAAAAAAGATGCAAATAAAAACTACACTTTTCTACCACTGGTTTCGCTACCGCATTTTGTTATGTCGTCCATCAGAGAACAGTTTTTAGCAAGCAATCGAAGAATACGAAAATAAAAAATACAATACTGTGATGGGATGCGCTTTATGCTTACAATTTACAATAGTAAAACAATATTATAGAAATTGATGGGCCTTGGGTTAAGGTGGGTGCTTCTCTGTTTTGCGAATTCTGATTTCCATAAACGTAAATATTTCAGGTATTATTGTTGACGTTTTGTGTAAAGTTAGTAATATTATTAACTTTTAGTAGACTCGTTTGAAATAAATATTATTTATGATACTCAATTGAATTCAATATCGTTTTATTTATAACGTATGTTGAAATATATTACCACCTATATATTAGATACATGGTCTACGCTTATCAACTCAAATAAAAATGTTTGCATTATTTGACATCATACTGACTCTGTAGTAATTTATTATTATATAACCAATAATCTTAGCGATGAGCGGATTTAATTTCTTAAAAGTACATTTAACGAATTTACAAGCAATTATAATGATTATCTTCTTGCAGGGCCGCAGCAAGAAATAAATTTTTGGGGGGAGACACAAATAATTTTTACCGTTTTTAGGGTTTTTATAATGGATCGTGAATAATATATTCAAGTTTTATCAGTCAGAACGAAAATAGTGTACATCTGACAGGGCAAATTAAATCAGTCGAGGTGCGTAAATCTTCATAAACAGATTCATTTTGAAATATTACTGGTCGTACTACTTGAAGCAATATGGATTGAGTTATTTAAACTGAACAGAATTTGAAACATATTTAAGTACATAACATATGGCTGGCTATAGGATGGAAAATGTGATAGAAACTAATCCAAATCATTAATAGCTTTGCTTTGTGTTTTATAAATTGTTGTCATTTCCCTTTTAGTAATACTTTCCATAACCCTAAGACATGCCTTGGCAAGCAGCTTACATTACACCTTCCTGGCAACTCTATTTAGGTGGTATAATATCATTCCTTAAGGAACCATTTTGCGTACGAAATTGCTTATATCCACAGCTAACCGTTATCAATTTAGATATTAAAAATTGTGCTAAAATTGTGCTAATGCAATTATGGGAAAATATATAGCCAGTATGTGATACTGTTATAATAAAATGATTTTATTTTAGTCTAATTTGACCTGAACGGTGAACACAAGTTCAAAATTATATTTTTTTAATAATAGAATACGAAAGTAAACGCCAGCCTGTTAGTAAACGCGTGTTAAATAATTCATTGAGATACGGTCTCTAAATATTTAATGTCTGCAGTTGGAGACTTTGGAGTTTAACTTTCACAACACTACTGTCAGATATTGATAAATGGGTTAACTTAAGAGAACTATCCCAGCTTACAATACATAACCTTTTAGTATTAGATGCGGCGTATTAGACTTATACTTACTCTTCTATTGGAAATACATATGAACATACCTAGTAATAATATTATACACGAGAAATTAAGGTTTATAGCACTGAACCAAATTCTCAGCCGGGTTTAAAAATATTTGTACTTTACTGACTTTTGTAGAATCTAATCCAAACCTCTGATGAAAACTCCGTTTGCAAGTCGATAATGGCTAAAAATGTCTAACTTTTACGAATATTAAGATAAATAATTGAATTCCCAGTCCAAAGTCTATATTATTTGTTGTAATAATAGTTTCATCATTTCGTGCAGTGACAACTGACGATAAAACTACATAAATGTTTGGGTTTCAAATTTCTGAGATCCCACCAATTAGGACTAATATAGGACCAAAGGATCATCTCTAGTAGGTTGTAAAATATTGATTCTGCTAACCAGTCACTTACAAAAAAGACAACTACGATTTACTAACGAAAATATATAATTTATTTCCAATTCCGACACGACCACTTTATGCGTGCTATTTTCATTCGAATTTCTAAACAACTGACTGATTTTCCTCATTTCAATAATAAAATCCAACACACAAATTATAACAAATATTCGAACATTAAATAATAAATATAAGACAGTTTCCTTGAAATTGTCACTCTTACAAGGGTGTTAAAATTAAATGTTTCCTAATCCCTGAAATGACGAAAACCGTTTGAGGAATCATTGCCATTTTATTTTCCATCAAGGCATGAAAAAGGTTGCCTTTTTGCCAGCAAAAAGGCAAAAAACCACCTTTTTGCCTTTTTGCTACCTTTTTGCCTTTTTGTGCTTTTTGCCTTTTTGGAGTAGTCACCGCCACCTGTGATACTTCATTAAAGCTAACTTTTGTAGACTGCCCCGTCCTACAATTCAAATATTCAGATAAATTGCAGATGCTAGTTACATTTATTGATTACTAGTTGAATCCTAGCACACATAAAGTGTGCTAGAAAATGTTGAAATCAGTAAATTTCTACCGACTGCGCATTGGCCCGAATTTCATAGACCGTTGATTGGACTCAGTACTGATAGCCTAGTCCTTGCTCATTAATTACAAAATATTACCCTTACTCATTAATTACAAAATATTACGGACATAGATACAAACATTTATTCAGGAATAGTGAAAGAATCCCATACGCATGCCCCACTTTATCTTTATGTAGAGTAAAGATTAAACTATTTATTACTAATACTACACAGTTCAAAATGAACTATAATGTATTTGTGACAACTGACAAGTGAAAAACCGTATAATAAAAATAAACCAGGTTTAACATCTGCGTATTGTGTACAATATTATATCAGATATATCAACTCAACCAAAATATCCAGTATTTGACTGGTACTGGTTAGAACAGCTCTAGGTTCTTGTTTTTTTCCTCGTGTTTTTTTAAAATTGTTTACAATGTTAGTTTGTTGTTTTCGATTGTTTTATTGTCTAATGAACGACCGATTATAGATTAAGATAATTAAGAATTGCTGTTTTTTAAAATCGTACTTCTTGTTCACATCCTTGGTTGTCAACATGTCAATTGCTCATTACCCCATTTAACAGCAAAAAGGCAAAAAGGTAGCTTTTTGCTGATTTTGCTAGGCAAAAAGGCAAGCAAAAAGGCAAAAAGGTAGTTTTTTGCCTTTTTCATGCCCTGTTTTCCATTATTTCAACTTCTGTCTGTGTGCAAGCAGAAAATGTTTTTTTCTCTCGATATGGAGAACTATAAGGATTGTAGGTTCAATATATTACTCTATTCAACCCCAAATGACAAAGTGGCAAATGCAAAGTCAGATCAAGTGGATGTTTTAATCCTCAAAAATCAACATCTTCAAACTTGGATTATTTACTCAAGGAAGGTGAATAAAAATAAAACCTTCAATTTACGACAAATATGTTCATTTAGTTTCACCATTAAAAATAATAGTATTGACTTTTTGATTTTGAAAAAGTATAATTTACTAAGTAAATTGGATTCCACCGTTTACTTTGCCAGTATTAGGAAAATAGGAGCCACAAAATTGGTTGATGTATTTTTGAAAATGCTTGACATTACAGAATCTTCGTTGCCTACTATTGCTAAAGCTACATTGACTGATACAGGGAAGTCAATGAAAGTGTTGCCAGATGAGGAAGTTTATAAATTGGTTAATCAACTTTGTCCGTATTTTTACATCAACCTTGCTTGGTCTCTCCATTTTGAACCAACCTTAAAACTTACTTTTTCGGCAACCAAGGGTAATTTCAATACGTGGCAAAGCATGAAGAATGTCTTTCCTGAAGGATCGGTAACATCTTTCCTCAATGTAGCAAAAGAACCTGCTTTAATAGAAAGGCTTTCATTTAAGTTTGAAAATTGTTATTCTACAGACTTTTCCGAATTTTCTCAACTCTATTTTGAGTCAGGAATACAAAATGCTTTTAGTAGTTGTTATAACCATTACTTCACATATCAAGAAGAATATGTACGAGACATGCACTCATCACTTGTGAGGCTACCGAAAAGCATAGGATTATCTAAGAGAATATTGGCATTATTTGTAAATCTTGCAATTTGGTTAGGCATCTCTTTCGATGTATTTTTCTTGGAATTTCTTTCGAACAAATAAATTAGTAGAACAAATCGACTGAGGATTATTTTCCTTTTTTTCAAAATATTAGGAATGATTCGAAATATAAAACGTAAAATGTTTTTAAAGCACTGCAAATTAAAAGGTTATAGAGTAAAGCCATTTTAATCATTGTTTTATATGGTATGCATACACATTATTTATATGTATTTAAATAGTTCATAAAGTTATGAATTTATAACCTTAGCGTGACTAAAAAATATATATATTAATGTGATTGAAGAACAGCTTATATACTATTTATGCATTATAAATGTACCAACTCTGAATAGCATCATTAAAAACTAATACGAACATATACGTCATTTCTACAGATTTGGAGGACGCATGATTTACTAGCCTAACAATCATAGGATTTTCATCGCATTTCGTAAATTAGGGTTTAAACCAGCAACAATCTAATAATTCAAAAATTTATTTTTCATAACCATTAATTCAACTTTCATTCCAATTCATAATAATATTTAAATAGTCACTGGCCAGAATTGTTTGTAGTCTACCATCTCCCTATAGAGAAACATTCAGTTAGAAAATTGGACCCTAAAGCAAAGACATCGTTCATATCACTTATTAATACCGATGTAGGCTTACGACCCTAAAAGTTTTTTCATGACTAATTTTGGTAAGAGGTTCAAAGGGTGTGGATTAAAACAATCTACGGATTGAAAAAAACAAAACTTTTAAATGGGTAAAATTGAACCGGGTATTTTTTCCAACCGGTATTTCCGTCATATCTGCTATACTCAATCTTTGTTAACTTTACTGGTGTTAAATTACCTGCCTATAGGTAAAGTCTAAAGTGTAATTAGGGCCGTATATAAGAACCTGGTATATCTCAACTGAAATTTTGAAACTAAGGTGGTAGGTAGTATTGGTAGCCAATTTGTCAATTACAGCCAATATTTATTTTTTTTCGCTGTTATTGGAAGTCAATTTGATATATCAAGTTCTGATATAAGTCCATTCCATTATAGTCATATTATTATAATATTATAATGGATCGTGAATAACATATGTTTAAGTTTTATCAGTCAGAACGAAAATAGTGTGCATCTAATACGCCAAAATAAATCAGTCGAGGTACGTAAAACTTCACAAACAGATTCATATTAAAAGATTATAATACTGGAAGCAATTTGGATTGAGTTATTAAAAACTGAACAGGATTTGAAACATTTTAAAGTCTTTATGGCTAGTTATTGGATGGAAAATGTGATAGAAACTAATCCACATCCTCAATAACTTTGCTAAATATGTATTGGGTTTTATAAATTGTTGTTATTTCCCTTTTAGCAATACTTTTCATAGCCCTAAGACATCCTTCGGCAAGCAATTCACACCTCCCTGGCAACTCCATTTATTTAGGTAGTATGTCGTTCTTTAGAGAACCATTTTGTGTACGAAATAGCCTATATCCACAGCTAACTGTTATCAATTTAGATATTAAAAAATTGTGCTAATGCAATTATGGGAAATTGATTATCCTTTATCCAGTATGTGATACTGTAATAATAAAAGGATTTTATTTTAGTCTAGTTTGACCTGAACGCTGAACAAAGGTACAAAATTATATTTTCTAAGTAATAGAATATGAAAGTAAACGCCAGCCTGTAAGTAATCGCGTGTTAAATAATTCATTGAGAGATGGTCTCTAAATATTTAATGTCCGTAGTTGGGTTGGAGACTTTGGAGTTTAACTTCCACAACATTACTGTCAGATATTGATAAATTATCAAATTTGCGGTGTTCTTGTTTAAAGTCTTATTTGGTATATAATAATAGAGAATATTATCGTACAAATGGGTTACTTAAGAGAACTATCCCAGCTTACAATACATAACCTTTTAGTATTAGATGCGGCGTATTAGACTTATACTTACTCTTCTATTGGAAATACATATTATGTACAAATCTAGTAGTAATATTATACACGAGAAGTTAAGGTATATAGCACTAAACCGAATTCTGAGCCGGCTTTAAAAATATTTGTACTTTACGTACTTTTTTGAATTTCAAACCTCTCATCAATTGCCTAGCTATAAACTGATTGTGTTTTATAATGGGTTGTTATTTTCCTTTTTAAAAACACCTCTTGTAACCCTAGGACAGCCTTTAACAATCAGTTAGTGTTATGGAATAGTTATGTAATAAAGTATTACCTTTTGTCGTAATGAAATTGCAAACTTATAAGAATAACCGTGTCTTAAAAGTGCAACACAGTGACCATTAACCCGATATATTAACCATTATAGCAATTTAGATATTAAAATATTGTATTGATATGATAATAGTTGAAACAATTAACTAGAATGTCATGCTTTAAATACAAAAGGCTTTTATTCCAGTCTATACTAGTTTGGCTTAACGTTGTAAGAATAAAATGATAAAAATTATATTTCATTTTCTATGGAAAGTAAACTCCATCCTATAATATTTGTATGTTAAAAAGTTTAATAATGGCTTGTCTCTAAATATTTAATGTCTGCCGTTGGAGACTTTGGAGCTTAACTTCCACAACACTACTGTCGAAAGCAGCATGGCTTATATAGATAGATTATCGAATTTGCGGTGTTTTTGTTTAAAGCCTTATTCGGTATATAGTAATACAGAACATTGTCGTGGAAACGGGTTACTGAGAACTATTCCCAGCTTACAGTACATTTTTTTAGTATTGAATGTGGTGATTAATCTTATACTTACTCTTGTAGTGGAAATACATACATAAATACCTAGTAATAATATTATACACGAAAAGTTAAGGTATATAACACTGAACCAAATTCTGAGCCCGTTGTAAAAATATTTGTACCATACTGAATTTTGAAGATTTCCGTTTGCAAGTCCAAAAATGGCCTATTTCTAACTTTTAGAAATATTAAGATAAATAATTGAATTCCCAGTCCAAAGTCCATATTATTTGTTGTTATAATAGTTTCATCATTTAGTGCAGTGTGACAACTGTCGATAAAACAACATAATTTTTTGGATTTCAAATTTCTGAGATCCCATCAACTAGTACTAATACTTTTTTTAAGTGGATTTAATTTTTGAAAGGATAATCACTAGTAGGGTGTTGAAATTATTTGTTTCCTAATCCTTGAAATGACGAAAAACGTTTGGGTAATCATTGCCATTTTATTTTTTTCCATTATTTCAATTTGTGTCTGTGTGCAAGCAGAAAATGTTTTTTCTCTCGATATGGAGAACTATAAGGATTGTAGGTTCAATATATTCCTCTATTCAACCTCAAATGACAAGATGGCAAATGCAAAGTCAGATCAAGTGGATGTTTTAATCCTCAAAAATCAACATCTTCAAACTTGGAATATTTACTCAGGGAAGGTGAATAAAAATGAAACCTTCGATTTACGACAGATATGTTCAGTTACCTTTATAATTGCACCAAAAAAGGGAAGTCAGTTGAATAAAGCATTAATGTCAGTTGGAGGATACAGAAAACAAAATATTTTTGTGGTAATTTTACAAAATTTTGACAAGTTAAAAATTTTGACTCCATATGTAATTAAATTCGGTAGCCAAATATTTATTAACGGGCCATCGAAGCAATATAAAGGAAGAGTCATGACGGAATTGTATTACGGAAACAACCACATAACTGTGACAGGAAAATGGTGGAAAAAACGTTACTTTGAAATTGTACAATATCCAAATTTGAATGACCAAGATTTTTATACCCAATCTTTTGATGAATGCGAATCGTCATCCATTCACAAATCATTTTCATTGAACCCATTCAGATATTCTTTAAATAGAGAATTAGGTGGTAATTATCGGTGCGATGAAATTCAATTGTACATCTCGGTTTTAGCCCGTCACTTTAATTTCACTCCTCAAATTGGCAAACCCAACCACAAAGATAAATCTGCTTGTGGGCGGATTGTTTCCCAACATTTGAATCATGAGCCTCCAACCCCAGGATGGAAATTGTTTTACTTGGAAGATAAAACTTTCTACATGATTTACGTCACTCCAAGCATATTTGTGGAAACATCGTTTAGATCATCAGTGACAACGATCTTCGATATCCCAACTTGGGTGTTGCTACTAGCAATATACTTTGTTCTTGTTGTCACTTTATGGTCAGTTGAATTTCACCATGAAAGAAAAATTTTATTCCGAGGCACACATTTTTTCACGGCATTCTCAATTGTAGTTCGGCAATATCAAAAGTTGAAACATCGTTCGGTTGTTATTTTTCTATTTATAGCTGTATTTATGTTAGTTTTAATATTTTTTGAAAGTAGTGTCAAAAGAGAGGAAATTGCGGTTCCTAAACCATACATCATGAATGACTTGAAAGAAGTTTTGGATAACGGTTTCAAATTCATTCATCAATTATCAGGAAACTCTAACACCATTGAAAATAATAGTATTGACTTTTTGATTTTGAAAAAGTATAATTTACTAAGAAAATTGGATTCCACCGTTTACTTTGCCAGTATTAGGAAAATGGGAGCCACAAAATTGGTTGATGAATTTTTGAAAATACTTGACATTACACAATCGTCGTGGCCTACTAGTGCTAAAGCTACAATGATTTATGCAAGGAAGTATATGAAAGTATTACCAGATGAGGAATTTTATAAATTGGTTAATAAATATTTTCAGTCTTTTTTAATTAACCTTGTTTGGTCTCTCCGTTTTGAACGAAACTTAAAACTCACGTTTTCGGGAACCAAGAGTAATTTCAATTCGTGGCAAAGCATGAAGAATGTCTTTCCTGTTGGATCGGTAACATCTTTGCTTAATGTAGCAAAAGAACCTGCTTTAATAGAAAGGCTTTCATTCAAGTACGAAAATTGTTATTCTACAGACTTTTCCGAATTTTCTCAACTCTATTTTTGAGTCAGGAATACAAAATGGTTTTAGTAGTTGTTATAACGATTACTTCACATATCAAGAAGAATATGTACGAGACATGCACTCATCACTTGTGAGGCTACCGAAAAGCATAGGATTATCTAAGAGAATATTGGCATTATTTGTAAATCTTGCAATTTGTTTAGGCATCTCTTTCGGTGTATTTTTGTTGGAATTTCTTTCGTGTAGAACAAATCGACTGAGGATTATTTTCCTTTTTTTCAAAATATTAGGAATGATTCGAAATATAAAACGTAAAATGTTTTAAAGCACTGCAAATTAAAAGGTTATAGAGTAAAGCCATTTTAATCATCGTTTTATATGGTATGCATACACATTATTTATATGTATTTAAATAGTTTATAAAGTTATGAATTTATAACCTTAGTGTGACTAAGAAATATATATATTAATGTGATTTAAGAACAACTTACTATTTATGCATTATAAATGTACCAACTCTGAATAGCATCATTAAAAACTAATACGAACATATACGTCATTTCTACAGATTTGGAGGACGCATGATTTACTAGCCCTAACAATCATAGGATTTTCATCGCATTTCGTAAATTAGGGTTTAAACCAGCAACAATCTAATAATTCAAAAATTTATTTTTCATAACCATTAATTCAACTTTCATTCCAATTCATAATAATATTTAAATAGTCACTGGCCAGAATTGTTTTTAGTCTACCATCTCCCTATAGAGAAACATTCAGTTAGAAAATTGGACCCTAAAGCAAAGACATCGTTCATATCACTTATTAATACCGATGTAGGCTTAAGACCCTAAAAGTCTTTTCATGACTAATTTTGGTAAGAGGTTCAAAGGGTATGGATTAAAACAATCTACGGATTGAAAAAAACAAAACTTTTAAATGGGTAAAATTGAACCGGGTATTTTTTCCAACCGGTATTTCCGTCATATCTGCTATACTCAATCTTTGTTAACTTTACTGGTGTTAAATTACCTGCATATAGGTAAAGTGTAATTAGGGCCGTATATAAGAACCTGGTATATCTCAACTGAAATTTTGAAACTAAGGAGGTAGGTAGTATTGGTAGCCAATTTGTTAATTACAGCCAATTTGTCAATTACAGCCAATATTTATTTTTTTCGCTGTTATTTGAAGTCAATTTGATATATCAAGTTCTGATATAAGTCCATTCCATTATAGTCATATTATTATAATATTATAATGGATCGTGAATAACATAAATATGTTTAAGTTTTATCAGTCAGAACGAAAATAGTGTGTGCATCTAATACGCCAAATTAAATCAGTCGAGGTACGTAAAACTTCACAAACAGATTCATATTAAAAGATTATAATACTGGAAGCAATTTGGATTGAGTTATTAAAAACTGAACAGGATTTGAAACATTTTAAAGTCTTTATGGGTAGTTATTGGATGGAAAATGTGATAGAAACTAATCCACATCCTCAATAGTTTTGCTAAATATGTATTGGGTTTTATAAATTGTTGTTATTTCCCTTTCAGCAATACTTTCCATAGCCCTAAGACATCCTTTGGCAAGCAGTTTACATTTCCCTGGCAACCAGGGCATGAAAAAGGCAGGGTTTTTCCTAGGAAAAACCCAAAAACCCGCCTTTTTGGGTTTTTGCTGGGTTTTTGGGCTTTTGGGGTTTTTGCTGGGTTTTTGGGCTTTTGGGGTTTTGGGTTTTTGCAGTAGCATCCGCCATCTACTGTGGTTCACTGGACTTCTACTATTATTGTTCCATATTCAAACTTAAAATAATATTTATTTTGATTCTTTATTTGGGCAATCTGTATTTTAATTTATTTTAATGTAAGTGAATTTGTCGAATCGATTAGCAGTAATTTGTTAGTAAACTCAAAAGTATATTGATCAAATTCGGTTGGTATGTTATTAAGTAGTTATTAGGTATAGAGGCGACTTAATATAGACGAACTTGAAAACTATAGTAGTGAAAGTATTCCATTTATTTCCAAAATAATGAGATAAACATAATTTGATTATCTCAATATTTTGAACTGACAATAAATAAATACTTGTATCGTTGATTGGGATTGAAATAACGGATATTTTAAACTAGAGTTCTTGTATTCTGCTCTAATCCTTGGGTGTTCAAGTTGCCCCATTTCATAGCAAAAACCCAAAAACCCGGGTTTTTGCTAATTTTGCTACCCAAAAACCCAACCAAAAACCCAATAACCCAAAAACCCGGGTTTTTGGGTTTTTCATGCCCTGCTGGCAACTCCATTTATTTAGGTAGTATATCGTTCTTTAAGGAACCAATTTGTGTACGAAATAGCCTATATCTACAGCTAACCGTTATCAATTTAGATATTAAAAAAATTTTCTAATGCAATTATGGGAAAATGATTAGCCAGTATGTGATACTGTAATAATAAAAGGAATTTATTTTAGTTTAGTTTGAACTGAACGCTGAACAAAGGTACAAAATTACATTTTTTAAGTCATAGAATATGAAAGAAAACGCCAGCCTGTAAGTAATCGCGTGTTAAATAATTCATTGAGATATGGTCTCTAAATATTTAATGTCTGTAGTTGAGTTGGAGACTTTGGAGTTTAACTTCCACAACACTACCGTCAGATATTAATAGATTATCAAATTTCCGGTGTTCTTGTGTTATTTGGTATATAATAATACAGAATATTATCGTGCAAACGGGTTACTTAAGAGAACTATCCCAGCTTACAATACACAACCTTTTAGTATTAGATGTGGCGTATTAAACTTATACTTACTCTTCTATTGGAAATACATATATGTACATACCTAGTAATAATATTATACACGAGACGTTAAGGTATATAGCACTGAACCAAATTCTCAGCCGGCTTTAAAAATATTTGTACTTTACTGACTTTTCTGAATTTCATATCTCTTATCAATAGCCTTGCTATACATTGATTGTATTTTATAATGTGTTGTTATTTTCATTTTAAAAACACCTCTCGTAACATGGGACAGCCTTTGACAATCAGTTAATGTTATGGGATAGTTAAAGCAATAGAGTATTAATAGTAAAGTCAGCCCTTTTGTCGTAATGAAATTGCAATCTTATAAGAATAACTGTCAACTGTGTCTTTAAAGGTGCAACACAGTGACCATTAACCCGATATATTAACCATTAGCAATTTAGATATTAAAATATTGTATTGATATGATAATAGTTGAAACAATTAACTAGAATGTCATGCTTTAAATACAAAAGGCTTTTATTCCAGTCTATACTAGTTTGGCTTAACGTTGTAAGAATAAAATGATAAAAATTATATTTCATTTTCTATGGAAAGTAAACTCCATCCTATAATATTTGTATGTTAAAAAGTTTAATAATGGCTTGTCTCTAAATATTTAATGTCTGCCGTTGGAGACTTTGGAGCTTAACTTCCACAACACTACTGTCGAAAGCAGCATGGCTTATATAGATAGATTATCGAATTTGCGGTGTTTTTGTTTAAAGCCTTATTCGGTATATAGTAATACAGAACATTGTCGTGGAAACGGGTTACTGAGAACTATTCCCAGCTTACAGTACATTTTTTTAGTATTGAATGTGGTGATTAATCTTATACTTACTCTTGTAGTGGAAATACATACATAAATACCTAGTAATAATATTATACACGAAAAGTTAAGGTATATAACACTGAACCAAATTCTGAGCCCGTTGTAAAAATATTTGTACCATACTGAATTTTGAAGATTTCCGTTTGCAAGTCAAAAATAGCCTATTTCTAACTTTTAGAAATATTAAGATAAATAATTGAATTCCCAGTCCAAAGTCCATATTATTTGTTGTTATAATAGTTTCATCATTTAGTGCAGTGTGACAACTGTCGATAAAACAACATAATTTTTTGGATTTCAAATTTCTGAGATCCCATCAACTAGTACTAATACTTTTTTTAAGTGGATTTAATTTTTGAAAGGATAATCACTAGTAGGGTGTTGAAATTATTTGTTTCCTAATCCTTGAAATGACGAAAAACGTTTGGGTAATCATTGCCATTTTTATTTTTTCCATTATTTCAATTTGTGTCTGTGTGCAAGCAGAAAATGTTTTTTCTCTCGATATGGAGAACTATAAGGATTGTAGGTTCAATATATTCCTCTATTCAACCTCAAATGACAAGATGGCAAATGCAAAGTCAGATCAAGTGGATGTTTTAATCCTCAAAAATCAACATCTTCAAACTTGGAATATTTACTCAGGGAAGGTGAATAAAAATGAAACCTTCGATTTACGACAGATATGTTCAGTTACCTTTATAATTGCACCAAAAAAGGGAAGTCAGTTGAATAAAGCATTAATGTCAGTTGGAGGATACAGAAAACAAAATATTTTTGTGGTAATTTTACAAAATTTTGACAAGTTAAAAATTTTGACTCCATATGTAATTAAATTCGGTAGCCAAATATTTATTAACGGGCCATCGAAGCAATATAAAGGAAGAGTCATGACGGAATTGTATTACGGAAACAACCACATAACTGTGACAGGAAAATGGTGGAAAAAACGTTACTTTGAAATTGTACAATATCCAAATTTGAATGACCAAGATTTTTATACCCAATCTTTTGATGAATGCGAATCGTCATCCATTCACAAATCATTTTCATTGAACCCATTCAGATATTCTTTAAATAGAGAATTAGGTGGTAATTATCGGTGCGATGAAATTCAATTGTACATCTCGGTTTTAGCCCGTCACTTTAATTTCACTCCTCAAATTGGCAAACCCAACCACAAAGATAAATCTGCTTGTGGGCGGATTGTTTCCCAACATTTGAATCATGAGCCTCAACCCCAGGATGGAAATTGTTTTACTTGGAAGATAAAACTTTCTACATGATTTACGTCACTCCAAGCATATTTGTGGAAACATCGTTTAGATCATCAGTGACAACGATCTTCGATATCCCAACTTGGGTGTTGCTACTAGCAATATACTTTGTTCTTGTTGTCACTTTATGGTCAGTTGAATTTCACCATGAAAGAAAAATTTTATTCCGAGGCACACATTTTTTCACGGCATTCTCAATTTGTAGTTCGGCAATATCAAAAGTTGAAACATCGTTCGGTTGTTATTTTTCTATTTATAGCTGTATTTATGTTAGTTTTAATATTTTTTGAAAGTAGTGTCAAAAGAGAGGAAATTGCGGTTCCTAAACCATACATCATGAATGACTTGAAAGAAGTTTTGGATAACGGTTTCAAATTCATTCATCAATTATCAGGAAACTCTAACACCATTGAAAATAATAGTATTGACTTTTTGATTTTGAAAAAGTATAATTTACTAAGAAAATTGGATTCCACCGTTTACTTTGCCAGTATTAGGAAAATGGGAGCCACAAAATTGGTTGATGAATTTTTGAAAATACTTGACATTACACAATCGTCGTGGCCTACTAGTGCTAAAGCTACAATGATTTATGCAAGGAAGTATATGAAAGTATTACCAGATGAGGAATTTTATAAATTGATTAATAAATATTTTCAGTCTTTTTTAATTAACCTTGTTTGGTCTCTCCGTTTTGAACGAAACTTAAAACTCACGTTTTCGGGAACCAAGAGTAATTTCAATTCGTGGCAAAGCATGAAGAATGTCTTTCCTGTTGGATCGGTAACATCTTTGCTTAATGTAGCAAAAGAACCTGCTTTAATAGAAAGGCTTTCATTCAAGTACGAAAATTGTTATTCTACAGACTTTTCCGAATTTTCTCAACTCTATTTTGAGTCAGGAATACAAAATGGTTTTAGTAGTTGTTATAACGATTACTTCACATATCAAGAAGAATATGTACGAGACATGCACTCATCACTTGTGAGGCTACCGAAAAGCATAGGATTATCTAAGAGAATATTGGCATTATTTGTAAATCTTGCAATTTGTTTAGGCATCTCTTTCGGTGTATTTTTGTTGGAATTTCTTTCGTGTAGAACAAATCGACTGAGGATTATTTTCCTTTTTTCAAAATATTAGGAATGATTCGAAATATAAAACGTAAAATGTTTTTAAAGCACTGCAAATTAAAAGGTTATAGAGTAAAGCCATTTTTAATCATCGTTTTATATGGTATGCATACACATTATTTATATGTATTTAAATAGTTTATAAAGTTATGAATTTATAACCTTAGTGTGACTAAGAAATATATATATTAATGTGATTTAAGAACAACTTACTATTTATGCATTATAAATGTACCAACTCTGAATAGCATCATTAAAAACTAATACGAACATATACGTCATTTCTACAGATTTGGAGGACGCATGATTTACTAGCCTAACAATCATAGGATTTTCATCGCATTTCGTAAATTAGGGTTTAAACCAGCAACAATCTAATAATTCAAAAATTTATTTTTCATAACCATTAATTCAACTTTCATTCCAATTCATAATAATATTTAAATAGTCACTGGCCAGAATTGTTTTTAGTCTACCATCTCCCTATAGAGAAACATTCAGTTAGAAAATTGGACCCTAAAGCAAAGACATCGTTCATATCACTTATTAATACCGATGTAGGCTTAAGACCCTAAAAGTCTTTTCATGACTAATTTTGGTAAGAGGTTCAAAGGGTATGGATTAAAACAATCTACGGATTGAAAAAAACAAAACTTTTAAATGGGTAAAATTGAACCGGGTATTTTTTCCAACCGGTATTTCCGTCATATCTGCTATACTCAATCTTTGTTAACTTTACTGGTGTTAAATTACCTGCATATAGGTAAAGTGTAATTAGGGCCGTATATAAGAACCTGGTATATCTCAACTGAAATTTTGAAACTAAGGAGGTAGGTAGTATTGGTAGCCAATTTGTTAATTACAGCCAATTTGTCAATTACAGCCAATATTTATTTTTTTCGCTGTTATTTGAAGTCAATTTGATATATCAAGTTCTGATATAAGTCCATTCCATTATAGTCATATTATTATAATATTATAATGGATCGTGAATAACATAAATATGTTTAAGTTTTATCAGTCAGAACGAAAATAGTGTGCATCTAATACGCCAAATTAAATCAGTCGAGGTACGTAAAACTTCACAAACAGATTCATATTAAAAGATTATAATACTGGAAGCAATTTGGATTGAGTTATTAAAAACTGAACAGGATTTGAAACATTTTAAAGTCTTTATGGGTAGTTATTGGATGGAAAATGTGATAGAAACTAATCCACATCCTCAATAGTTTTGCTAAATATGTATTGGGTTTTATAAATTGTTGTTATTTCCCTTTCAGCAATACTTTCCATAGCCCTAAGACATCCTTTGGCAAGCAGTTTACATTTCTGGCAACCAGGGCATGAAAAAGGCAGGGTTTTTCCTAGGAAAAACCCAAAAACCCGCCTTTTTGGGTTTTTGCTGGGTTTTTGGGCTTTTGGGGTTTTTGCTGGGTTTTGGGCTTTTGGGGTTTTTGGGTTTTTGCAGTAGCATCCGCCATCTACTGTGGTTCACTGGACTTCTACTATTATTGTTCCATATTCAAACTTAAAATAATATTTATTTTGATTCTTTATTTGGGCAATCTGTATTTTAATTTATTTTAATGTAAGTGAATTTGTCGAATCGATTAGCAGTAATTTGTTAGTAAACTCAAAAGTATATTGATCAAATTCGGTTGGTATGTTATTAAGTAGTTATTAGGTATAGAGGCGACTTAATATAGACGAACTTGAAAACTATAGTAGTGAAAGTATTCCATTTATTTCCAAAATAATGAGATAAACATAATTTGATTATCTCAATATTTTGAACTGACAATAAATAAATACTTGTATCGTTGATTGGGATTGAAATAACGGATATTTTAAACTAGAGTTCTTGTATTCTGCTCTAATCCTTGGGTGTTCAAGTTGCCCCATTTCATAGCAAAAACCCAAAAACCCGGGTTTTTGCTAATTTTGCTACCCAAAAAACCCAACCAAAAAACCCAATAACCCAAAAACCCGGGTTTTTGGGTTTTTCATGCCCTGCTGGCAACTCCATTTATTTAGGTAGTATATCGTTCTTTAAGGAACCAATTTGTGTACGAAATAGCCTATATCTACAGCTAACCGTTATCAATTTAGATATTAAAAAAATTTTCTAATGCAATTATGGGAAAATGATTAGCCAGTATGTGATACTGTAATAATAAAAGGAATTTATTTTAGTTTAGTTTGAACTGAACGCTGAACAAAGGTACAAAATTACATTTTAAGTCATAGAATATGAAAGAAAACGCCAGCCTGTAAGTAATCGCGTGTTAAATAATTCATTGAGATATGGTCTCTAAATATTTAATGTCTGTAGTTGAGTTGGAGACTTTGGAGTTTAACTTCCACAACACTACCGTCAGATATTAATAGATTATCAAATTTCCGGTGTTCTTGTGTTATTTGGTATATAATAATACAGAATATTATCGTGCAAACGGGTTACTTAAGAGAACTATCCCAGCTTACAATACACAACCTTTTTAGTATTAGATGTGGCGTATTAAACTTATACTTACTCTTCTATTGGAAATACATATATGTACATACCTAGTAATAATATTATACACGAGACGTTAAGGTATATAGCACTGAACCAAATTCTCAGCCGGCTTTAAAAATATTTGTACTTTACTGACTTTTCTGAATTTCATATCTCTTATCAATAGCCTTGCTATACATTGATTGTATTTTATAATGTGTTGTTATTTTTCATTTTAAAAACACCTCTCGTAACATGGGACAGCCTTTGACAATCAGTTAATGTTATGGGATAGTTAAAGCAATAGAGTATTAATAGTAAAGTCAGCCCTTTTGTCGTAATGAAATTGCAATCTTATAAGAATAACTGTCAACTGTGTCTTTAAAGGTGCAACACAGTGACCATTAACCCGATATATTAACCATTAGCAATTTAGATATTAAAATATTGTATTGATATGATAATAGTTGAAACAATTAACTAGAATGTCATGCTTTAAATACAAAAGGCTTTTATTCCAGTCTATACTAGTTTGGCTTAACGTTGTAAGAATAAAATGATAAAAATTATATTTCATTTTCTATGGAAAGTAAACTCCATCCTATAATATTTGTATGTTAAAAAGTTTAATAATGGCTTGTCTCTAAATATTTAATGTCTGCCGTTGGAGACTTTGGAGCTTAACTTCCACAACACTACTGTCGAAAGCAGCATGGCTTATATAGATAGATTATCGAATTTGCGGTGTTTTTGTTTAAAGCCTTATTCGGTATATAGTAATACAGAACATTGTCGTGAAACGGGTTACTGAGAACTATTCCCAGCTTACAGTACATTTTTTTAGTATTGAATGTGGTGATTAATCTTATACTTACTCTTGTAGTGGAAATACATACATAAATACCTAGTAATAATATTATACACGAAAAGTTAAGGTATATAACACTGAACCAAATTCTGAGCCCGTTGTAAAAATATTTGTACCATACTGAATTTTGAAGATTTCCGTTTGCAAGTCAAAAATGGCCTATTTCTAACTTTTAGAAATATTAAGATAAATAATTGAATTCCCAGTCCAAAGTCCATATTATTTGTTGTTATAATAGTTTCATCATTTAGTGCAGTGTGACAACTGTCGATAAAACAACATAATTTTTTTGGATTTCAAATTTCTGAGATCCCATCAACTAGTACTAATACTTTTTTTAAGTGGATTTAATTTTTGAAAGGATAATCACTAGTAGGGTGTTGAAATTATTTGTTTCCTAATCCTTGAAATGACGAAAAACGTTTGGGTAATCATTGCCATTTTATTTTTTCCATTATTTCAATTTGTGTCTGTGTGCAAGCAGAAAATGTTTTTTCTCTCGATATGGAGAACTATAAGGATTGTAGGTTCAATATATTCCTCTATTCAACCTCAAATGACAAGATGGCAAATGCAAAGTCAGATCAAGTGGATGTTTTAATCCTCAAAAATCAACATCTTCAAACTTGGAATATTTACTCAGGAAGGTGAATAAAAATGAAACCTTCGATTTACGACAGATATGTTCAGTTACCTTTATAATTGCACCAAAAAAGGGAAGTCAGTTGAATAAAGCATTAATGTCCGTTGGAGGATACAGAAAACAAAAATATTTTTGTGGTAATTTTACAAAATTTTGACAAGTTAAAAATTTTGACTCCATATGTAATTAAATTCGGTAGCCAAATATTTATTAACGGGCCATCGAAGCAATATAAAGGAAGAGTCATGACGGAATTGTATTACGGAAACAACCACATAACTGTGACAGGAAAATGGTGGAAAAAACGTTACTTTGAAATTGTACAATATCCAAATTTGAATGACCAAGATTTTTATACCCAATCTTTTGATGAATGCGAATCGTCATCCATTCACAAATCATTTCATTGAACCCATTCAGATATTCTTTAAATAGAGAATTAGGTGGTAATTATCGGTGCGATGAAATTCAATTGTACATCTCGGTTTTAGCCCGTCACTTTAATTTCACTCCTCAAATTGGCAAACCCAACCACAAAGATAAATCTGCTTGTGGGCGGATTGTTTCCCAACATTTGAATCATGAGCCTCCAACCCCAGGATGGAAATTGTTTTACTTGGAAGATAAAACTTTCTACATGATTTACGTCACTCCAAGCATATTTGTGGAAACATCGTTTAGATCATCAGTGACAACGATCTTCGATATCCCAACTTGGGTGTTGCTACTAGCAATATACTTTGTTCTTGTTGACACTTTATGGTCAGTTGAATTTCACCATGAAAAGAAAAATTTTATTCCGAGGCACACATTTTTTCACGGCATTCTCAATTGTAGTTCGGCAATATCAAAAGTTGAAACATCGTTCGGTTGTTATTTTTCTATTTATAGCTGTATTTATGTTAGTTTTAATATTTTTTGAAAGTAGTGTCAAAAGAGGAAATTGCGGTTCCTAAACCATACATCATGAATGACTTGAAAGAAGTTTTGGATAACGGTTTCAAATTCATTCATCAATTATCAGGAAACTCTAACACCATTGAAAATAATAGTATTGACTTTTTGATTTTGAAAAAGTATAATTTACTAAGAAAATTGGATTCCACCGTTTACTTTGCCAGTATTAGGAAAATGGGAGCCACAAAATTGGTTGATGAATTTTTGAAAATACTTGACATTACACAATCGTCGTGGCCTACTAGTGCTAAAGCTACAATGATTTATGCAAGGAAGTATATGAAAGTATTACCAGATGAGGAATTTTATAAATTGGTTAATAAATATTTTCAGTCTTTTTTAATTAACCTTGTTTGGTCTCTCCGTTTTGAACGAAACTTAAAACTCACGTTTTCGGGAACCAAGAGTAATTTCAATTCGTGGCAAAGCATGAAGAATGTCTTTCCTGTTGGATCGGTAACATCTTTGCTTAATGTAGCAAAAGAACCTGCTTTAATAGAAAGGCTTTTCATTCAAGTACGAAAATTGTTATTCTACAGACTTTTCCGAATTTTCTCAACTCTATTTTGAGTCAGGAATACAAAATGGTTTTAGTAGTTGTTATAACGATTACTTCACATATCAAGAAGAATATGTACGAGACATGCACTCATCACTTGTGAGGCTACCGAAAAGCATAGGATTATCTAAGAGAATATTGGCATTATTTGTAAATCTTGCAATTTGTTTAGGCATCTCTTTCGGTGTATTTTTGTTGGAATTTCTTTCGTGTAGAACAAATCGACTGAGGATTATTTTCCTTTTTTTCAAAATATTAGGAATGATTCGAAATATAAAACGTAAAATGTTTTTAAAGCACTGCAAATTAAAAGGTTATAGAGTAAAGCCATTTTAATCATCGTTTTATATGGTATGCATACACATTATTTATATGTATTTAAATAGTTTATAAAGTTATGAATTTATAACCTTAGTGTGACTAAGAAATATATATATTAATGTGATTTAAGAACAGCTTACTATTTATGCATTATAAATGTACCAACTCTGAATAGCATCATTAAAAACTAATACGAACATATACGTCATTTCTACAGATTTGGAGGACGCATGATTTACTAGCCTAACAATCATAGGATTTTCATCGCATTTCGTAAATTAGGGTTTAAACCAGCAACAATCTAATAATTCAAAAATTTATTTTTCATAACCATTAATTCAACTTTCATTCCAATTCATAATAATATTTAAATAGTCACTGGCCAGAATTGTTTTTAGTCTACCATCTCCTATAGAGAAACATTCAGTTAGAAAATTGGACCCTAAAGCAAAGACATCGTTCATATCACTTATTAATACCGATGTAGGCTTAAGACCCTAAAAGTCTTTTCATGACTAATTTTGGTAAGAGGTTCAAAGGGTATGGATTAAAACAATCTACGGATTGAAAAAAACAAAACTTTTAAATGGGTAAAATTGAACCGGGTATTTTTTCCAACCGGTATTTCCGTCATATCTG